>JARYHS010011408.1:77851295-78224839 GCA_031002005.1 Vandiemenella viatica | reverse complement strand
ACACACAATGTGCTGGTCAAGACTCACGTCAAATTCCTTGGACTGGTCTATGATTCCCGCCTAACATGGGCGGCACATATACAAGAACTTATACCAAAATTGGAACAGGGCCACAATATCTTACGAACTCTAACTCGGGTATGGTGGGGAGCTCACCCATCCATATTATTAGTTCTGTACCGAACCATAATTCGAGCAAAAATAGAATACGGTAGCATATTCTACCTTAGTGGTAACAAGCGGAATATAGAAAAATTGGAGCGCATCCAGCACCTGTGCATCCGCACCAGCTTAGGAGCAATGAAATCAACACCTACAAATGCTCTCCACCTGGAAGCCGCGGAAATGCCCCTGGAAATCCGCACACAACTCCTTGCTAACAAATTTTTACTGGCACGCATGTACGACAAAAATTCAACTATCCTCCGGCAAGTCACTAATCTCCATCGACTGATAGAAGAACGAGGACAACGCTTATACAATCAAAGATATCCGCTACTGCAAGGCCTAGTGTACCTCAAAAGTCTACTCCCCGAACACCAACAGCAAGAAGCAGTCACTATATATGAAATTCCTTACCAACATTGCGTGACACCACTGGCAGTAAGTCGTATACCGGCAAACTCTAGAACCGGCCAACCAATTAACCAGGTCCTCCAGGAATATCTATCAGAGAAATGGCCAACCTCAGTTCAGATTTATACGGATGGATCAAAGATACCCACGGAGGGTGTGGGATGTGCTTTTTATTGCCCTGAAACACAGCATGACCAAAGATATCGATTGCCAAACCATCTACCAATATACTCGGCCGAGGCAATTGCTATCGTCCAGGCCCTCATCTATGCAAGGAGATTTCCTAGGCGCAATATTTTAATTCTCTCTGATTCACTCAGCGTATTACAGTCACTAACTACTCCAGCCATCCTTCAGCATGCTAACCCATACCATACCAGCATAGTTCAGCAAACCGCCGAGCTTACTCAATATGGCTCCACGGTTAACTACATCTCGATCCCGGCCCATACAGGGATAAGATATAATGAGCATGTTGACAAGCTAGCCAAGGAGGCATGCAGTAAGGGACAAAACTACACGCCACCTTATAACCACAAAGATTACAAAGCAGCGGTGGTCAACAACGCCTATCAGCAATGGTCCACTCTATGGGAAGAAACTAAAAGGCACAAAGGACGGAGGTACGCGATGAACGACCTTGGTTCACGGACTGGAAAACTCAACGAAGGTACATCGCAACCATCACACGAATGAGACTCAACCACGGGGCCTTCCGCGAACACCTTTACCGTATACAAGCAGCAGACTCGCTGTATTGCCAATGTGATGGACAAACCCCTCAAGACTTGAATCACATATTCTTCCAGTGCTCCATATATCAACGGCAGCAGCGTACATTCATCAATGCACTGGTGCGGGTGCAGCACCCGCTGCCAACAAGCATCGCAGACCTACTTGCAACCAGCAACAGAAGAGTCTACACTATCATTAGAGATTTTGTTAAAAATTCAGATGTATATATATAAATATAAAGTAACGTTTAAACATATTATCATAGACGAAACAACATAGTCACATAAATATAATGAGACATGACAATATGTAACCACATATCATTATAAATTTATATATATAACTTACTAAATCATAACAATGCATTTACATGAATGTAACAACATTTGTTCATAAAAGTAAGATAGATTATTATTAATAATGTAACAATGTATACGAAGCTGGCTGTATGGTAATTAAAACCCAAGGCCAATAAACCAAAAAAAAAATAAAAAAAGAGCAAACGTCAGCATACCACTAACAGGAAACAAAGCGCTTCTACCACGGCCAAAACAATCTTGTTTGTGATGTAGAGGGAATGATCATCGACTTTTTCATAAATACACAATGAATTATAACAATATTTGGGAGTTAATTTTCATATTAATGGTAAGCCGGGATGATGCAAATGCGAACTGGCTCAGGACTGTAGTGGCTGAGAACATATAATTAAGTGAATGTTACTTATAAGCAATTGTTATTACCCAGTAATCCGGTATAACTACATGATAGTTTACAGAAAGATATGTACAAACTGGGTTAACTGCAATTAACTGAATAATGGGATACTCTAAGAATAACTGAAATATTTCAATAAAAACCACTAGCACTAAAACAACAATAAGCGATATTTGTTATTCAATATAACATTAAAATTTGCAATAGCAGCTGTAACTGTTATTACTGTAAGCAAGACTAAATGTAATATTATAGAATTAATTATACAGTAAGTCAAAGTGTAACGGAACTGTATGCCAAATTCCTTGCATGTAAATATTTTGTACAAATCTCAAAACATTATGTAATCAACAATGTAAAAATTAATACGTAGGGCCTAATATCTTAGTGACTAAATTAGGCTGTATAAGTGAATGGTAAAAAAATAAAAAAAAGTCCTGGTGGTCGACATGGGCGGCGGTGTAGGACAGGCGGTGGTTGAAAATTCATAATCACCAGATTGTGTATCAAGGTCCTAAGTCAAATCACCAACCTTTCCCCTGTGCGTATGGAGTAAGAGCATACGACACGGTTGAAGGTGATTCGTCTGTGGGATGGGAACTTTAAGCCTGGATTTCGAGTGCAACCTGAAATTGTGTTAATAAGTGTAAGGCTACATTGTTTTATTTGTCAAATGAGTAAAACGACGGGAACGTATAATAATTGTTTTTAACTATGGAGTTGTAAGCTACGGCCTACGGAACTATTTTGTGTACGTGCCCGACACGTGCTTCGCACCTTTTATTTCCGAGACAAAGGGTCGGTGGAAACTGTGTCACCACAGCAGCCAGAATAGTGAGCGTAGAGGTGGCCCAAAGCCAGGTGTGCGTCCACTCACAGGTAACTCCAGCCAGCGTGCCAGCTGCTTCACATCACGCCTGAGGCTGCACAAAGTCAGCCACACAGAGGAGGGGGGAGCGAAATGAAACTTCACGGGTTGACTGAGTACGTGATGCTATTTTAGTGATTACAAAACCTAGTCAAATTTATAAATAATTTGACAGCATGAGCCCACTGATCACTATTACTGTGGACACCCTCTGGCCTGGGTTCATGCACTGATTCAGTTGGTACGGGGGGGGGGGGGTCATAAAGCCATTGTATTCTGTCCTGAGGCACGCAGGGCCACACACTGTTGTAACTGATTCTTGGTATCACTGATATTGGCACTGTGACGGGGATGACGTCTGTGTTACTCCAACACACGTTCTACTAAGGACTGGGCATGAGAGTACCTCAACATCACGCACAGTTCATACACACACACGTGATGTACGTGGACAAGCGTTGTCTTGTTGAAAAATGGTAATACCATAGTGTCGCAAGAGAGGTGACACATCAGGATGAAGGATATCCGTGACTTACTGTCGTGCCGCCGGAGTTCCCTCAACAATTACAGCCATGAAGTCATACTCAATAGCTGTCAGCATAATGACGCCAGGAGTTACTTTGCTGTGCCTCCCCAAAACATTGAAACTATGAGATAGATAGATAGATATGTTCACTTTGATCACATGTGAGAATAATCTCGGGGATGTGGAACAGTACATACACTTATTTTTAATGTCAATATTACTATATAATTAATAATATTATTATATATTGACAAGTTAGCTACAACCTATTAGCATAAGCAATATCTCCTGTAATCTACACATACAATCCCGAGTTAATTAATTCTTATTATGTGGAACCGTGTATACACTTGTTACCAGCATCTAATAACCAGTTATTTTCGTACCAACCAGTTAACATGATAAGTTTCACTGTAATTTGAGACTACATATTATATCATGTTAGTTGCTATTTATGTGAAACAGTACACACACCTATTAACAATATCAATTATATTACCAACAACTCATAAGCTGTCAATTACTTAAAAACCTGTTAGTATGATAATTTTTCACAGCAGTTTTTGAGTGCATGCTATCCCATGTTAGTTACTATATATGAGTGAAATTTTTTAAACACTGTAATTACTTCATTTGTCAAAAGTTTCAACAGAAAGAAAAAAAAACATATATCATTTTAGTAATTGTGGACAACTTTGTCACCTTCCCCTTCCATACACCATATATACTTTTTTATCACTCATTCTTAGTTACCAAATTCCAAGAAGAAAATTCTTTTACAGAGCAAAATGGATTCTGAAGCAGAAACTCTTTCAATTTGGACTTAAGGTAGTTGGGTTTTTGTAGATAACATTTAATTTCTGTTGGTAAGACATTGAATAAGGAAGCTCCAGTAAATGTTAACCCTTTCTGTACAATTGACAGTGATTTGTAATCCTTGTGAATATTATATTTATTCCTAGTATTATGGCTATATATGTCAGCATTAAGATTGAAGAGTTCAGGATTTTCCACTACAAATGATAGTACGGAGTATACATACTGTGCTGACATTGTTAGTACACCTAGGTTTTTAAATAGATTTCTGCACGACATCTGTGGGCTTGCTCCACAAATAGTTCTTATAGCACGCTTTTGCAATTTAAATACCCTCTGTGCTTGTGACGAGTTTCCCCAGAATGAGATGCCATACGTGAGCAGGGAATGAAAATATGCTCTCTCCTTAGTTCGCCGATTGACTGATGGTAACATAATGCCATTCATCAATGTTTTCTTGTCACAGAACCACTCCAAACGCAGCCGTTTGTGTTGTGGCGTTGAGTGCAACCTAAACACGGGACAGTAATTTTCTAGTCCGGTTGCTGCTAGTCTCCAACCAATGGCGCGGGATGACAGATTGTTGCAAAAAGTCCCTTACTCCTACTCGAATGGCAGGCGCAGATGTGAAGGAGTTACGATTTGCTTGGTGCACAGTACGGAGATTGTGGTGATCTTCAATGAGGCCTAAACTTCCTAACACGTTTGATGATAGCTAATGCTAAAGTTATACCTAACTAACTGAAAGAGTAAGATGAAAATCGAAACATCTGTGCATGTATATCTATTAAAACTGTAGTTTTCTTTGATGTCAAAGATTACCTTATATCGTTTAGTTAGCGTTTACAACAGCAGTCCGTCTCATTGCTCTGGTAATTCCTTTGACTGTTATCACGCTCGCTGTGAGTTATGACCCTGCGATATTAACTCATAAAGATTTACAACGCCACACATTACAGTGACGCGGAAAATTACAAATTGCGATACTATATCAGTCCGGTTGCTGTTAAAGTGAATAGACCTGACACATGGCGTTACGTGTAAAGTGGCATCTAGTTCTGTTATACGTTTTGCTTTTGTCACGTGTCTGATTATAACTGAAGTATAGCAGTAACTCTAAACTTAGGCATTCCTCGCATTTTTTTGATTTGATGAAAGAGTTCCGTTTATTCACGCACATACGAAGCTCAACTAATAACCATCGCACTTACACGCGCGCTTTTGAATTATCCACGTAATGAGCGTTAATATTTCTCGTTTTGAAACTCTTAATTCTGGGCCTATCAGCAGAAAGTTCATTGATGAATATGCGAAAATCTGATCATTAATTTACCAGCAGCGCCTGACTATACGGCAGTGTGGGCTGGATCGGGGAGATATAACGGGACCGCCCACAAACACAGGCGCCTCCCCTCCCCCCCTCCCCCTGTACCAGCTGTCCCGATTGCGGTTTCTCAAAATCATCAAGGTTAATGTTTGCACATTTTCTAAACTTCGTCTCATAAGCTACACACACAAAATACACTTCTCATATGGTATCATTTCACTTCTTCCACTAAGCAGCCAAACTATCTCATCTGGGATATTACGCACGAAGAAGCCATACTGTAAAAAAGCCAGCATATTGTTTATAGGATGATGAGTGAGTCCCCGGTATACGGGAGTCCGCGAGTTCGATCCCTAGTCCGGTAATCCAGAATTCTCTTTATCATGATTTTTAGGCGTCACGCGTGATGAATGCCTGGATGGATACTACAAAAAGCCACGACGTAATTATTTCCCATTACTTGAACCCTATTCTCTCCTGAGTTTAATCACCTTCATGCTCCGAAAAGTACTAATTATGATAAGGCTGTGTAAGTGGTTGCGGAGGAGGATAGAAAATTCAAATGTCGATGTGTAAACATCAGTTTACCTAATTTATAAAGGTCTAAAGCCATTTTTGAAAGAATTACGTTCTTGATCAGAAAATAGAACACTCAAATTTTTAATATAAAATCGACACGCACATTAAAACCATTTTTTGGCTTGTTGCTTTACACATCGTCAACATAGAATGGGATGAGGGAGGGGAGACTGGGAGGACAGGAACGGGAAGGAATTTGGCCATGGCTTTTTAAAAGAACCATAGCGGAATTCGCATGGGGTAATTTGGCGAAACCATGAAAAACCTGAACCTGGATGCTCAGACATGGATTCGATCCAGCGTCCTCCCGAATGCTTGGTTAGAGCCTTACCGCTCACCCACAACTCTCGTTAAACAAAGTTAAACGGTGTGAACGCAGCTACTGCGCAATTTGAGGGTTAATGTGTGTAGACTACTTGTTTTGCTCGCAGCATAGTTGATTTGTCATCGTAACTCCTTTGAGTTTTCATTGAGTAAATTATGTTTTACAAGTAGAGAGGTTCTTGAGATGCCACATGCCTGGACATCGGTTTAGATACGTCATTAAGCGTATCAGTCTTGTTGATGTTACCTTAAAAGGGCGCTGAAAGCAGTCGGTGGAAGATGTACACTGAGATAACAGAGACCGTCAGGTGTAAACTGACAACACCTTGCTGACATCTGACAAGTGGCAGCCTCGACGAACCTTCTGCAGTGCGATTAAGTTTAAGTTTTGGTAGACCATACACTTTTCTTTTCATCGCATCCTTCATAACGTATCGATAAATTCCACAAGTCGGGGTATCTATGTCGAAATAAATTGGTCGTTTCCATCTAAGATAGTGATAGATCAATTCAGAATGGCATCACATCACTGGCTGTTTTTTTTTTATTGGAAAGACAAGAGAGCAGTCGAGACCCGGGTCTGCCATTTGGTAGGACGTGAGTTCGAATCCCCGTCCGGGTATCCAGATTTCGATTTTCTATGATTTCCGAAAATCACTCCAGGTGAAATTCGGGATGGTTTTTTCAGATGGCCGTGTGTGAATTCCTTCCCCTTTTTTTCCCGCCTATTATGACCATGACGTCAACGAGGCATCAAACTTTAACAAAATAAAAAGAAGAGACTGTGCCAAGAAATCTGATTTGTTATGTAACGTCTCCACTCTATAACACCCTTCAAGCTGAAAACTTCTTTGGTACCCGTAAGTGGCTTTTTAAAATGTCGCTTCCAGATAACTCTAGTATTCCTCAAACAAATCCAAACCTTTTGCTGCCATATGCAGAGATTCTTTTGAAGATACAGAAATGTCCCTATTACCACCAAATGCCCTTTTCTAATGTAGATAAGCAATGTGTAGGATGAGACTGGGTAAGCTCTCAACAAGTCAACGTAACGTCGAGGTACTGTATAATGCAACAGCACGGAAATACAGCAAATGTTTGAGTACATCATTAAAGACCCATTACACTTAATGCTGAGGTGCTGTGGTAGAAACGAACAAAGTAACGCTGCTCTCTGTAAAGACACAGTAACCCCCGTGCATGTGATAACCTGAGACTTATCTGTAGATCCTTAGAGAGTAAGAAGAGAATGGTCATGGTCTGACACAAAATAACGCTTATGAAAACAAAAACAACAGACAGGTTACGAAACAAGTGTCATTCGAAACAAAACTAGGAGATGTCAGACGAATGAAGCAAGCAAGCCAATCTGCGATTCCGCAAATGGAACTTTTCACAACACACAGGTATTCAAGGAAGTTCGAGATCACCATTGCAACTCGCAAATCCTATATTTATTTATTTTTGGCTTGTGGTTTTACGCCTCATCGTCTTCATTAGAGACGGGAGAAGACGGGGGCAAGGAGCAGGAAGGAATTCTGCCATGACCTTCTGAAGGAAGCATACCATCATTCGTCTAGAGTGATTTGGGGAAATCACGGTAAACTCATTTCTGGATGCCCCGAAAGGGATTCGAACCAACCTCTTTCTGAATGCGAGGCCAGAGCGTTAACCGCTCACCCACCACGCTCAGTGCAAATCCTATCATGGTTGCTACAAGAAATATGTCTTCAGAATAAGCGCTGCCTTGGGTTAAGAGAAAGATGTGACTAACTTCGTATTTGGTTGCAAACGTAGGTTATCGGAAACTGACCGCTTTCTGCCGCACGCCAGACACTTCACCGTATTCATAACACTTAGTAAGCACTTAAACAGTACAATTTTACTGCCTGATGAATATATTAAAGGTTTACCGATTGAAACTTCTTTTCAAATTGTCTATGGGTGAAATCACGTAGGATGCCAATGAATGAGTAACATTACCATCACAAGTCTAATTTGATTTCATTTGGAGCTACTTCCAAGCACATTATTGTTATTATTTTTCTGTCTGATGATTCCCTTTAAATATTTAAGCGTAAAATAATTATTGAAGAGCATGCGGGACTATAAATTTCGTAGACCAAAATGTTAAGCTAATTAAACTGTGAGTGCCTGCAACAAGAAATAGAAATATACCGCTCAGTCCCGGCACTCGGGAGGACAGGGAATCGAATCCCCGTCCTGCCAAACAGATTTCAGTTTTCCGTGGGTTCCTTAAATCATTCTTTGTGAATACCGGAATGATTCCTATAAAACGGCTATGGTCGAATTGCTCCCCGTTCCACGCCGACTATTCTTCAGACTATTGAAAAGCCACAAATTTATTAAAAACATACGATGTTGCACAAAGGATACAATCTACTTTATGATTCATGTCTTTAGGGGAATCTTGACGATACTGCATCACATCCCTGGAAATTAGCCGCAGTAGTTGTGAACCGTTAAGTAGCGAAACAGTAAAGGTAAAGTTGTTTGAAAGCTGCACCTATGAAATTCGATTAACTAAATTCATACAGTTTCTTTCCTTCCCACCGATATTTTTCAGTCAGGAAGTTTGTGGAGAGATTAAAAATTGTTTGAATGTGTAGTAATCACTCACAGGACTTTACAATAAAACCGTTCAGAGGATGAATGATATTTCGGAAGTTTTACCAAAAACTGTACGCCAGTTCAGACATGGTCGGGAGACGACTTTCGTATTCAGATTTGACAACTACTATTGAATTTATCTCGTTTGTAATGCACAGGCATATCGTACTTGTTCAATTTTATCTGAGCCCCTGATTGGAATTATCCATGCCCTGAAGTCGGAATCAAGTAATAGTAATTTTAGGTAAGCGCTAAATGATGTAATTACCAGTGTGCATTCCAGTATTGATCGAAAGCCCACGTTTAGTTGTAAGGTCGTCTTTAGGGTGGTTCCCTGTTTCGTAGCCATGGCAACACACCCCTGTGCAGTGGGACCCAACCCTGAATTCGGTAGTCATTTCGAGGGGAGACGCTCAAAGCAAGGCGAGGAAAATTAACACAGCTTACCGCATAGCAGCAGTCTCTTCGCGAAAAGCAAATCGTGGGAAATATTGTCATTAATATGAAATCGAAAATGGATACCAATTACAAATGTTCGTTAAAACGGTAATCCAGTTGTCAGGTGATATATTTTTTTCCCTTTTGTTTGGCAGTCGGCCTGTAGCCACCCAGCCAGCACTCATCGTATTTCACATATCGTCAATGTTAATGAATCTTTCCGAATTTTACGTGAACAACCAATTGGAGGACAACACAGGACATAGACAACACAACACTTAACCTAAACACCGATGCCCTCGGCCGGACTCGAAACGACGACCAGCGTTACTCTAGTCCCTACGCTGCCGAGGCCGCGATCTAATATTACCACAATATCCGCTGAGGCGGCGAGCACTGAATCCGGGAGGTATGTACTACGGGGCGGGTAGAGTCCTGGCCCCGCATACCGGAGGAAGTTTCACCAAGGCCGCTGCCGAGACGTCTTCCAACCTCCGCTTCATGAACTACATTTCATAAATAAAAATACACTCAGCGCACTCAGGACATAATTTCACTTTTCGCAGACAGATGGAAACACAAGGTGTTAGGCTCAGCGACCAGCCCGCCAAATCTCAAACACTTCACAATTTAAAAAAAGCTGGCCTCTGAATAGAGGGATAAGCTCTAGGATGAAAAAGAAGATTATAAGCAGCAATATATGAGTGTTGCGTGAATATGGATTGGTATAATTGCAATACAGCTGTGAGATTATACACAGATTGAGTTTTAAATAGTTCTTGCCTCGCATTCGGGAGGACGCCGGTTCGAAACCCCGGCCGGGCATCCAGATTTGGGTTTTCGGGGTTTCCCCAAATCACTCCAGGCAAATGCCGGGGTTCTTCCTTCAAAAGGCCATGGCCGAATTCCTTCCCTGCCCCATCCCGCCTCTAAAGACCTCGACGTCGACGAGGCGTAAAGCACCAGTAAAAAAAATTGTTATAAACAGAACATTTTTAACGAATTTGTCGCTTGAAACTGGTTGAAAGCTAGTATTTTAATTTCTTAACTGAGGCTTCGTTGGCGGTAAGTGCGTGAACACCGAGCCTAATGTGTGAGCGGTTACGCTCGAGCTTCGCATTCAGCAGTCCGCGCCGAGAGTAGGTACGACTAGCAGAAAAATTTCTCCTTAGGAGTTGAAAATATGGTTAACTGCTTCCTTGGCGGTTAGTTTTCGAGGAAAAAGCCGGGATATAGATAGCAAAAATGTAAACCGCGCCGAAAGATGCCGTTAAGCACGTTACTCGTATTGGAGCCTCGAGCCGATTCTGACGTCATTTCCTTATTGGCCGTGCTTTGCACAGTAGCCGTCGCGGGTTCGACATCCATCCGCTGAATGGTTCCAGGAGAATTCCGGGATGGTTCCTTCAAAAAGTTAATAGTTGATTTCCTTCCGTTCCACGCTACCTGTCCTTTGCCGCATTTAATTTCACATAAAGTCGTAAGCACAAAAAATTAAAAATCGGCAGTGCGCCCGCTTTGGACCTCGGGCCGTAGTTTCCGACCCTGGTTTATATACTCTTATAATATTATAGTTTGGATAGATGTTTGAGCTATTATCCTCAATCACATCTTAACTGCTCAACAGATTTAAATGAAACATGGCAAGGAATATGTACATACATTGCCTGGTTAGTGGTCTCGCAAAAACGAATAGTTTCTTTGGAAATTGTAATAATTAATTCGCATTTCCAAACATTAACGAGATTCCTACTTCGTAGACGGTACTGCCATGTTTGCTAGTTCCTTTTAACGTATTTCGCAAACACTGATTTTCTGACACCAAAGCGAGAACGTTGTGACAAATGCAAGTGTGTGCTCAGTTTAAAAGCGCTGAAACTTGTGTACTTGATAAATAATTGTTCCGGAGCAGGAACTTTCAAATTTCTTCAAGTCGTACTGTCAGTTAGTTTGCAAGAAGATATGTTCAGTTGCGGACATGAAATAGTATGACACGTCAGGTGTCACACCGTAATTCCGTTCGTAATATATGTGAAAATTCAAGTTTGGAAAAAAGTGAAGATTTTCAAGGATCTGTACTGGCGAAAGTTGTAATGCAGCCTGGACCAGAATGACTACTAATAGAGCATAGAGGATTTTGAGTGAGAAGGTGTTGTCCACGCTGAATTCTGACGTGTATTGCCGCTACGTGAGTAATGTCCATAACCGTTTCTTTTGGCGCGCGTTACAAATTTGTTACCTGTTTCCCAGCTATGAGGCACATTTTTCTTTGAAGAACCATATTTCGAACCCAAACGTGAACAGTAAGAAAAAAATCTTACACTAAAACATACTTTTAAGCGGACGAAATCGCGGGTAACTGCTAGTTGTAAATAAAATTACGTTAATACGTAGCAAAGGAACATGAACACAAGAAAGTTTGGTTATTTTCCTTACAAATTGCAAAGTATATTAGATATAACAGTTTTAGTATTTCTCAATTAAACAAAGCATGCAGTCATTATTGTGAACTAAGTTCCTAGGTAGGCCTATCACTGTTCCTGAGATAGAATGTTAACAAAACTTGCTTATCAGCTTTGGCGGACACTTACGTCTTTACTTTTCGGTTAAAAAAATCTTTTTGCTCTATTTCATAAACAGCACACACTGGGACAGAAATTTTTTTCGTTTTCTACCCCTCGTTCTATGTAATATTATCAAAATTTAAATGCAATATTCGGTTTTGCTCAAGGAAACACTTATTATATGCATATTTGAAGCCTAAAGTGTTATAGGAGAGGATATGAAAAGTGTTAAAAAACAACAGTTACATAAAAGCAGTCATCGAACTATCATTGAAAGAAGCATTAATCATTAAAATGGCGCGTCGACAGGCTCCCCTTTGTTACGGTAATGGGTACTAATTGATCAGAAAAACATAAAATAGTAAAAATTGCAATGATCTTCGTCCATATAGAGCACACGTGAAATTATCCATTAATTTTTCTTAATGTTTGCCAAGAAATAAGACGGCAAAAACACTACAATTAGAATAATTTGTCGAATTTTCCTAGTAGGATTTCATTTTAAATACCAACATTTGAAATAATTAAGATGTCTATTACCAATTTGAATATGGACAGTTCCCGAAAAATGAGTTATCTTCCCGCCGAATTACCGATTAATTAACCTAATACAACTGCATCATTAGGCAGTTACATTTATATTTATTCCATTTTAAATCTTGAGTGCGAGAACTATTCTATGTAAATAAAGAAAACAAGCATTCGTTTGGCCAATGACTGAGCTCGCTCCTTTGGCTGGTTTACTATAACCGTACGAAAATGTTTCGCGTTCTATGTCATACTTACTCTTTCATCAGAATCTGTTTTCATTTAATCCAGTTTAACTATTTCAAATCAAGTATAGTAGTTTAGCTGGAGATGAATGGTGAGGTGTATATTTTGTTATTTGCTAGTTGATGGAGTAATGCATTTCGGAAGTACACCTAACCACTTAATTACAATTCACTTTAGTTTTATTGCCAATATTTTCATTTAATTAATGGGCCACACTTCAAGTATCTTAAAAAAAGTCGGTTAGTTAATTTGCATTAGTTTACCATTTTGTTTCGATGAGAATATTTTTGATTGGCCTCTCCTATTCGGGGATTTCCGGTTGGTCTGGTGCAGGGGATTTGGGGAAACCATGGAAAACCGAAACCTGGATGCCCGAATGCGAGGCCACCACGCTCGGTCCTCACGTTGTAGCCCAGACGTGAAGAGGTTTAATGCACTCTGCCAACCGAACCGCGTAGCTCCAGTCTGTATTTCATAATGCAATTCAGCTTCTTGATTTTGACCTAACGCTGGCGTTGATGACACAGATTTTTAGTGACGGTCAAACCGTTGAGCTTGACCCGGGTGGCTACTTCAGGAGGACGGAAAAATTATGTTTGAAGAGACAGTAAATGGCAAGCTCGTGTGGCGGCGAAGAAAACACCAAACAGTAATCTCCAAGTTAATGCAAATTAAGTACTTATTGAGTTAGCAAACTGGGTCAAGGCAAACTCACCAACATTAGATTTTGATAAAACACATTATATAAACACATGAAACAAAAATTTATGCGCAGCAAGATTTATATATGAACTATAAAAAGAACACAATCATGGCAATAAAGAGTATAAAATTTATTGGCATTCAAATGGATGAGAAACTCAGTTGCCAAGAACATTTCACATTACTACTGAAGAAATGAAGTAGTGATATCTTTGCAGTAACAACACTTTCCCTAACAGCAGATCTAGAATAAAACGGTTCTTATTTTCATTCAGTCATATCGTATGGCATAATTTTTTGGAGAAACTTTTTACAAAGTACAAAGTTTTTATAGCACAGAAAAGAGTTATTAGGATGATGTGTAGGGTAAATCCAAGAACTTCTTGCAGACAACTCTTTAAAAAACTTAATATTATTTTACTTTTCAATACCTATATATGTAATGCGCTTTGTCAAAGAATATTTTAACTTGTTTACATTTAATTCACCCAATTTTCAGTACTAGAAACAAAAATTTACAAAAAACAACATCACTGTCATTATTAGAAAGAGAACTTAATTAATCTGGGGTTTGGGGCGGATCCAGGGAGGGGGGGGGGGCTAGGGGGCTCAAGCCCCCCCCCCCCAAAAGTATCTTGGTCCACCCCCGACATTGTAGTTTTGAGAACTTTTTTTTTTTTAGCTCTACGGATTTGAGGCCCAAGGAGGCTATAAATACTACCTTTTTCCCGACTCAAGCCCCCCCCCCCCCCAAAACAAAATCCTAGATCCGCCCCTGTCTGGGGTAGATCTGCTTAGTAAACTTCATAAAATTTGTAGATTATTTTTTAATGTCTTTTTACGCCTCATTGATATCGAGGTTAATAGAGGAGGAAAAGTAATTAGGACAAGTCATGCGAAGGAATTTGGCCATGGCCTTTCGAAGGAAACATACCGACATTCGCCTGAAGTGATTTGGGGAAACCGTTAAAACCCAAATCTGGATGTCCGGACGGTAATTCGATCCGAATGCGAAGCCAGAGCGTTACCGCTCACCCACCACGTACCCTTGTAAATAATAAAGATGTATTTAAAGAAAAATTAATTGTTTATCTTATTGAAAAACTCCCTACGAGAATGTGTACAAACGAATTAATTGCGTCTAAAATATTTTATGCAAAATTTAGTTGCCAAGAATTATGTTAATTTTTTATTTTAATTTTTTGTCTTTGTAACCTATAATACATTTTTCACGATCATTATTATCCGCATTGTATTGTTAGCCATGTTATGTTTCACATCCGAGAGGTCCTTCTTCAGCAGGTATTTATTGAATAAGTGTAATAACTAAATAAAGTAAAAATTCTGAGGCAGGATACAGGTGGGAATACCATAAGGTCATTATGCCCACAAACACAGACCAAATCAACTCGGCCACGACAGACTTTAAAAAAATGGAATTCGGCTTTCCAGCATCATCTGTGTTTCACTTTCCTAAACTGTGCCAGATTCTTCCAGTATTGTTGATAATCTCAACTGAAAGAACAACACAGGACGAACACAACACTTAATAAAAACCACCCATGCCCTGGACTGGACTCGAACTGGCGACCTCTGCAACGCGAAGCCAGATCGCTAGCCCCACGCTAGCGAAGCCGGCCCTGTCAGATTTTTATTCTACTTAAGCACCAAATGTCTCTTTGAGGCTAACATCTGCCTTGACGTTTACAGTAACTGGGCTGGGTCGGCGGGTATGTTTCAGCTGGCGTTATTTCAGCTATGCTACGTCGTCTGATTCGCCACTGTTATAGAGAATTCCTGAGTCCTGGTTTCGTGCGGTGGTTAATGACGGGTTGCGCTGCGGCAGGTAGAACACAGTGACTCAGCGGGCAGGCATCCGCCGCGGAGCCTTTGTGGTCCTCATCAGCCGCTCATACCTCGTCAGGGGGTCTCTGTGACTCACAGCACAGGCAGTCCAAACAGAACCTTACCTCTAATGACACAACTCTGACTCTCAAGCAACATCTCTCAAATGTAAAGTCCAAATAATATTCTCCAAAAGCTTGCCGGTACTTCATTGGGGTTATAAGATACACAGCCTTAGCTCTGTCATACTCTGTTGCTGACCTGGACCAATAGTGCTCTCACGAAGAAGATAAACGCGCAACTCAATCAGGCAATGCGGATAATAACGGACTGTATTCTGAGCACGAGCAGCCTATGGCTTCCTGTTCTCTGTAATGTTTCACCTCGAGCTCTAAGAAGCTCTCCTAGAGGTCTGGAAAAACATCCCGAAGAACCCTCATCTAGATATTACACATGGAAAACACTCTCGCTTGAAATCAAGGAAACCGCCATGGCGTACAGCAATCAAAATTACAGAGTGCTCTTTCATCATCAACAACGGTGCTTACATCAGTGGAAGCAGTCATCCGTAGCCAATAACTAACTAGTTGAAGACCATTCATTGCGGTTATAAGGATTCGATCTTCCCAGACGGCAGTGGGGAATCATCAATCGGATTCGAACAGTACAAGCCAGATGTGGTAACTTACTACACAAACGGGATGGGTCAGTTCTGGAAATTGTGGCTATAGAGCGACCTTATCCCATATCTATAACATCTGTTTGTAGTAGAGTTATGGAGCATATTATATGCTCGAACATTATGAATTTTCTAGATGATAATAATTTGCTTACAACAAATCAACACGGATTTCGGAAGAAAAGATCCTCTGAAACACAGCTGGCCCTATTTACACACGACGTAATGAAAGTTATCGATGCAGGTTCACAAGTAGATGCCATTTTTTTTAATTTCCAGAAAGCCTTTGACTCTGTGCCACACAACCGCCATTTAGCGAAGCTTCGAGCGTAAGGTATATCGGATCAGCTTTGTGAATGGATAAAGGATTTTCTAACTGGTCGGTCGCAGTATGTCATCGTTGAAGGAGAAAGTTCTTCTAATCTAGATGTTACATCAGGTGTACCTCAAGAAAGTGTAATAGGACCACTTCTTTTCTTAATTTTTATAAACGATCTCGGAGACAAAGTGAAAAGCCTTTTTAGATTGTTTGCTGATGATGCGGTTATTTATAGGGAAGTAAGAAATTTGGCCGATTGTTTAGAAATTCAGCGTGATCTGGATGTTATTTTGGCTTGGTGCGCTGAGTGGCAACTTACTCTAAATTGTAAAAAGTGCAAGACAATGAGCATAACTAACAAAAAGAATCCAATTGTTCAGAAATACGAGTTAAACAATACAGTTATTGATATATGGTCGATTCTATAAAATATTTGGGAGTAACAGTACAAAGGAACATGAAATGGGACATACACATTAATTCCTTAGTAGGTAGAGCAAATTCTAGGCTGCGATTCATAGGTCGAATCTTGAAAAATTGTAATGAACAAAGGAGATAGCGTACAAATCTCTTGTGCGTCCACATTTGGATTATTGTTGTGCCATTTGGGACCCGTTTCGTAAGGGGTTGAACGAAAGTATAAAGAAAGTACAGAGAAGAGCCGCTCGATTCGTGACCGCTTGCTACAGTTCTTATGAAAGCGTCACAGAACTGATTAGTAGACTAGGCTGGGAGTCTCTGGTAGATAGACGACACACGTTTCGTTTAAACTTATTGGTAAACACTTCCCACTTTCACTTTTGAGTGTAGTGAAATACTTCTTCCACCAACCTATTTGAGTCGGAAGAACAGGAAAGATAAAATTAGAGAAATAAGGTGCCGGACTGATTCTTATATGAATTCTTTTTTTCCCCTCGTACCATTAGGGATTGGAATGCACAACAAAGAGATTAGCTTTGGTGCTGAGCACCCTCTGCCACCAACAATTTTGTGAATTGCAGAGTATATATGTAGATGTAGATCTAGACCTTTCAGTTGATCCACCGCATCGTTTTTGACTTACAAAGGATCGATAATGGACATACACCATGCATAGATCACAGTAATTGAATGGATCAAAGTACTAGACCTAGAGATATAAGATTATTCCAGCTTGTGATGTGTACATTTGTCCATTCGTCATATGATAAATAAGCTGCCGTATTACCTGCAGAAATGTTACCGCTCATAATCTCGAACGTGTTTCGCATAATTATAAAAGGCCATTTAATCTCAGTTCCAGAAGTTAGAAATCACTGCTGTCGCAAAAACATTGGGTGTAGCTACTATCGCAAGTGCTAATGCGAATACGTTCTTCGTTAGTCAAATAATCAGCGGAACAACAAACATTCTTTCTAACCTAACATTTTGTTTGGATACATAGGAGAAACTATTACTTTATATTTAAATGCTAACCATTTTATTTTGGTATACACAACTACCTAATTGCTGGAATATGTGTTTCAGGATAGTTTTAAAAAGCTCGGCTCTTTGAATGTGGTGTCGTTGTTTCAATGAGAGGAAGTCGTGTTGGTTTAACTCCCTTCCCCGCAACGGTGGTCCCGCCGAGATCTTGGCCCGCATGGTTTCATGTAACTCGGCTTTCACATTCACTCGGTGCAGCCGACAACTCTCCGCATTTACAACGTGGTTTGCTTTAATTTTAAGCTTTGCTTATTCCGATTTCTTACTTTGTATCTCAACAGTTTCGTTTTCGCAGTGTCACAAATCTTATAAATTTACTTCTGTCCATCTGGAAATGGTCTTAACAGTCCACCGAAGTGTATTTCGTACGAAAAAAAGAATGTTATTTGACTCAAGTCACATGACAAACAAGGTGGGTCTGCTCTCTAAGGCCACTCGGCATACACTTGTTAGTATTTTCGTTACCTGACAAACCGCATCACTTACTCGCATAGTTCGGTGGCAAAAGGAATGTTGGCTTGTATACTTTGCTTTCAGGCTTTCTCTATCGAACGCCGTTTACCCGTTGTCTTCGGTTGTGTATTGTTTGAGAAGTAGTCGAATCAAAATGGACAGTTTTCATATTTTTGACAGAAAAAGAGTTTCACTTTTGTTTTTGTCAGTTTAGAAATCTACGTGGTAAAGAACTGGTCAGTTGATGCGACGGTGACCTGTGCGTGTATATTCCATGGATCTCAGTTACGGTATACAATTTGTTATTAAGGTTTGTAACTGGTATGTAACACTGTAGCGTCCCTAATAGACTGAATTTCACGATACGCCGGGTGAGTATGGTTAACGCTGTGGCCTCGCATTCGGGAAAACTCGGGTTCGAATTCCTATCCAGTCAGTCAGATTTGGGTTTTCCATGGTTTCCCCAAATGACTCCAGGTCGGGATGGTTCCTTCAAAAGGCTATGGCTGAATTCCTTTCCGTTCCGTGCCCCCAGCCCTATCCCGCCACTAATGACCTCGACGTCGACGGGGCGTGAAGCCATCAGCAAAATAAAAAAAAATCGGTCTTATGAGGACGTGGGTTCATATCCCCGTCCGGCCATCCAGATTTCGGTTTTACATAGTTTCTTTTTTTTTTTTTAAATCATTCCAGTGAATGCCGGGATAACTCCCACGAATGGCCATGAACGAATTTCTTATGATTCCTTAAGTCTGAGTCTCTCCCTTCTTTAATGACCTCGACGAAGTTGGATTGAAACCTAATATGGTTAATTACTGTCCTCCGCGTGCGTCCAACTGTTGAATGTTTGAGTGCTATCGTGTGTAGGAACAGGAAAAAAGGGAGAGGATAAAAACAAATCGCAGCCTATTTACATCTATTCTTCCATCGAAGAGGCAGCCAAGTTTTGATCCGGTTTTGTTTTTTGCCTAGGGCTTCACGACATTAGAGACAGGAATGAACTGGGGGCAAAGAAAGGGAAGATATTTAGTCACGATCTCCGTAAGAACTATCAAGCAATCGCCTGAACTGATTTCATGAAACAATCAGAAATCTATACCTCGAAGGCCTGACTGGGATCTGAACCCGCGTACGCCTAACAGCCATGTCTGAGCATTAGCGCTTACCCACCACGCTCGATTTTTACACAGCCAACTGACAGATGAATCACCACTGACAGTGCGATAGGTTGTTGTTCAGTACGATCGGCAAAGAGTACTGGAATTTATACCCTATACGAGGAATAGGAGTAGTGCACCACCACCTCCCCTGTTTTGATATTCGTGCCCCTATTGAAGAAAATTTCCTCCATAACCGGGACTCGTACTAGCACACAACGTCATGGTTTCTTAATAACTTCGAAGCCGGTATGTCTGATGATACGTTTCCTGGATAAAGAGCTACTATGTACTCCGAACGTTAATAAGTTAGAGCATTATTATTGTGGTTACCCACAAATGTTCTTCAGGAGTTCAAAATGAGGTCATCAGCTGTATCTTCATGGGAAACTCTATACAGAGGACTTATTTTGTATTGTTTAGATGCGATGCTTCTATTTGCCTTCAATCCTCTCATTTTGCAATCAGGTATTCACAAGTTTATAATTTTCTACTTGGGTTAAAAGCTTTATGGATGACAGGCTGTAAATATCGATTAAGTAAAGAGCCATCTTCGGAGTTAATTTGAAAAGTTAACCTTAACGATCCTTTCGAGTTCGTTTACAAGTAGCTCCTCCGAGATATTTCAGGATTTCGCGTAAACTCATTAAGGGATCTAGTCTCGCCGTTGAAACGTCTCGGCGGAAATTGCCGAGGATGGATAATTAGCGGCGTAATTATGTCGAGAGCGCTCCGTAATTCCAGAGGTTGATAGGGTTTAAGGCTAGTTATCTGGGTAATTTTTCACAAATGTGGCGATGAGATTGAAATCACGTGAGGAAAAAAGCTATCATCGAGTTAATTAGATTTGCGGAGGCGTTCTGACACTGAGGACTACTTGCGAAGATTCCAATAAGATATTAATTAGAAGTTCAAAAAAATAACGAGGAGCCAGGTCAGGCACAATACATGTGCCCCACGTTATGGGCTTACTGAAACTGTGAAACAATAAATATTTATCTCAGTCTATAAGCCGTCTTAATTTGTAAATATATATTTCCGAACATTAAACATCCGTTCGAATCACTTTTGTTAAAGCACAAATCTTTTGTGTTTATTGTATAATGTGAGTTAAACAAAATAAGATAAAATAGTTATTAGGATATCACAGTGACTCACGTTGTAGTTTTACCTACAAAAAATACTATTAAGTTGGAAATTGTTTTATCATCATTCGGTTGTGTGTGTGGAATATTTCTGAATCTTGCAAACATCTGTTTTGTTTGAAGCTGTTTGAGATGTGTGAACATGGATTTTGATTATGTGACGTTATATAGATATATATAAAATTTTCTAATAGTTAAGACTGAATTACTTCAGCAAACATACAAAATGTTAACCATTACATTATAAAATTAGATGTTTTTTTCCAGAGACTCCTCTACTTGTTCGCTATCATATCTCATTTAGTCCTACAACATTATATCATTCATATAAGGCCTAAAATGTGATTGTTAATCACTACAAGAATCAACCATTAGTGCAATGAACACCAATGATTCCAAACAAGATTTCACATTCGTCTCTTTTGATACATTTTTTCTGAATTAAATCTTTGCTTTCACTACTTAATAATATCAACATCTATTAAAGTCATATTTTGTTTTACTCTACTGATGTCAACGTTATTCGATGCCAATCATTTGTTCAGTGGTTAAAAACATTGGAATAAGATGACCGGGACTATATGTCAGCTTTTCAGGAAGATTTCACGTGGATGTAAAAGTGTCAAATATTAAAGCAATTTTTTCCCATGAAAATGCTAAATAATTTACCTCTGACAGTGGAAGAATTGAATGTAAAGATGTAGTTGATGCAACAATACACTATTACTGGAATAGTGAATTGCTAATTAACTATGAGATAGTTAAACCGCGACTGATAGTCGATATTCGCTAGTTGGAACTATATCCTAGGCAGTAAACACATCGACTACGAGAACCAACTTACGCAAAAACTGCTGGTTAGATTTTGAGAGAATTAGCATAAATATACAACCCGTGGCCTCAGGAGTGAAATAAGCTATGTTCCGT
This sequence comes from Vandiemenella viatica, assembly GCA_031002005.1. Taxonomy (NCBI): domain Eukaryota; kingdom Metazoa; phylum Arthropoda; class Insecta; order Orthoptera; family Morabidae; genus Vandiemenella; species Vandiemenella viatica. The sequence goes on along the minus strand of JARYHS010011408.1, from coordinate 78,203,273 downwards.
TCCAGTGTGTGGTCGCAAAGCTGAAAAAATAAGTTGATAGTGACCAAAAATTAGTACCCATTAATATGGAAGTAACTTGTTGCAGTCGAAATTTTATTTAGAATATATACCAATGGTATTGTATTGTGGTGGGGACACACATTATTACACTGTGCGCACACTGTCACTCAGTCTATAGCCAGTTCAGTTAACAGCGGCGGCTCAAGGTCACTCTGTTCTATCCCCACTCCACTGTTCTTACTCCTACTTGCGAAGGGGAAATTTACCACTAGCCTAGCTGGACACAGCTGCCAGCTCGGAGAGGTAGGAAGGGAGGTGGCGATGGAGTGGGGAGCGGGGACAGGGGAATATGACCTTGAGCCGCCAGCCGTGAGTGAACAGGGTATAATGTTAGCCGTGTGGCTCGCCCCTCGCGTGTTCACCGTTTTTCTGTAGTTCGTTCGTGTGACGGACGTATTCCTACTCAATTTTCAGTCTCCTTTAACATTTTCACACAGGTGTTTCATAGAAACAAAGTTAAAATTTATTCATAAGATTGGCTTGGGAGTCAACGCTCTCGCGCTGCAACAGGAATTAAAAAATAAAGAAGACAACAAAGTAAAAAGAAAAGAAAAGAAATTGGGTATACATGGAATTCAAAGCATGTTTGAGACTTGAGAGGAGTTTTACTCGCTGTTATTTCATTTGATGGGTAAGGAAAGTAAATTTTACAAATATTTTAGGATCTTCTGATGAAGCTGAAAATGAGTTTGAAGATTTTAATTTCTTAAGGAAATCAATAACACCAAAACAATGTTAGGTCGTAGTGGGGCAGAAATTACCGAACTTTACATATCTCCACATCCATCATGACAAGAACCCACTATTGCAGTCAAAAAGTAAAGCAAACTAATCTCAAACGATTGATACTGTGTTGTTTGGAGTCACTTGAATCGAGTGAACACCAATATTACTGTATGTTGACTCACGGTGCAGTAAAGTGTGGCACGACATTTATTCGGAACTGAAATTAAAGCATTTGGAACTGATATTCTCCTATGTCATTCCTAGGGCCCGGATTTTTCAAAAAAGCATATGCGCATATGCAAATGCATATTTGAGGGTTAGTGCATATTTTATGGATATGTGCATATTTTAGCTTTTATTTCATCTCATAACTGAATATCCGATACTTCTGAAGAAACTGTAAAGCCTAATGTACCTGTATGTTGGACATCCTTGGCAACCGCAACAAGTAAGTTAAATTCTTGGAGTAAACAGGATTTTTTTTGTACTGGCATTCACATGTAGAGAATTTTCTACCTTATCCAAACTCACACAGTGACATGTTTGGAGGTGCTGCAAATGGAAAATTTGTGTGGCGGCGACCTTCTCTACTGCCCTGAGCGGTAACATTCACGGGAAGGGCGGGTGGGGTCGGCAAAATCAAAGAATAGCTCTATTCTCCCTCAGGCGGCAAATTCTTGTTTGAGGAGACGACAGTCACAAGTATTTACCCCCACTTGGAATATTCGTTATCTACCAGTGTGTTTATTCGTGCGACAACTACCGGGAAGGCCAGCGGTTTTCTTTAATCTTTTCGGGAATATTCCCCTAATTGCGGTACGAGCCAGTTTTCCTGAGAACAGATTCCTGGCTTCCAGACCTGAGGGATTCGTACTTTTAAAGGGACGTGTACATTCCTTTCCAAAAACAGTAGCCTCTCAAAGTTTGTGTTGACAGGAGTGTTCGTGTGCTAAGATTAAGTTTCTTTAATCTGACTCCAAAAATGCCTAAAGAAAAATGCACAAGATCAGTTTTAATTAAGCAGTGGATTTCAGGCAACAGTGACTATTCTAGTGACGGTGAAGTTGTGTACTGTCAAGTATGTGAGAAGAATATAAAATGTGAGAAAAAATTTCAACTTGAACAGCATTCTAAAACAGCTGTACATCTCAGGTCAAAAGAAAAGAATAGGAACACGCAACAGCTACTTTTAGCTCAGGTATCACGGTCTGTTAATACATTCTCTGCTGACCTGTGTAAGGCTTTTGTATGCAGCAATATCCCGCTGCATAAATTGAATAATCCAGATCTACGAGCATTTCTTCAAAAGTATTGTGTTAATCAAAGGATACCGGATGAATCCACCCTCAGGAAAAATTATTTGCTCTCTCTACACGATTCTGTCCTGGATTCAATTCGGTCTGACATAGGAGGGAACTGTGTCTGGATATCGGTAGATGAAACAACCGATTCATGTGGCCGATACGTAGCGAACTTTATAGTGGGCAAACTATGTCAAGAAGAACCCGGAAAACCACATTTACTTTCAACCAAAGTGTTAGAGAAAACCAACCACAGTACAATTGCAAGATTTATAAACGATTCCCTGCGACTTCTGTGGCCTACTGAATCGGAGAGTGATTGTTACAAGGTGCGTGTTTTAATCACAGACGCAGCTTCATATATGTTAAAAGCTGGTCAGTCGCTTCGAGTGTCTTTCCCCAATCTGATCCATGTTACATGTTTGGCGCATGGATTACATCGCATTGCAGAAGAGATACGTTCTCTATTTCCTTCAGTTAACAAAGTAATTTCAAGTGGAAAAAAAAGTGTTCCTAAAAGCACCAGCGCGTGTACAGTTTTATAAGGATCGTCTGCCTGAGGTTCCTCTTCCACCGGAACCTGTTCTCACTAGATGGGGAACTTGGTTGTCTGCAGTGCTGTTCTACCAGGAGAACTTTCATCAAGTGAAAGATGTGGTTACAAGTATTGGTCATGACGATCGTGCTGCGTGTGTTCGTGAAGCAAAGTGCGCATTTGATTGTGATACTGTATATCGAGATATCAATTTCATCCATGTACACTATTCGTCACTTTCTAATGCTATTAAGGGTCTAGAAACTAGCGGTGCACCCCTTCACGAGTCTATTCAGTTGCTTCACAAAACAATTTCTTCTTTAAATGCCGTCCCTGGTGAAATTGGAGAAAAAGTTAAATCTAAACTCAGCAGGGTGTTAGACTCAAACCCAGGTCTGCAAAAGATTCAATCAATTAATACGTATTTAAGTGGAACCACACAATCTTTGCCAGATGAATGTTCCGAACAGTCAGCACCATCGTACAAGTATTGCCCAATAACGTCCGTTGACGTGGAACGATCATTTTCGGCTTATAAACTAATTTTGTCTGACAACAGAAAATCTTTGACCCCTGAAAACATTGAAAAACTGTTGGTAACATATTGTGATTCATCATTTTGTAAGGAATGAAACGTGTATATCAGTGAGTTGACATAAAATAAATCATTTGATAACTGTATATTCTTTAATAGTTTAGTCCATGTTCGTTAATTGTTAGTGTATATTCGTTAATTGTTTGTGTAGATTCGTTAATTGTTAGTGCATATTCTTTAATTGTTAGTGCATATTTTAGGGACTTTTTTGTGCATATTTGCATGCATATATTAGATGTTTTACGTGCATATATATCCGGGCCCTAGGACTCATTTCCCCATGGTTCTGATTCGACTTTAAACTGTGGAAACTGTAACTTTCCAGCTACGATATGCGAAATGTAACTTTAGTGATAGCTAAGTAAAGGAAATAGACGTTAACTTGCAGTAAAGAAAGTTTCAATGCACCTTTTATCAATGTATACACACAATCGTACAATTCCTTTAGTTGAATAAAAATTAACAGACCTATTTCAACTTGATACTATAATTCTTTCTGTGTCTTGCTTGTTTGGGTTGTCTGCTTCATTGTGCGATACAAAGCACATATCTCCTCTGTGATGAATCCTCAAAAGAGACTTCTACTGTTCAGCCGATACTATCAAACTTAATCTTTGATCGACTTATACATCGCTTTAGGATCAGAAGGGAAATCTATTGCACAAAAATGACCAACATTCAATTTACATAACAAACAGCTGTAAGCTGTTACGTTATAAACGTCGTTGCTCGGTAGAATTACAGGGTTAGTTTTGATGGATACGAAAGAGGAGGATTGGCACCCGTTAGGTAACTGTGTCACTAGGTTATTAAAATCACCCAAAATTATTATTATTTAATAACGGTTACAATTCGTCGCCAGCGGAATCGTAGGTAAAGGTTTTGTTGTTAGAAAAAGTCTGTTTTCACAGCGCTTTCCTCTGACTTTTATATACAGGTATGGCGCTAAACGTACATTTATTTTATGTGAATGAAAATCATCATAATCAAATGTTTAACTCATTTATCAGAGTTGAGACCCCGATGGATTTTTCTGACAGTATTGGCTGTAAAAATGAGGTGAAATAATCCGTGCGAGTGGCCTGGGTAGAAGACATTTCTTCATATCATACACCTCGGTTGGAAGCGCACTAGCTAAAAATAAGTTCCTTGGCTACATATGCCGTTATCATATCCCTCTTCTCACAGTACTTATAAAATAGAAATTACAGCTCGTTTCTCTGAAGGGACATAAAGATGTTCTAAAATGTAGATCCTTTTAGGCTTTAGGACTGTCGGTTGCTTGAATCAGCAGATAACAATCACGCGTGTTAAATGACCTTAAAGAGTTAATATGATGAGGGTGTATAGTGAAACGGAGACAGTTGTTGCGACGAGGTAACAAGCCTTCTCCTATAACTGTACGGAATAGTAACCGTTGAAACTACCATAAATTGTGCCTACTCAGTTTTTTCTTTTTATTTATCTATTTATTTTATGTTTGGACATTACGGTTCGCCGACGTTGAGGACACTGTAACCAGGATAGGAGGGGAGGAGAAAGGGGACGGGAAGTAGTTCGGCCATGACTTTTTAAAGGAATGTGTCGGCATATTTACCTATCCAAGTGTTTGTTGCACGATATGAAGGTTAGAAGAGGTACCTTGGTGTCTTCTTGCCAGATCATCAAGAAACGGATGAAAAAAATAACTCATTTTCCTTACGCAACAGGAAAGTTGACCAAACGTTGCTCCTAAGTTAGATGATCGTTTTATAATGGCATTTAATGTTGTTGCTGTCCATATTAATTGAAATATTAGTGGAAGTTGGAGTCAAGCTTTGCAGAATTAGGGTTCCGGATTTTAACAAACATCTCGTATGTAAAGCAGTCACTAGGCACACTAGCTGATGCGACTTCAAGGTAGGTAGTGGACACCCTCTCTCCCCCCCCCCCCCCACATATGGCTTCTTACCACCGCGCTACGTTGCCTCTCACGCTATTTCTCAGTTAGTCAGGTTTGTTATGAACCCGTCAGTGTGGCTGAATGCGCTGGGCACGAGTCCAGCCCCCCGCATGCACGCCGTGCCGACTGCGGTATTAAACGGATGCACGGACAGTCCTCAAACTCCGTCTCAAAAAACACACATTTGCAAACTAAAAATACACTTACCACACGCTGAACACAGTTATACGTTTTACGGACAGATGGCATCATGTCACTTAATATTTAATTTTAATTGCGATGGAGTGCACCATCCGGTAGCAATTTCCGTACAGACCATCTTCCCCCTTTCCTACACCCACCTACAATTGCCCTCTAAAAAGTTTAACTTTAAATTCTTTCAACCGTTTTAATAAATTATTCGTTTCTCTTGGTAACTTATTCCAATCTCTGATACCCTTACCTAAAAAAGAGAATCTTCCCACATCCTTGTGCCTGAAATCGAGTGCCAGCTTGTGGTCATGGCCATCTTTTCCCTTCCATGCACTACTTTTCATACCTACTGCAATATCTTTCCATGCCTCACCGCCAGTATACGCCCTGTACACTCCCATGACCCTCTTCATCCTCCTCCTGTCTTGCAATGAATCCCATTCCAGCTCCTTTATCATACCTGTTACTGATTGCATACTGCGATAATTACCAGAAACAAATCTAGCAGTCCTTTTTTTGCACCCTCTCCAACTCCTGTATTTGATACACAAAATGTGGTCCCATACTACACTATCATATTCGAGCAATGGTCTGACCAAAATTTTAACCCAATTTCTTTACTTCACTCGTACATCCCCTCATCACTCTCTCCAACAAGTGCAGAGATTTGAAAACTTTTCCTACCACCTGTCGAATGTGTCCTGCCCAGTTAAACTTGTTATAAAGTTCCTTCATTAGTACTTAGTACGACCTAGCAGTATAAGATACATGCTGCCTTAAGATCAAAGCTTTAAGTCTGACCATGGCAACGACGAGTAAACTCATCAAAGACAGCCCACCACTATCGTTGGTTAGAAGATGACGAAGAAGAAGATTTATTGTCGGTACTGTATTGTACATTAAAATGCAAAGCACTGTGAATGAAGAGCAATTTCAATATTACGTTGATATAAGGCAAAATAACCTTTCAATCAAAACTTTTGCTTACAACTTGCAACATTAGATGAAAGCGATATTAGTATTGCTGTTTAAATACAGGATGTGGACGACATTGAGGACAAATACCAAGATCCTAGGTGATAAAGTTTTTGCGACAGATATGATAACACAAGTGGTCTAGAACTGATTACTGTGTTATCCGCTAATAACGCAGTCCTCTTCTAAATAAGTTGTAAATATTTATGCCCGGCACGTAGAAAAGAAATATATTTTCGACCCGTGCACTTCTATAGATCATCTCGATAATATAAGAACAGAAAAAGCGTATTGGGTGAGGAAATAGCCCAGACACTAAAAGTAGAAATTAGTGGTGGAGCGTGCGCTCCATCGCAATAAAAAAATTAAAAAATGGAGGTGATGAAATGCACAGAGCTGTACTAATTCTATGCTAATGTATCCAAGCAGACAATTACTTAATGGAATATAATTGTTTGGGTTGACATTAGCTGTTGAAAATACATTAAACCAAACAGGAATAAATGCTATCAACAGTTATCAATGGTGATTCGTTCAGTTGTGAGTTAAGTTTCTTTGGCGACAATAATTACTGTAAGTAGCCGCCATAAAATACGTCAACAGTCGTTTTGCAAAGGAGGTAACGGAGGACAAATGGATGGTGGGCGCTGCACATTATAATACAGCCTTGCTTCATACAAACTCTCTATCCTAACTACTTATTGTTCTGCTTTCACTGTATTATAGCGATAACATTTTTCCTCAGTAGTTGCCTGAAACTACGATTTTGTCATTTCTCGAACAATACTATTACTAATATTTGTACTTTGAACTTCAATTCTACGAGTCGAAATAAAATCATTATACACCAAATTCATCTGTAGATTAACAGTCATATGGTTAATACGCATTTTTACGATTGATTTTATTGAATTTCAGGTGTATACAGCAGGAAATTCATTATAGCTGTTAGTTGCCTTTAGTCTTCCACTATTTTACAACACATTTCCTTCCATCTTCTCTTCCAAGACATATACCACTGGCAGACATATTAGGGGGCGTCCATTAATTACGTGAGGTGTAATAGGGGGGGGGAGAGGTCCGGAGAAATCTCACCAAAACTCGCCAAGAGGGAGGGGGGGGGGAGTCAAGGGAAAACTCACGTGAGGTTTTGAAAATGTTTCTGGGACTGTAGAGCTAAACAAAAAAGGTCTACAAATGACGCGAAAGCCGATTTTAGGGGGGTTTTTCGTCGACAAGTGGGGGTGTAAAGTTGCGAGAGCGATTTCTAGGGGGGGAGGGGGTCCGGAAATCCGGAAAAACACCTCACGTAATTTATGGATGCCCTCTTACGCCACTTGTTACTATTGGCGTGATCTAGGTTGCAGTTTCCTAGTGAAATGTTCTTCCTGTCCGAACGCTACTAAAGTTTTGGGATCCTCGACCCTGCCAGGTAATAACCAAGTGCCACCGGCCTCCTGGCGTACACAGGTGACCAGTGTGAATCATGAGAGTAGGATGGATGGTCTCGTGCCCTTTACGAGTAGAAACCAGGTTTGTTAGGCCCCGCGCACTTAACCTATAAGAGGAAAGTGTGTTGCCATTTGTCTTCGAAACGGGTAGCTTTTTGTTTTATGTATGATGAGAGTATTTTTATTAATATAATTATTTTTTCGAAACGCGTAGTTTATTGAGCGGCTATTGGGGACCTTCCCAGTTCCGCCTTAATGATTGCAGATTGGTAAGTTGTGATACTGTATATAAATTGAAGTATCTTAATACATTTTATCGATAAAGCAAAGTAATTATAATAAAAATATCAGACTCACAAAGATGAATTCGATTTTAATTCGGTTATGGTCGCTGACGGTCTTTTCAAAGTATTCGTAAATTTGTGCCAATATGCAATCCCCTTACATATTCCTTCATATGTTTGCTCTTTTCCGTCAGCATAAAAGAGTTTTCTTACTAGTGTTCATTTTATTTAGATATATCCCTTTAGATTACTCCCAAATTCCATTTTATCTAGCTATTCGCCGCTTCTACTCTGCCTAAAATCAGTTGTTTCTGTTCTTCTTGACGCTTGCCTTGCAGCCATTTCTATTGCATCTTTTAATTTAGCTATTTTCCAAAACCTTAATCTGCTGTATTGTTTCTTAACCGTGAACATTTAAGTATCTTTCCCTTTCACCAATTAATCTCAGTATTTCCTCTGAGATCAGATTTTTGGCTCTCTCTTTCCACGTCCATTTCTTCACTTGCTCAAACTAGAATTTCCCTATTCAGTAAGCTGCATTGTTGCTTATTCCTTACAGTTAAGATAATAATTATATAACTATGGGATGGACCTTTTTATAATATAATCATCACTTCATGGCAACATTATGTATGATAACAGTATTTGATGTGATGAGGGATAATTGATTTCTTTGGATTTTTAATTCTGAAACTTTATCAGAAGTTTCTTATTTACGAACGACTAATTTGGCATCTGAACAGCATTGAAAGCAGCAGCAGTTGGCTGCACTGCTGCCATCTAGCGAGTGCGCGTCCTACCTTGATCATGCCGTCCCTGCCGCCTGGATGGACATCTGTCGGCTGAGACCTGAAACAGTACACACCCGACACTATCAGCTTACGGGCGGAAGGCGGTTTCTATTTTCAGCGTTATTATTTATCGGAATAGCCACTCCAGGCGAAATGCACTTCAGTGGCCGTGGCGTAATGTTTTCGCAAGCACTTCTGTCTACGGTTAGTGGAAAGGAATCGAGAGTTATGTGAAATGCTTTCGACAAACAGGGTTACTATTTCCCTTTCAATAAAAAGATTAAGATATTAGCGATAGAAGAGATAACCAAAATCGTTTATAAATAATTTGTACAAGTGCTGTTTATATATTCTGAAAAAGTATTAAAAATTATTAATGAACAATGCAGTAGTTAATATTTGCCGTCTTTCAGAATTTAAAGTCGTTCATGGGCTGTCAAAGTGAAGGTTTACGACGATCATTTGTAAATAATAAAAGGATCCATAGAGTTTGTCATGCATATACAAATTTTTAAATTTTGTTTTAAATATCTGCTAGAGTCAATGATAAGGAAAAAATACTAACTTTAAAAGAAATCAACTTAATAATAAAATGGTTGTATCGAGATACAAATATAACTGTACAATCAGAGCAAATATTTTAGCATCAGGTTCCACTAACGATATGACAAGACAGGAGGTGCGATAGGGAGTGAGTCAGAGATTCTATTTGAAAGAAATACAATAAAGCATAAAAGGCGAGACTATCTCACTATCTATTGTGATGCAAGTGAATGAGAATTTTTAAAAGAATTATTAGTTGCCAGAACAAGCGGATTTGACAGCCGTACAAAATAATTACGAAATGAGTTCCGAGCATTAATATATCAGGCACATTTAGGAGGGTTTATCAGAGAGATCGAATGACATTTGGAGGATAAGGAATTAGAAACTCACTCATATATGTGTATTGTTCATTTGTACTTTTAAGACAAACACATTTTTCAGCTGAGTAAAGAAAAGTGTCATCATTGACGGAATAAAGAAATAGAACGCATTCAGTTTGTTTCGTTTCGACGAAAAAAATTACGTATGGGGTTCCTCCTTACTGAAAGCGTTGTGGTGATCTAATTATTTTTAATTCTACTCTCAACAGACCTCCAATAAAATATAGTTAACTTTCGTTACCTAGTAAGCACCCTTTCCCTTCTAATCATGGTGTACATTTACGTCCTATTTGAGTAAAGATCATCTTTCTACATAAATGAAAATATTGATCCTGTTGTTTTCTTAATATCTTGCTTTGAATTACTCGTTCAATAGTGACTATGCATGTAACCACTTCTAGTTAAATTATATACTATCCAGTTTCACATCTTTAACTCGGAACTCATGAACACTTAAATAAAAACACTTTATAACATTTTTCGCTTTCACGCTTTTTTATGTCTATAATCCCTGACGACTTCGAGGTAATTAGGGGCAGGAAAGGACCGAGGGCAAGGAATTGGAAGGAATTCGGTCATGGCCTTATGAAGGAACGATCCTGGCATTCGCCTGGAGTTATTCGGAGAAACTATGGAAAACTGAAATCTGAATGGTTGTATGGGGATTCGAACCCGTGTCCTCCCAAATGCGAGGCCAGAGCGTTACTGCTCACTCACCACGCTCGGTACTTTTCGCTCTCAACTGATCATTGTACTTTGGGTTATTCTTAATTTTTCTGTATATAGTTCAACATCTGTTTTCATTTAAAATTGCCCCTTCCTGTTAATTCTTATACCGAAAATGTTCTTCACATGTCCTCTATTCATTCATTTTCCTTGCTGTCGGTCGCTCTTATTTTTTCTTGACTTGGTACCTCTGCTCAAATGCAATCCGGCATTAATTATGGTTACAATTATTATCATGTTATTACATTACTTATATCACCAACATATTGGCCTTTTCTCTTTGTTTTGAAATATGTAGATACATATTAACGGAATTAGGGAGGTCGTGGATTCGATCCCCGGTTTTTTATGGCTTTCCTAACCAGTCCAGTTGAAATCAAGAATGAATTGTTCAGAAAAATTACGTTTAAAAAAAATCTTGGGCGTAGTCGTATCCTGTACCTAATGACCTCAACGTTGACAAGCCATATAGCTCAAAATAAGCAGAACGAAAAAGTAGAGTACCAAATTAACAATGGGATAAAAGAAATGCACGAGAAGGAAATATTATCCAATGAGATTCCAAGTGGATTCGATAATTTTTCGTTAACAACTTATCAATCTAGAATGCGAAAGGAAATTCTTCCTGCACAGACAACGCGAATGTGACGGAGAAAGGTAAGAAGTTTACAGAGAGAGGAAAGACTATGGTTACTGAAAGTGTCAGAGATATACTAAACATATTACTGGTCCAGGCGGAATACCATATAATACCATCTGCCATTTTTAAAAGTTACGCCGCAATCGATCACTGTTTTCTATAAGAGAAGAAACACTACAGGAGTTAAAATGTTGTGACCTGAAGATGATTTCTAGGACCCATCACACAGTGCACGAATGTGTTCGACAGAAAGAAAATAAACGGAGCAAACTGTAGAAAAACAGCCTCGAAGTCGACAGAAGAATGAGTTGAAAAGTCAGCTGCTTAAGTGACGCATCCTACAGAGCCTAACAATCACTGTTGGATTTAGTGACATACTGTTGCTGCTTGAGAACTGTGTGAAGCGTCAGCAGCATACAAAGTAACGATGCAGTGGCTTTTACTTAAAAGCTGAAAACACTGATTCGTATGGGGAGATACTACGAACAATAAGGTCGCACTGAGTACTGGAGGGAATACGTGATGGAAGACAATTTGGACGTATAACAGCACACATTGATTAATGCCAGATATGCTTGAAGTGGAATAAATTTATCAGCCGCAATAATAAATGCATATTTATAAACCTCTGAATGTCTTGAAAGCAAATAAGGCAACTGGAATTCATGAGATCCCTGCAGAACTTCTTAAAACCCCTGGAGTAGAAGGAATCGAATTCAAACTGATATTAAAAAGATATGAAAGAGGAGAAATTCTAACTGATTTTAATAAAAATATCATCTTCACATTACCGAAGAAAACACAAACCGACAAATGTGGGAATTATCGCACCATTAGTCTAACATCACATGCTTCCAAATTACTGACCAGAATAATATACAGAAGAATGGAAAGGGTAGTAGAAGAGATAGTAGGTGAAGATCAGTTTGGGTTTAGGAAAAATCGTTGTACGAGGGAAGCAATTCTGGCTTGAACACTTGAAGGGAGGATCAAGAAAAACAAAGATACTTTTTTGGCGTTTGTTGATTTAGTAAAAGCTTTTGATAATGTTAGATTGGACAAGATGTTCAAACTTTTAAAGAAATCAGGTCTAAAATATCGAGATAGAAGAATATAACTATATAAGAATCAAGTGGCTGGGATAAAAGTAGAGAACCATGAGAGACATGCATCAGTTAAAAAGGGTGTGAGACAAGGTTGTAGTCTATCCCCGTTAATATTCAACTTGTATGTAGAGGAAGCAATAATGGGAAAAAAAAGAAAAATTTGCATGTGGTATAAGTGTTCAGGGAGAAAAAAATCAGTATGCTACGATTTGCTGATGACATTGTCTTGTTAGCAGAGAGGGCTGAGGATGTTGAGAAGTTACTGAATGGCATGAACAAAATACTAAACGATGATTTTGAACTGTATATATATCAATGCAAGACAAAAGTGATGGAATGTAGCAGAAATGATACCAATACTAGTAGATTAAATATAAAAATAGGATTGGCTGCAATAGGAGAAGTAAGTGAGTTCTGTTACTTGGGAAACAAAATAACAATTGATGGCCGAAGCAGGAATGATGTTAAAAACAGAATAGCTCTAACAGAAAGAGCCTTCATTAGAAAGATAAATCTTTTACTTTCAAAAATTGATCTAGGAATTAGAAAGAACTTTTTAAAACTCTTTGTGTGGAGCACAGCACTTTATGGTAGCGAAACATGGATTTTAGGAATACCGGAAAGAAAGAAAATTGAAGCATTTGAAATGTGGTGCTACAGAAGAATGCTGAAAATTAAGTGGACAGACAAAGTAAGAAATGAACGAGTTTTGGAGATCATGGGTGAGGAAAGAAATTTTTGGAAGAAGCTTACAGAAAGAAGAGACAGGCTGGTAGGTCATATTTTGAGACATGCTGGATTGGTTAATTTGTTAGTGGAGGGAACAGTCGAAGGTAAAAACTGTAGAGGAAGACAGAGATTAGATAGAATATATGAAGCAGGTAATTGAGGACGTGGGTTGTAAGGGATATGTAGAGATGAAGTGGTTAGCACAAGATAGGAAGGAATGAAGGATTGCATCAAACCAATCGAAAGACTGATGAAAGCAAAATAATAATAATAATTATTATTATAAAGTGCACAATACGGAAAAATAGGACGATTTATCCACCTAAAATACAATAAAATATTAATTTAGGAATACACAAATATATATATTGTACCAATTATGACGATCAGAGGTTTAACATTTCTTATCACAAGTTTGATTTTTTCCTATTTTTAAGTCTCGTCGATGTCGAGGTCTTTAGAGACAGAAATGGACTGGGACAAGGAACGGGGAGGGATTCAGCCATGGCATTCGCCTGGAGTGATTTTGGGAAACCATAGGAAATGCTAAATCTGGATGGCCGGATGGGGATTCGAACGTGTGTCCTCCAGAATGCGAGTCTAGAGCATTACGGCTCACCCACCACGCTCGGTAATTTATTCAGAATCAGATGACTACATTTGTGACAGTACAGAGTACCCACTGAAATGTTACTGTGAGTGAATAAGCATGTCCCAACACGAATCCTCATAGGCCTTGAATCGCACCATGGCAATATTAATTTCAACACTTGAGGATGTGTGGGGATAACTGTGTTCGGTGTACAGGGCTGCTGTTAAAGATGAAAACAAATGTATGGTTAATAAGTTGCTCCTCTGGTTATGCTGCCGGAACCATTATAGCACTTTTGAAATAACTTCGAGATTACTTCATCATCTGAATTATTTATTGACCTGATGAAGACGATAGAGTTACGTGTCGAAACACTGTATTTTGACCATACTATGCGCCTGAACACACATGATTGCTTTTTTGCAGCAGTACTCCGGTAAAGTCTCCATTATCACTGTAAAACATGCTTTTTTTGCTACTAGTGAACCAGTGGGAGCATACAACACACAGATGATGTAATGTATTATTCATTCGTGTCTCTCCGCTGCACCGATAAATTATAGCGGACATACAGTAGCAGAATAGACGTGAGAGTATATTGGAATAAGATACGTGTCTTATTCAAAGATATCTTCGAACTTATGTGATTTTGCAGGATGTTCATTTTTTTCCTTATTGCTGCTTTCGTTCGTAGTTCAGGCGGTGTTTTTATGCCGACTTAAAAAAATCCCATAGAACCCAAAACCAACAAAGAAAAACAGTAGAGGGCAGGTAGAACTAATAGGTTTGAGGACAACATCATAAGTTCAGAACTATATAAACATGTAGTAATTGTCAATGATAGCTTTGAATAAGATGCATGTAAGTACTGCGGACATCATCTTTGCATTTAAACGGAATTTAAATGAAAAAAAAAGAGTAATTTCTAGGATAAGAAATCTGTGGATGTAGTCTTCTCGGGAGACTAGCCGAGTGAGTAAGATGTTTCCACACGATATTTCGGCGATCTCAGACTCCGTCGCCATCTTCACCAGAAGATGGCGACGGAGTCTGAGATCGCCGAAATATCGTGTGGAAACATCTTACTCACTCGGCTAGTCTCCCGAGAAGACTACATCCATTCTCAACGCCGATAAAGACTTCGTTCCTATATAAGAAATCTGGTTTACAGCTCTGATATTCCAAATTTTTTAGATCTAGCCGAAGCAGAAAATTTCGTTCGCCGTGGAATATGTTCCTAGTATAATGATATGTAACTGCTAAACTGTTTGTGAAAACATACGATTATGGTGTCGAGCAGTTGACAAGCAGTTGACGACCGCGGTCGTATACTACGCAAAGAGCGGCAAGGAAAGACTTCGGTCCTTACCTAGGAACTTTTGGTAAAATTAAAATTGTAGGTTTGACTGTGGTGTTAAAGAATCAATGTAAGAAAGAACTTTACTGGGATTTCGTCGCTCATCTCATGTATAACCGCTAACAGTCTGACATACGCATGAACATGCCTTGCAAGTTTTACCTAGTATCTCAACGAACGTGGTTAGGTGGATATCAATATGATATTATTAACGATGAATTAGCGAAAAAGAGTAATGTTAATACAACAACATGTTCGTAGCATACATCAATGGATGGAAGTTCCGAAAAGGAAAGTATCGCAAAAACGGGTGACATGAAACAAATGTGGGCTCAGGTTGGATCATGAAAAGTGACGCAAGGAAGACGAAGTAGTTCTGACTATCCAATGTGAAGACTGGTAGGGCAGAGATAAAAATGTGTGGCTCGCAATAGTGAGCGAACAATACATGGCGATGCGTCGCCTGCAGCTATACTAACCTGCGACGCACAGTGGAAGCCGTGGTCACCGCAGCGTCCATTTCGTCTCCATCTGAAACAACCAAACACAGCAGATAAGCACAAGCACTCTCAGTGAAAACTTACCCTCGCAAATATTACTCTAATTTAACGAGAGGTGCAATCGGTAGAAATTTAAAGATAAATAACTTATCAGCGGTATCTCAAAATGGGGTGAGAATTTGGATGAAAACAGCGAAAAATGTGAATGAATATCTCAATAAAGGAACTTCTCTCCTGTCTTTGATACCAATACCCTATTTAAATACAGAATTCACACCATACTCATACCATGAAATAGTGTATAAATGGTTTCTTATTTCAACTAAAAGAACAAGAAAAATCATTGTACTATTACAATTTAAAGCATATTAATGAAGCTGTACCATGTATGTTGGTACGGGAAGGTGGATACAGAGTAAGAAGAATGGGATTTAAATGTAAGACCTCACTAATGATTGATAGTACTGAAGATTGGAAATAAATTGTGTTTTTGCTTTGACGTATTTAAGATAAGTAATAAAAAGAGGATTTACTGCATAAATTCTGAGTCAAACAGGGCATGGCCAGAAAAACTAAGGACATTCGGCTGCACTACTAGCGCACTAATTAATAATGACTATTTAATTGCTAGAATGTAATTAACTTATGGTTCATATTTCTGAAGATTTACAACATAAGATTCAAGCTAGACATCTCGCTACACAATTATAGTGTCTCCGAGTATTTACAGTCATACGCAGCTGGTATTTTTATTCATATTATGGAATATCATCTCTGAAAATTTATCTTGAATTAGAATGATATTCTATATAATGCACCATATTCCAATGCACCATACATAAATGTAAAGACAGTATTTCAAGAACCAACTTGTTTGGTATCGCTGCTACAAAATTAAGTGGGTGGCGGACGAAAGCAGTAGACTGATAAACTTCGTTTGTCTTAATTAGCAGAAGACATTTTACTGCCAATCCATTCTCATCGTAACTCCTGAGTGGCAAATTGACCCATTAGTTGACCATTAAACGAGTGTAAGTCAAACAAACAAGATCTCTGAAAAACAGGCAGTAACTTCTCTGAATTTTCCTGGTAAATGAAGGTTTATTATTCCTTTAGAAGTTTGTAATGCATCAAGTTTCTGAGTTTATCTATCTGAAATATACAGGGCTTTTCAAAAATACTTTTGGGAGGATTTTTCATTTAGAAACGTTGAAAAATAAATCCCTAAAAACTTATGTTCGAAAAATCCTCCTTTTTTAAGTTATAGATGAAGTACATCCTATGTGTTACGAGGTACTATCAAAGAATATAAGTTTGTAACCATTAATTTCGTTAGATAATAGAGTGACGTAGTCGATACAAGTCAATTTGCAAATGCACTCAATTCTATATGTCGCTATAAATAACTGTTTACACTCGAGTTTATCTTATCTTCACCATTTCACTGAATAATCTGGTAGTTCAGAGGTTAAGGTACTTGGTCTGAAAATTCGGGGCCCCGGGTTAAAATGCCGTTTGGGTCAAGAATGAATGAGTTCTGCTTAATCATATGAGCCGAATCTACGTTACACTGTAGGTCCAATCACGACAGAGGCGGAATGCGCTGAAAATCTAAACTCTGCCAGATCGCAGACCACACGAATTTACTTTACCATTTCACTTGTGTAGTAGTGCTCCGATTAAAGAAGCCACAATATTCTTTTTTCGTGAGTAGGCAGATATGATTTTTATGTAGGTTATGGATCTCGCGAAAGCTATTTGTTGTACAAACTGCCAATCCGTCGATTGTTTCTAGAGTATTGTTTACAGATGATGCATCATTTGGAAAATATCGAATTTTCACAACTAAAATTTGTGTGCGGATGAAAATCATCGTGGTAAAATTCCGGCCAAATACCAGCCTCGGTTTAAAATTAATGTGTGGGCTGGAATTGTAGGAGACAGTCTATTTGAACTATATATTCTCCCAGCACGTCTTAAAGGCAATGTCTACAAGGAACACACTTCCAGAGTCGTTACAATATGCACCCTTGAAAGCAAGAAGAAACGTGTGGTTTATGCGTGATGGGACATCAGAGCAGTTTAGTTGCTGACATCTACCATGATGAGTGGCTAGCCAGAGGAGCCCCAGGTGCATTGCCTGCTGGTTCCCTGACCTCAGTCCTAAAGCAACAGGTGACGCTGCATCAAGGTGCCATGTACGCCTGCGAAACAATTCCACACCGCCAGGGTGTATCTGAAAGGGCGCAACAGCCCATGATCCAACGAGTGTATACGTGTGTACAAATAGGTGGAGCACATTTTGAGCATTATTTAAATAAGTTTCTTCATTGTGAAAATTTAAACTACTTCGTAATAAACCGACCATGTCAAACAGATTATGTGTATGTTTATGTGAAAAATTTTCATTCTTTTGGTGTGAGCAACTTGTCCAAAAGTTAGTAATATATATATATATATATATATATATATATATACTGTGTGTGTGTGTGATGTATTCCATCCAGTGGTAAAATATGTCAATTTCCACAACGTTTTTACAGCAAAGGCTATTAGTGTTTTATGACACCACAACTTGAACACCGCAGATGGGAACTAGTTTACCAACAGATCCTTGACACCAGACATTCTCCAATAAGTCTCTCCCAGCAGACCCAGCACTCATTATTACTATTACTCCAATTTTATAGATCTTATATTGTTTCTCACTTAATTACAAGTATAAGGTTCAACACCGAAATATCGCGTTAATTGCGATCGTCGTTCTTGTATTCTTCGTTCTCACCTGCCGTGATCTGTGATAAGAGTTGGGTCTTCGTTATCAATCCTTTCCTAGTTTCGTTGCCAAAAATAATTTTACTACTCATTATTATTATTGTATATATAATGAGATAACTAAAGATTTCGGTTGTAGTGGGTTGAGTTGATATAGCTCAGAAAGAGAGGAAGCAATGGATAGACCCAGTCGAAAGAACAGTAACAAGATAAATGGCATCTAACTGGTAAGGATTAAGCATTATGAGGTGGTGCGCTTAAGTAGCGGTTACCAGCTACTAGGGCTTATAACAGATGATGGCCGTAGCAAATTCTTTGATACAGCTTCAGTTCCCAAAGTGGATATACAGTGCGTCAGATTTCACTGCGGACTGCTGTACCTTCTTCGTCCTCGGGGACGCCGGCCTGCCGACGCCGCAGCCTGGCGACGCCCATGGCGGGCTCGACGAGCGACGCGACGCTGCCCAGGATGTCGTCGATGTTGGTGTGAGTGCCGATGAAGCCGCGGCTGCCTCGCCGGCGCGGCGCCTGTGTCTCCGGCACGTTATCGTACGGAGACCGACGGCCATCCTCCACGGGCCTGCAAGACACACACACACAGGACAACAGTCAGCACCTCAATACTTTCAGCACGTAATACATTCGACAAAAAGACTGACGCACCCAGAAGGCACGGTCAGATGTCAATGTTAATTCGTACACATACACATCATCGGCGGGTATGTAAAAGATTATAGAGTTGCTATTCCCTGTGACGCATAGAACGGCCACCAGAGTGCATTAGTATTGTTCGTGTTTAATGATGTTATCAGGCGTTACATAAGGGGCGTGAGCAGCCTCAGATGTCGGGTGATCACTGTGAAGCACACGGAGATGCCGCGTACTCGTTCGAGACAGCGTTATCAACAGCTGACAGAGATTGAAAGATGTCTCATTGTGCGTCCCCATTTAGTCATCTGGTCAAATATGTATTCAAATGTGACAGTGATCCAATAATGGCAGCAACTAGGAAAGAGGGACCATTCTTTAATGCTTTGGGGAGTCACATCCTTATTACTCCTGGCGTCGTCATGTAGCCATCGAGTATCACAAGGGTCTCTGACGGCACAACGGTATGTCACGGACATCCTGACCTTTCAAGCGACAGTATCGTGATACAATTTTTTCAACAGGACAATGGTCGTTCCCACACGTCACGTGTCTCCATGAAGTGTCAGCGTGATGGTGAAGTACTCCCGTGCCAGCAAGATCCCCAGATCTGTCTCCCATATAATATATGTGTGAGAAGCTCAGACGTGAGTTCCGTCCCAGAATCAGGATATCAAGGACCAGTTACAACAGTTGTGGGGCAGCTTATCTCAGGAGCGGATACAACATACTTATGACTCCACTCCCAACCGAATCAGTGCATGCATCCATGTCAGAGGGTGTGTAACGTCATACTGATAAGTGGGCTCATTCTGCCAAACTCTTTGTAAATTTGAGACCATCTTTGAATCTCTGAAATGAGATCATATAGTCTCTTTAAACGCGACGTTTCATTTTGTTTCTTCCTCTCCTTCTGTGTGCTTCACTTTTTCTGTCAGGCACTGTAATAACATTAATATTAACTCACGGCTGTCCCCTCATAGGTTTCACACGGCTTTATCGAAAAGTAATATTATTTTTCTCTATAGTCGAGAAAGAGGAATAAAACTCAGTAAGAACATAGCTGTTCATTGCTAAGAATAAGAAGGTTCTGCATCATTTATATAGGTTACATTCATTCTGCCGAGAACTAATAGTGTAACTTAAATCTAGTACCGGCCTCGGTAGCGTAGGGGCTAGAGTTCTAGTTTTGCGTGCTGAAGGTCGCCGGTTCGTGTCCGGCCGCGGGCATGGGTGTTTATGTGTTGTGTGTCTATGTGAATGTCCTGTCCGTCGTGTGGTGTCAATACACAATATATAAACACTGGATGACGACTGATTCACTTGAAGCTATAATAATCACATTGAGCTAGCAGTATCGCCTCAGCTGCCGAAAGCCATAAAAAAAAACTTAAATCTATTAACCGTCTGGTAGCTTATCAATTCACGCGATTCATTTAAAAAAAACTATGGATAGAGATCGTAATAAACCCTTAGAATGTAAGCAAATACAATATATTATTCATGTAGAAAATTTAGAGAATTTGATTCATTGCCATCTTTTTAGTTTGTTAAGAATCAACAAATTTTTAAATTGAACGTAAAAACTTTAAGGTTTAAACAATAATGGGTTAAAAAATATGATTTGACTTGACTTGACATGACCTCAGCTAGTCTGAAAGTTACAGGTGGAATCCATCCTGGATCGCGAGCTGATGTGACTCGATCGCTAATGTGAACCGGCCTTTAGCCTACGCTGGTTCACCGTATGTATCCGAAAAACTAAAGTTCAGCTGGACATGACAGAATTTTATAGCACAAAAAGCTGTTGAACTTATTCGTGAATGCAGACTCACGGAATACATATAAACCACTTGGAGAACTGATATATAACTATTTGATACATTACTACAGAAAATGTTAAAGGCAAGTCGACAATTAATCATTTAGTTTCATTTTTTTTAACTTGCGTTTATATCTCGAATTATAGTAGTGGAACGTTAAGTATACAACATTTTACATCAGAAAATAAAATAGTCAATTTAACTGACAATCATATTTGATTCGACAGTACTTGTCAATCGTGATTCGAGAAATGACTCTTTTGAGGAGGACAATGCCAACATGGGTTTGACCTGCTGAATTTTCTTATTACTTTGGTTCTACACGTATCACACTGAAATAATTACCACCACTGTCATTTAAGAAGGTTCATACAATTTTAATGGAGATTGCAGATCAATTTACGTTACGAGTGGAAACCACTGGTAATGAGCAGACTTGTGGGGTTCTTTCCAAGATTTAAGAGCTCTCTGTTCCAAGATCCTTTGGTTATCCGATTAATTTAGAAGTGACCGTAAGGCGTGAAGGCACCACGGTATTAACCGTACTCCGTCAGAGACCTCAAAGCAAACAGAACTCACTTATCAGCGGACTTTTCTTCCTCCTCTTCCTCATCACTGGAACTCGTTTCGAGTTTGATGACTCCCTCGGGAACCTCCGCGTCCTTCTTGAGCCACCAGGGCAGTTCTCCCGATTGCTGTGGTCGGATACGGAAGCGATGAGAACTCGGCGCCCGCTGCAGCCCGTCAGAGATCTTCTTTGAACTCGGCGCTCGCTGCAGCCCGTCAGAGATCTTCTTTGAACTCGGCGCTCGTTGTATCTCATCAGAGATCTTCTTTGAGCTCGGCGCTCGCTTCAGCCCATCGGAGATCTTCTTTGAGCTCGCCGTTCGTGTTAGGCCTGTTAGTGGGAAGAAATACAAGGACTGTAATTGTAGTTGTGTCGAAAATAGTTAGTCACATAAATTTCATTCATTCGTTTTACTATGTTCACCGGAAATTCAGATCATTGAATTCTATAGTGTTCAGCAGAATCATAAAATATATCTGTTCTGTTGGTAATAACGATATTATGTTTTCTGGTTTAAGCAAGTTACAGCAGTGATACTGATTATCATCTTAAAAGACATAAGCTGTGTAACATATATAGTTTGATTGAATGTTTAAAGTTGTGTATAATTTATAAAGCACTTCTGCAGATGTCTATATTTCTGACTGTTAGCAATTCAATTGTAATTTTAGAAGCTGTAAGTAGTTAGGAGAAATAGTTTCAAAACAGAACGATACATTATTATAACTTAGATAATACGTCAATGATACTGTTATTTTTAATTTAATTTCATTAATGTTGTAAACGATTTTTTAAATAGGGTAAGCCATTTTCTAACCTTTTTTGTTTTCTAGAGAATGTCCTCGTATTACAGTGTGAGAAATACTTCACTCTTAAATTTAAAAGATTTTTTACGTGCAGAAGTGTTACTTAAACGCTAGCTGATGTAATAACGGCATTTCACAAAAAGTTTGGTTGTTATATGGTTCAGATATGATTAACCTCTGCTGTTACTTCAGTTTGAACAGCGTTTAAACTATATTATTTGGACGAAATATTTCTCTCTTTTATAAGCCATCAGAAACTTACACATATAAATACAGTAGTTTGATGCGATGCATTTGTAAAACAGAAGTGAAAATTATTTCAACTACCCAGTCATATGTGAAGTTTCATTAACACCCACTACTATGACATCTCGAACAACAATTAACATATAACTTAAACATTTATGTTGAGAAGTCATGCTGCTGTTTTCGAGCTTATCAACACGCGATATTATAACAGCCCAAAATACAATTTTGATTTTGATAAAACCTCTTTTCATCAATACGTGCTGAATTTTACATTAATATTAAAGGAGACGAAAGTACGTTGCACTAATAACTTTACGACCCATAGTAGTCAAAAAGTAGTTCCCAGAACTGGCACTTCCAGATGAAGTTATTTCCAATAATTCTATGTTATAGAGTTCAAAGATATAAAAGAAAGTAGTCTACAAAGGGAAGTAAATTTCACCATTATAACTACAAACGTTTGGAACAAATTTAATCGAACTCTCTTCATTAGTACTGGAATTAAGTAACTAAATCTGTTTAACTGTTATACCGAAATTGGAAGTCCATATAGTACTATCTGATATGAGAAGATTTTTATTTTGACTGAAGGTAGACAGAACGGTATAAAATAAACTGCTAGAATGGCTAAACAGAAGCAGGAATGAAATGAACATTATACACTGGTTACTGAGTTAGTCACATTATGTTTAAGCCAGAACATGAGACTCTCGGGGTTTGTTTATCTGAGTGAGGTTGGCGCTCACCTTCTGGCGCCCCGGCGACGCCCTCGCCGTCGGCGGCTGCGAGCTTGGCGCTACTGCGCATGCGCAGCACGCCCTCCGGCACCTCTGCCGCCGGGTCCAGCCACCAGGCGCGCTCCCCGGACTCCACGTGTCGGATGCGGCCCTCGGACCCGGAGCCGCGGAAGAAGTTGGTCACGGGAGCCAGCGCGCGCATCAGGAACGACTTCGCCTCCTCCTTCGGCTTGTCCGCGGCAGCCGACTGTTCCTGAGGAAACGTACAGCGAGGGCCTTGCAACACTTCCATGCACTAGTAAAGGACACTAGAGTGCTTAAAGTTTCAAATAGGTTCATCTTTGCAGCAACTATGCAACAAACTAATTGTCGATGTCAGAACAACGTTTTCTCACTCACGATGATCCAACTTCAAGAACAAATCGAACATATTCTTATAAACTGCGCTGTTGTTTATTCGACCTAAGTAACCATGTTTGGAGCAAGGTAGTCCGTGATTGAGGACAAACAAGAGGAGGTCAGCGGCAATAAGATCGTTCTATGATTATTATCAAGAAGTTGACTTGTTATATGGGTTAGAATACTGAATTTTATACTTTAATATGGGAAGAAGACGTATAATTTCCTGTTAGAAATAAAAATAGAGCTGTTAAAAATAAATAAAAAGAATCTGTGAATTAAAAATGGCATTATATTCACGTGATTAATGTTTATGTCTATGCTGAATGGTATCTATGTAAAAATATAAGCTTACATCGGCTAGTAAAAACAATCAGCTTGCATCATGTATTTGTTTTTGAAATGGATTCTATACAGGAGGGGCGTACCAAATTACATATGCGAGCGCGGATACTAAACAATCAGAAACCAACGAGGAATTGTGCAAGGAGAATGCTTACCACTACTTTTATCGCTGTTGTAGGAGGAACAACATGAGAAGAACGTGATAAGTAGAGAGCATTAACGAGAGAGTAGGAAACTGAATGGGACGAACACATTAATCCAGTGGATAAAGCACGGTACTTAAAACAATATGGAACAGGAAGAAGATGTATTTAAAAACCACAAAAATGACTCACAGGTGATTGAAAATTGATAATAATAAACATGGAGTATGCCTACATAGAATCACGTTTAATCAGAAAATTGTCTTAACAGTTTGGAAGCACTAATAGAATTAGTTACAACACAAATTTTAACAAAATTGAAGTTTTATATGTTATTTTTTACAGTACTCCCACGTTCATCCAAGGCCCTTTTTAGTCGAAATTTGTGTGTTAAGCCCGCTATCGCTCAACTTCAACTGGAACGAGTTGTGTATGATATCACGGGGCGTGCAGCAGGCCATACTTATTCTGCGATATAGAAGAAGCGAGTTTACTTTGCGAGCAAGAACCACCATCTTTGGTGGCAACCGGGATATGACCTCGGCAACCCACAAGCAGGGAAGGGGTCAATGTGCTCTCCTACTGCAACGTTTCAATCTCTGAGTCTTGCGTTATTCTTCTCGCGCACAGGCAACGGGTCGGAAGCTTGCCTCAAAGAGTCAGCAGGGAAATTTTTCTGGTCTACTGGTTTGTAGACAAGGCCGTTTTCACGTTGGAGGCGTGGCACGCAGCTTCGCTATACATCAGTGGTCTTGGATGCGAGCCTTTGCACCTCGTATTGATCGAGGTAGATAACAGCGATCTTCACGGCTGCTACCAAATCTCTATTCCTTCATTTTTAGCTTATATAACCGCAAGGCTTTAAGTCGGGAGTTGTTTCGGCCGAACTCCGCTTCTTAGGGATGGTACTGTGGTATCTGTCTTCACTGCCAGCAGCTGGAGCTTCATCTTCTGCTGCTCTCTGCGGAGTGTGTAGCTCGGTGGATATTAGATGTCTAAAACGTGACTAATTCTCTTTCCACATTATTTCATCGGATCGGTGTCATTACGTCAGGGGTTTCTATACTAACAGGCTTATATAACTTACAGCTTTGACACAAGGAAACCAGGGATCCCTCTAGTGATGGCTCCACCCAGAACACTTAGTCAAGCTCGCTGGTTGCGAGGAAGTCGGGAGGGAATTGGGGGGGGGGGTGATAACCACACAATTGTTGGCCCTCAGGAGTCTCCTGATTTTTGATCGCTGAAATACCGATTGTAAACTTTTTGTTTAATCTGCTAATTACTCGAATTAATTTGGGATAGCGTGTGGAGGTTGGAGCATGATATTATGGAGGTTCGGACGGTGCGGCGAAATTCTACACACCATTGTTACCAATGAGGGGCCGGGAAATAAAATGACCTGCATCAAAATAGTAGACGAATGATTTATTGCCTGTAGTTGAGTTGAGAGACCAGTGGACTGAAAAAATACGAAGAAGCGTGGGAACTAGGCCTTCCCGTTAAAGTAGAAAGTTGCGAACGGAAAAAAAGTGTCGGACGCGCTTCCTGGAATAAATGTGAGTTGTGGAGCGCCTTCTTAAAGACGTTGAGTGAGCCTGTCCTGATTGGCTGGAGTTGAGCGACGAGGTCTGCTTTTGCCTGACGAGAGGGAACACTTCGCTTTGGAATGTGGACGCAGCCCGCCAGGGCGCGACTGACAGGTGACCTCAAGGAGACTCTGCCATGCTACCACGGCGATGCTTACAGACTCTTGCTTCCTTCAACGTTAGTCTTGCCCTGAGTTGTAACTTGTTCACTAAAAGTTTCATTATGTAACTTCCATGAATATTACGATCAGTCAGTTCTGTTCAAAAAATTAATCATTTTTATAATTAAAGAAAATAATATCGGTATTGTAAACCCTATCTTCAGTAAGTTCCTTTCTACTATGTCAGTATGTCATTTGACTAAATAATGATGTGTATTTTAATATTAACTTCAAAATTACAGTTGATTTGCAAAAAAGTATTATAGAATTGGACAGTCGCTTCCCTAGGTTAGGGGACATTTCCATTCTTGGAACCAACCAGGGATTAATTCTGTGAATTATTTTATAAGTTTATGGATCTCATTAACTTGTTCAATACTAATATCTCTAGAAACAAATGTAACACTACAATATATATATTTCGCACGTTAGAGATTGCCGCAAACCGCAGCGTAAGTATGTCCAATCAGGCTAGTTTCGGGCGGCTGACGTTTTTGGGAACCACAAGAGCAAAATGAAGCGTTTTTTTAAAAATAATTTTCAACATCTGAGAGAAGGAAATTTCGTGAAAGAAAAGTGTGCAATAATCCCAGGGGGAGGATTCCTACTGGTTGCATAGTAGCAATGCTTAACCTTGTGACTAGTAGAATCTAATTCCCTTCAAAATTAAACTGGAAGGGATTACAAGACATGTAAGACTGAGACGGAGAAAGGAATTAATTTGATTTAGATTTATAATCAAGCAGCCTTAAAGGGAGAAATTGTGTTCCTTTGATAAGTCACAGTTTACCTAACTTGAGATATAATTGCTATGATAAAACAATTTCAAACACTCTTAATCAACTTATAATCGCTTATCTCATCTTCATTCAACATCTGCCATTGCACTTGTATCTCCGAGTGTTCTCATACGATTAGCTCAGCTAGAGCTCCTTCTATATACCGATACTTTGTACTTATTGCCTAGATAAGTTTATTCATGTGGAATTGCTACAAATTTCTATAACTTTTTACTCACGAAATTTGTGTAAAATTAATTTAGTATTGTGAAGTGCTATTCGACCCGATTTCTCTTGTTCGTGAAGCTTCTTCTATTGGTGCAGCAATCAGACTTTTGGCTGATCTGAACCCATTGACAAAGACGGTGGAGACACAAAAACAAGTACACGTTAGAAGTGTCGTAATTATCACTACATCCTTTATGGTTTTTTGCTCCGAGAGCATTCGCATGTGTTTTTACTTGCGAATAGTCTAAGAGGAACGTTTCAGACATGAAGACTCACCTCGTCGTCAGACTCTGAGCTGGAGGTCTCCTCGGAGGACTCCGTCTCGCTGCTGCTACTGCTGCTGGTCGACTCCGACTCGGTGCCGGAGGCTCGCTGCAGCAGCTTGGGGGCGGAGCTGCTGGCAGGGAGGCCCCCGGGGGCGGGCTTGGAGGCCGGGGGCAGGGAGCCGTCCGAGCCAGAGCGCAGCCGCCTCTTGTTGGCCGCCGCCTCCAGGTCCATGTTGAGTGCTGACTTGCGGAAGTCCTTGTTGACGCGGGCTGCAGGGCCCGACGGTGGCAGCTTGGAGGACTTGGACCGCGACAGCACGCCGCTGGAAGGAGGCGGCTCGGGGGGCGGCAGTGGGGGCGGCTTGCCTGTGGAGAGGACGTCTCATTGAAATTGTGCATGCTGATGGTGGCAACTGCACTGGTTACAACTATCTAGGCGTCAACATTTTTTTCTTCCTAATTAGTATCCACTCTCTTCAAGATTATTCTACAGTCTGGTCTCGGGTTAGTAACTGGAATTAAATATGGAACTTTGGTAGAGTGCAGTTTTTGATATATAAAATTCTAGTAAACATTCTTCTCTGTCGTTACCTAAATTGAAGTATTGAGCAGTTAATATTGGGTTGTTTTCAGAGAGTGTGTTTTTGAACTTATAATCTAGTTATCCTATGACTGTACAAGTGATACAATTAGGAGACGATGTGGTGCGCTAACTCTCCCTCGCTCTTATAGCTGGCAATCCCTACTTGCGGCCACTTTTACATAGGCAACCCAAACTTTCTAAGTTCTTTACATGTCTCTGTTTGAAATGAATAATAATTTATTTAAAAAACAAGTTAAGGATTTTTTTTTTTTGAAAATTTAATTACAAATACTTGCGGCCATATTTGGATAGGTAACTCGGCAGATTCTTATTCTGCTACTAATAATTATATGTAAATATTGAATTTCAATCAAATAACAGATGGACGCGTAGAAATCATTCAGCCGGATCTTGGACTGGTAGAGCGGTCTGACGGCTCAGTGGTTAAGGTTTCTGACTCGGGATCGAGAGGTCCCCGGTTCGAACCCCTGTCTCTCTGGGGTCCTTAATTCTACCTTCATCTCTGGTACAGTTCGAAGTGTAATGTGAACTACGCCAAAACGCTTCCGTGTTTTGGATTCCACGTTAAACTGTAGGTCCTCTGTATCCGGTAGGGCTATCGGGTTAGGTTGAGGAGCCTACGACAGGGGCGGAATTCGCAGCCAATAGAAATCCTGTCACCAGGTCATTACGACCACACGTAATTATTATTATATTAATATAGGGTGGTCGTTCCGTCAAAATACCAACCTACTGGACAGTTCTGACCACTCCGTACGAGTGTTGGGAGCTACGGGAACATGAAGGAACACGTACTCGGCGGGAAGGCTCTGTATGGCCCGGGAAGATAATCAGAATCACCCCGTAACCTACAGTGGCATCGTTCTACCTCGACAGCTAGCGATACGTTTACAGATTCTACAGCCTCATGTGCTTCTCTTCATAGCAAGAGGCGAGTCTAACCGACTATTACCCAGCAGGATAATGCTCGAACACATCTAGTACATGTTAATAAAGACATCATTAGTGTTGTTAACATCTTGCCTTGACCTCTCTAGCTAAGCAGACTCTTCGCCTTTACGATGTGTATGGGATGAGCTGGGAGAGTGTATAAAGGACCTAAGACCCAGACATTTAATGAAATTGTATTTTAAGAATTATTTGTACCAAGCTGTGAGTTGAGTGAATATGGTTTTGTATATTTTTCTTGTAATTATGTGTGAATTGTGTAAATAAACATTGTTTTTTGGAAAGAAACTATATAAATACTATTTAATATATTCAAGGACGGTACTATGCATGAAACATTAATTAAAAGTTTGTAATTCTAAGTATTGATGTGAGTTACGATGTTTAGAGGACAATTTGCGACTGTTTGAACTGGTTTATGTAGATAATTTTGTGTGTAAATATCTTTAATATTCATTTCTGTGCGTTTCATAATGATTGTGAATGACTTTGTATTAATTCTGATTGTTTTAATGCGATTTTAATTGTTTAAGTATTGTTAGAATTCGCAAAACGTAGGGCGGAAGTCTTTGAATTATTCTGGAATTTTTCGTAACGCCTACACAAGCGACTGGCAGAGACGAGTTGGTTGAGTTTTACTTTTGAAAAGTTTAGTTTTGAAGGTGTTGCAAGTTAGAAACGCTGGAGCAGTTATTTACATTTGTATGTAATATCTTTGTATGAAGTCCGATGTCTTTGAATGAAATAAACAAACTTGAAAGTGACTCTTTTGAACTAATTATTTCATTTAAACTTGATACCTATCAAGTGGCTTCAGTTATCAACACAATGGGTATACAGGATCTGGAGCGGTAGTTACATCAGCTACGGGGTGCTCTTCCACGGAATAGAATGTAACATCTCAATGATTCCATGGCTAACCATGTTGCTGCATGTTTCGATTCCAGGGTTTTTGTACCACATTATTAAAGAGACTCGTAAACTATTCGAATGACATTGTGATAAGTTATTTGAACCACTGTTGCTATTGATTGCGACTAGTTACATTTCATTTTGACGTCCCTTTCTGGAGTAATAATGTATGGCAATCAGAATAGAGAGTATAGCAAATAGTACCTGGTTCCTTGTCGTTGAGCGCCGCGGCGGTGGTCTTGGACCTGGCGAGACCGCCTGGACCCGGCGGTGGCTTGCGACTCGTCTCTGACGTCAGCGACGACGCCGAGGGAGACTTGGAGCTGGGCGCGGTGTCGGTCACAGACGACGCGGAGTTGGACCTGGTCTTGGGAGGTGACGGCGGCGGAGGCACTGGAGGCTTCGCCACCTCCGAGGACGTCTTCGGGCCGGCGACGTCCTCTGACTGCTTGCTGGCCAGGGAGGACACTGACGGAGACTTGGCGGTCCCCGATTTAGTGGGTGGCTTGTCTGTCAGTGACGAAGCTGAAGACGATTTTGATTTTGTGGATGGTTCCGACTTGGGTTCGGGGTGCGATGGCTTCGAGGCCACTGAAGTGTCTGGTGTAGTCGACCATTTGGACTCTGGAGCTGTCGCTGACTTGGGCGACGGAGGCGGAGTCCGTTCTGACGTCATGGATGACGTCGATGGCGACTTTGACCTGTCGAAAATGTAAACCCATTAGATACACTTATTAGTAAAATTGCTACCTTACAATCAGATTCGGGATGTACAGGCATTAAAATAAGAAAGATTCACGTGGATGTTTCGCAACGTTTACATCAGTATAGAAAATTTGTAATTACTGGTTTTTGTAAAAGATTCTGTACTGACACCAGATTATAGCTTAATCGCTATCCCACTATCAGCGGGTTGCTACATGTAATTACAGTCTTATTCGGAACAAATTATGAACTTTCACAGCAAGTTATTATCACATGGCTTTGAAGAAAAAAAAAACTAAAAAAACCCAGTGGTCACCGACTATTTAAAAGCATACTGATGAAACAGGTAAAGAAGTTTCTTCGAAACTAAACAAAAAAACTATCTTTTTTTCTTTGATAAAATAACAATATTTTTAGATTATTAGTATAAGTGAATTTTGACTAACTGTTATAAATTATTTACTTGTCATAGTACTTTCATCTTAAGGGCTGGTTTTCCGGTGTATTGAATGAAACATGGGGAAACAATGTATATAACTTTAACTTCAAATATGTCTCTACGAACCTTTTTGTTTTTAACATTCAACCTTATTTTGTGAATGGTATTAGAAAATACTAAATTTGAGTATTGGGAAGTAAGACTAAGATGAAGATATCATAAACTGCTAATTTGAAAAATGCAGAGTGATAAGTCTATATTAATATTGAATATATTAACTGAATTTGTTAGTGATATCAGAAATGGGAAGAACGATAATTCGAATCTTTAGACAGTTTGATTCACAGAATTAGAATAACAAACGCCGTAAAGGAGTAATTCTAATTCTTTTATTATCACTTGCGAGTATAAAAGTAAAGGAATCGAACAATGCAGTTTGTAAGAAGGGAACTGGTAGTTATGGAACAATCTTCTTTATCGACTTAGGGTAAAAGTGAAATAAACATAAGAGAACAAAAAAAAAAATAAAAAAAAAATAAAAAATAAAAAAAATAAAAAAAATAAATAAAAAAAAATAAAATAAAAATAAACCCGAGGTAGTACAGACTATACGTGATGTTAGCGAGAATAAATTAACTTTGCTTAGAGCTCTTCGACATACGATAATATTGTTTCAGTCACCATAATTAAATGATTGGTTAGTTTTCGAATCTCTCTTTTTCTTTTTTCCCAGTTTTCCGAAACGTACAGTTACTTAATACAAATTCTTCTTTTGTGAAAATTCTCTTGACGATAATCACGACGGACAGACATCACGGAAGACTGAATGAAACGTAAATGTTACTAATATTTGTGTCTTCAAACTGTATTAGTTTCCCGTGTGGAGATAGTTAACATTACTAAATTGATTAAAAATCTGAGCTTGCATGGCGAGGCATGAGTGCTGTGATTCAGTTTTCTTTTCCTCTTGGGCTTTACGCCTCGTCTACGTCGAGATCACTGAAGACGGGAGAGAATTCTATCATGGGTTTTTGAAGGAACCATCCCGGCATTCGCCTGGAGTGATTTCGGGGAAACCACGGAAAACCGTAATCTAAATGGCTGTCCCGGGATCGAATCCGCACGTCAGAGCCGTGTGTTACCCCTCACACTCCACGCTCGGTAAATCTTTCAGGACAGAACGGTCGAAGGAAAGCGAATGCTGAGCCAATGTCTTTGCAGGGTTTCATAAAATCAATGGTATCGTTAACAAGACTTCTGCCTACACAACAATTATATATTGTAGGGATGTTTAGTGAGAATCCAGTAACTATAAAGGTTGATAACTACAGACAGATTATCTACACCTATGAAATGCCAATATTGGTCACAATGTAGCGATGTCCGTCACACTCTGACGTCACGGTTTCCGTCTCCGCTGCTCAGCCAACAACGACCAGAGATGTTGTTCTAGGTCATTCGCGTTGTTTAATAACAGTTCTATTTAGCCAATCATCCAAGAGTAAATGAACTGCCAGCACACTAAATGAAAACTATGTATTTCGTAAAAATCGTGATAATTATTAGTTACTTTTTCTAAATTAAAATTCGTTAGATGTATGTTTTCTTATACTCTCTGTAGAGCGACACCGTTGTTACAGTAAGCTAAGAAATATCTACATTACATCATTTTCGAGATTATGAGCGTTATTTATGAAAATTGTACTTAACGAAGAAACGAACTGCTAAAATACTACGTTCAACGCGTCATTTTTGACGGGCTTGCAAGATATTTATATTCAATTTAGATATTTTAAGTCACTGTCACAATAATTATTAGTTGTTTTTATTATTGTTTTCACTATATCAGGCCCTTGTGGGTTGAATGTAGATGGCAATACAGTGAATGTATTCGTACACGGCTACTAGAAGCTACGAATTTTGAACAGCAATAATAGTAGAAGTTGTGGTTTGTCGGAATTCAGACAGGTCCAGAATGGCAACGGACACGATTTTTTACAGAATATTTCACAATGAATTTTGTTTCATAAATAATTTAAGCTGCTTTTATAAGCTCCGTGTTACTGAAGTTATTATTATACGGATGGAAGTAGTTCTGCATTTATCGTGCTGAATGAGACCTGGACCAGGAATAAAACCAATATCACGCGCTTTAGCATAAGGTTTTGTGGTTCCTAATTTATTTTTAATTTAATTGGTTCTCTAATTCTGACATCATTAATTTATTAGAAGTTCCATCTGTGTCTCTGTGTAAATTACAATCGAAATATGTACAAACTACAAAACAAGGATATGGGTGGGCACTATATAACAATAATTCTATTTATTTAGGTAACCGCGAAGAAATGAAATGCCAGAAAATTCCTTTCACACGTCATATTTGACGGGGTTAGATTTATGATATAAAAAATAATGAGTTTATGCATGATTACTTACCATTAATATATTTGTGAAGTTTGGAAGTTTAAATAGATAAGTGAAGAATTAATTTGCTGAACAAGAATTATATAATAAAAACACGGTTTATACTGGATGTAATTGGTTACTGTGGATTCGTATCCGCCTGCCTGAACAGAGATAGTGGTGTATGTTTGAAGGTGTGGTTAGAGAACAGATTGCAGACTCACTTGGCAGAGAGGTCCGACGTCTTGGTGGATGCGTCGGCTGCGGTGCTGCCACTCCTCGGCATCGTCTTGAACGAGATGGCCCTGGTGAGGCCCGCCGTGGGGGTGGCGGGCGCGCTCGCTGCCGTCGGCCCCGCGGCGCTCGTCGCGGGCGACTCGGCCACCGACGGCGAGCTCGTCGACCTGGTCGCCTCGCTGGTCGCACTGGGCGTCGTCGCAGTCGACCTCGGAGAGGCGGAGCCGAGCGAGTACCCGCCCACTCGCGTCGACGAGCTGGGAGACGAGTACCGCGAAGACGAGTACCTACAGTGTCAACCAACAGGCGATCACAATGGCACTCATATGATATCTCATACTACGCTTACTATTGCCGTTTCTCAAATCAAGGAGGTCTGCCCATCTCATTGGACACAGTTGAATAAAGAGAAGGGATATGCTTAGGTCCAAGCAAGCACGGTCTATAGGTTGAATGTGTTGCTTTTGTTGATGATGTGCGATTACTAGCAGAAAACAAAGAAGAAGCTCAAAACATGATTGAAAATTTGAATGAATTTGCAGAAAAAGCAGGACCCGTGATTTCATACGGAACATTTATAGCATACAAAGAAAATAATGAAAAACATCTGGAAAATAAATTTTGAAAAGAGAGATGACAAATTTAAATTTCTTGGTGAATATGTAGATCCAACACCAATGACCTTGATAAGAAAGCGAATAAAGAACAGATAAAAAGATGGAACTAACATATAGGCTAACACAAAACATGCACAGCAAGTCAGAGATCTCCTACAGACCGAAGATAAGACATTATACAACAGTTGTCAAGTCGGAGGCGGTATTCATTTCAGAATGCCTGGTATTGAATAAGAAACTGGAAATTGAGGAGTTAAAGAGAGAGAAAAATAAGTCCAGTAAAGGGAAAAGAAGGTTCCTGTTAGGAGAGGAAAAATGAAGATTAATATAGCCTTGCAGAAAAAATTATAGACCAAATGCACAAGAGAAGGCCGTATTTTTGGATACCTTATGAGAATGAGTGAGAGAAGGTTGACGAAAAGACTTTTTTACTACATCACTTAGTTAAAGGTGACAAAAAATTGGCTGAGTAGACGAGAAAAGATACGGAAAAAGTTGAGATCTATCCAGATGAGCTAAAGAATCAAAGAGTGTTTTTAACGAAAATGGAAATATTCAAAGGTGTTACAGAAAAAACGTTCAAAGTCCAAGGCGACTTGATCTAAAGATTAAAAGAGGAATCATAGAGAAAATATGGAAAAGTTCTTGGAGGAGAAGGAAAGGTGAACCAGCAAACCAGTTGTCGCCTGAGGTCCAAAGCAGGCCAAAATCGAAAAAAGAAGAAGATAGAGACTCGGCGCCATTAATTAGGTAAGAGATTGCCGAAAGCTGATTCATGTGCGACTGGGCGGAGAGCATTTTTTTAAAAAAGCTGCTTGTTCACTTTTCTCGTCCGGTTGAAGGAATAAAACATCGAGAACATAGCTTCCCAAACTGGGGGGCGTACTCCCTCATGGGGGCGCTAAGACGCTTCAAGGGGGTCGCGGGGTGCAAGGAAGATTAGCCGTCCCTGTGGACGTTACCATAGCTGCACTATGTCCCCTTCACCGCCTCTTAGGACTGGAAACCTTTATTCTAACGTCATACAGAGAGTTTCCTCAGAGACGCCATTCTCAATACTGTAATGTTCCGAATGGAAAACATATGTGCGTGTTTCTTTTCTCGTCGTGTGTGCGTCGGTCCCAGGGGAGGTTCTGCTAGTGTTTGGGGAACGCCAGCCCCTGAGTGTTGCCATTAGATGTGACGAATGGCAGAAAACAGTCCCGTGACAGGATCACAGCTCAAGAGCAGCCTGGACTGTTTGGGTAAACAAGTAAAATAAAAAGTAAATCTGTATCCAAGAACGTAGGGTGAGGGGAAGCCAGGGAGTACAGCCAATAGGAAAAACTTTTATTTTTATTATGAAAAAAGGGCGGTTCTGTTGCATGTCCCGAGCCAACCAGCAAGAAGAGCTTCCCTCCAAATACAGACATTGGCAGACGTTATGAAGAGGGGGCGGAAAACGACGCTTCTTCGAGGCAGCGCAAGAACACAAGGGGACTTGTTGGCTACCGACCGAGAGGAGTAGATCAGCAGCCCAGCTGACCACGGGAGAGACAGGAGGGAGGCATCCGACCGGTCACGGAGAGCTGGTCAACCCACCGACGACACAACTTAGATTCGCCGGCACGGTAATCACCATTCAGAAAAAGGAACTTTTGCATCAACGTCGTTTACCCTAGTTATCGCCCCGAGACAGACTCTCTTGCTCCACACAGAAAAAGTGATGTAAAAAAAAAAATTGAATCTTTGTAAAATCTTGTCAAGTAAACAATTAAAATACATAAGTAAATCGTAAAGTCAGATTGTGAACCTTGTTTTCAATAGATCCCATCCAGTCATGTAATGTGTCATTTGCTTTATTAATAATTCTAGTTGTTCAATAATTCTTGTTTATAACAATACTTTGAGATCTGGACGTCGCTTCCCTCAGAATAGGGTACACTCCAATCTCTGGCGCCCACCTGATTTTTTTATACTTAATATTATTTGGAAATTAATACCAGGTAGCAAACGGCCTCATTAAGGTCGAGAAGTCGCTTTCCTAACATAGGGAACACTTCAATACTGATGAGTAACAATTCTGAAAATTAAAATATCGTCAGAGGCCTGTAATTACTCAATCCAGTACTTCAAAAGCTGGCTTTGGTAATTAAAAATGATGTTGATGCCAAATACGAGTTTAATAAAATGGATAAATCAGCATTTTTGGTCAAGTATCACAAAGCGCAATCCAGCATATCAGCAATCCAGCATTCATCTTTCTTAAACATTTTTTTTTCGGAAGAGAGTTTTAACCTCTTGCTGCATTAAAACAACAAAGTATCGAAGCAAACTCGATATTGCCAGTGATTTACATTGAGCCCTTTCTAGTATCCAAATAACAATAGTGAATTTTATAAAAAGGAATGCAAGCTCATCCTTCCAACCGATTTTTTTTTTTTTTTGTAATTTTGTAAGCAATAAAAAAAATAATTTATTCGATTTTACAGTGCTTTTTTTTACCTTTTTAATAAAAAATTGTGGCTGGATGTTGGAGTGGGCGTCGGAATTTTCATTTTCACGGGGAAAGTGGGGCGTAGTAATAAAAACTTTAAGAACCTCTCATCTAGAGCACCTGAACAAAGTACGATATAAAAACTTCAACTTTCTCGTTTCACATCATATACAGTCACGGGTGGTAGCTTTTGCTGTTCCGTAATTTTCTAATCAACAGCCATTCTCATTTCGCTGTCATATCCATACCATACCATCAACACTTACTATTGAGATAAGAAGTACAGCCCTAGGTGATTGAAAATCTTAAAGGCTATTTTGAATAGTTCGACGATATGTAAATTGGTCTCTGAAACGTTAACATAGCTATTGCCTCCCTTTGGCAACAGCGTTTGGCACCTATTTCGTGACAGCTGCGATGCTAAGTTTCATAGCAGTTGGAACAGACAGAAGCAAGCTGTATATAGGAGCCGATCTGGGCGTCTTGTTTCCGAGTACTGTGTCGCTGTGTTAGAACAAAGCCAATGTGCCGGTGTCGGCATTAATTAATGTGCAAATCAGACAACTAAGGTTTCCCACGCTCAGGCATGCGCTTTAGTGGAGAGCAACATGAGGTAGACTCAAATCGAACTGAACCAAATTAACTTCTTTCGGGAGTGTACCTCTCTTATGATTTTACTTGGTCTCTTTCTATCACTCTGGTGAGGGACAAAGCTGTTTGTTCGAAAAACTGAATGTGTAAAAATTTCAAAGAAAAGGAAAGAGAAGAATAGAAATCATGATTTTACTGTGACATGATATATAGTTGTTCTTTAGTACAGTGACACAATGATTACAGGGATAGGCATAAGCTTTGCTTCCAATACGTTAGACCATGATAATTGACTTTGATTATGATGTGACAATTTTACAGTGTTTCGGGAATATTGTTTTTTTCTAAGAATTTTCATAGAGTAGGATTCTGATTTATCATTCTTCATTGAAAAGATAGTAATAAATTTAGTTTTGTATGGACGTAAGAGTTTTTCATCATTAATAATGGACTGATAGCCTGATGGCCACTATTATGAAATTAAAATCTGCTACGTGTGATTTATTTACTTTTCAAATGTCGAATTCATGTTGGTTTTTGGAAAGTCCCTCACAAACTTCTTGCGTTCAATCCTTAGTGAATGTTGTTTCTTTGTTATCATGACTGGTTTTTCCTAATGTTTTTATCTTGGCACACCCATTACATGTTACATCATCAGTTGTCTGCATCACACATTATATTATTATCATCTCCATTTTCCAGTTTTTACCGTCGGCATTAACTCTCATTAATAAATTAAACAATCACGCATGTCTTAAAATGTAACGCACAATCTTGTTTATTTTTCCGTGAGGCTATATTCTAACGATTCTATCGTCATTTATAGAACATCTCAGTTTCGTACATTCTCTGTCTATTTAATTTTCAGTATAGTTCTATGGCACCATATTTTAAAAGCTTTATTTTTTGCTGGTATTCGTAAAATTTAAAAGTGACTTCAATACAGTACTGTGCTGCAAATGTTTTGTTATAGAATCTTTCTTAGTCTTAAGCAAAAGTCTGTAAGTAAAAGATTTCCCTTGCTGTCTGCTTTTACAAATCATGTTACGTACTTTCAACCTGACTGAAGTTTCACACCAAATGCGACAACAATGAACAATTTGTGGAATCGTTTATAAGTGTAGCTTCAGGAAGCTTGATTCCAACTAGAAAAAAATCGAAAAAAAACAGCTAAATTATTCGCGATTCATTTTTATCAGGTCACATTAGATCATAACAAATGTAGAAATTAATCTAGTAATTTTAATGAAGTTAATCAGGTACAGGTCGTGGTTTGACACGGGGCTGATATTTTCGACTGCTAGTGCTGAGTCGAAAACGATGTTAATGTGCATACTCGCTGATGCGGAAAGGGCATTGGTGGGGCTGACTAATCCAGCCCGTGTGATGTCAAGACCGAGGTTATTTTACCAAAGAAATAATACTGCGATCTCTTCATCACTCAGACATACTCCCCGCGCCAAGCCAGCCTGGCCCTGTCACACCTAAATCCGATATCTTTACCAGTTATTTCTGATTGATTCTGCACTTAACCATATCCAACTAAGTCACATGCATGGAAACTTCTGGTCCGATGTCAGCTGTACATTCCAGCCTCCGATTAATTAATAATTCTGTTGTTCCTGCGTCTCATCTTTCAATCAGTAGAATAGATCCTATCACTTCCTTCTAGTCATTTCGTCTTAGGTGGTAGCAGAAACAGATCTATCAGTAGATCGCAGCAAGAGAAGAGGAGGGTAGAGACCGGAGTCACATCCAAATGGCTGTCATCACTACAGTAGCAGCGAGGCCCGCGATGTATCTTAACAAGTGAGTCCACTCGCCACGCCATCCACCTGACAGGGTCAAAACAATTTCAACTTGAATGTTAGAGGTTGATTGCAAGAGAATAACATTGTATTAAGATGAACTATTTGGCAAAAATGGAGGTCGTCTTGAATAAGCTTAATCCACCTATTAATCAGTGTTGATAAATTTGAGGACACAGACTGAAGTAAACCAATTTTATGTGGATTTAATGGCGTAGTGTCTGAGTTTGATGTGGTCACGCATTCCCCCTAATCTTACTCAATACGCGTATGTGTTAGTCATAGTTTAAGGTGTTGAATGAGCGATCCAGCGCCGTACGAAGCTCACGTACACAAAGGTGAATTTCTGGTCAAAGGGGCTTTGTAAATGCCGGTCGGTGCCGGATGTCAAACAATTAGAGGCAGGAGGTGGGCTGCGCACCTGTCGAGGTACGAGGTCCAGGGCGAGGGCCGCGAGGCGCCGGCGAACCTGGAGGACCTGGCGGTGTCGTCGCCGCGGTCCGACTGGATGGCCTTGTCCTGCGTTGCGGGCCGCTGACGGGGCCTGGCCACCGTGCGCTCCAGCACGCGCGCCACCTCGGCGCGCCGGCTGCGCAGGAAATGCGACGACGACGGCGGGGTGGGGGAGGTGCCACGCGCCACCACCGTCACGAACACCGTCTGCGAGGAGCCGCCACCTCCTCCCTCCTCCTCCTCCTCCGAGTCGCTCTCCGTCTCCTCAGAGCTCGAACTCTCCGCCTCAGCCTTCTTCACCTCCTCCTGTCGAAACAACCGCGCCCAATCAAAGTTATTCCTTCTTGTTCCTTGCCCCAGTGCTTTACTAGTTCCCCCCCTCCCCCGACCTAAAACAAAAAATCCAAAACCCAACCAAAACATAAACCAAGAAACACAGAATCCCCATGATTAAAAATCAAAACACAGAATTTTCACACGAATAAACTATAGCAAATCCTCGGCAGAAATAAATCATACACACCTAAACTGAACAGACTCTAAATGTTGGGTGCGTAAGTAAAACTCTACGGGCCAAGGCAATCAAACTAATGAATCTTCTATTTACAGCTGTAACGCTAAGCAAATACAGGGACATGGCTGAGGTGTATAGACTCTGTAGTTTAATCGACAAAAGACAAATTGTAATACCACTTGATATTATTCCATTTTAATGGCAAACTGCGGGGACTAGCAATGGTTCTAATAACAACAAAGTTATTTTTGAAAATGGAATAATACTTTTGCATTTCGAGATTATTTGTTTC
The DNA here is from genome assembly GCA_031002005.1 of Vandiemenella viatica. Taxonomy (NCBI): domain Eukaryota; kingdom Metazoa; phylum Arthropoda; class Insecta; order Orthoptera; family Morabidae; genus Vandiemenella; species Vandiemenella viatica. The sequence goes on along the minus strand of JARYHS010011408.1, from coordinate 78,163,330 downwards.
CAACAATGTAAAGGAAAAAAATCTCTGTATTCATCAGAAGTATTTAATTAGTATAGCTCTTCGTAGGACATAGATAATATAGTTTTTAAATGAGGTCCCACATTATTTTTTGCAAAAAAGCGGTTTCAAGTGTTCAGTGTCTTTGCTTTCAGGATCTATAGTCGAAGAGAATTTGAATAAATGCTGTTGCAAATCTTTAAGAACATAATAATTATCAATCTCAGTAATGCTTCATTTTTAGAATGTTTATAGACTTTCAGGGACGCCGAAATACATCTACTCGTACTTACACATTTTGCTTACTATAAAAGTAAATAATTAACCTATAATTTGGAAGCCATTCCCACCGTTACTTCAATAGGAAGCGTCCATAAACCACGAAGTTCCATTTTGGTTTCCTGTAACCCTCCCCCTCCACCTCCCTCTTTCCCACGTGACCTGACGTGGCTTTTGCCACTATCTCTCCCCCCTCCCCCATGCATGGCAGTAGTTTTTTACCCATAATGATTCCAGAAGAATTCTTGTAATGATTTTTTTGTCAGATTATCGTAAATTACATACGGAGATAATTAAATTACGGAAATAAAAATTCACATGCTGTTGTATGTTATGCACCTTATTTTAACTGTGATAATATGAATGAAAAGCTACGTGGCTTGGCTCTGAACAAAGCGTAGCTTTCTACCCAACCCCTTCTCCCTCTCCTCGACCGAGCCATGTAGTTTATGGGCTCTCCCATGAATGACTCGCATGTGAAGTGAAGACTGACAACATTTGCATAGGAGGAGTTAGTAGAGGGCCTGCATGCATACCTTGGTGGTCACCGTCTTGTCAGCCTTCGCCTCCTCAGGTCTGGTGCGCGGCTGAATATGGTTGACACCGACGAAAGTGGAGCCCGAGCTGTTGATGTAGGGCGCCCTCGACCTCGTCAGCGAGCTGGTGTAGGTCCTCTCCTCGGGCTTGCTGGACAGGTGGTTGCTGTAGGAAGAAGTCCGCTCCTCCGCCTTGTTCGGGAAGCGACTGGAATAGGACGAGGGTCGGTCGTCCTGCTTGCTAGAGAGGTAGCTCGAATAGTTCGAACCACCGCCGTCGTTCTTTGTCGACAGGTGGCTGCTAAAGGTCGAAGGCCGGTCGTCGGCCTTGCTGGACAGGTGGTTCGTGTACGAGCTGGGCCGGTCTTCAGACTTGTTGGACAAGTGACTCGTGTAGGAGCTGGGGCGATCATCCGACTTGCTGCTCAGGTAAGGGGAGCGGTCTTCGATCCGAGACCTGTGGCATAAAGGACGAAGATTATAGAGTGTTAAAAAAAATTAAGGTAATTTCATCCTTAAACATACATTAGAAATTGTCAAGAACCTTTAAGCATCAGAAAGAAACTTAACGTTTTTCTTCACTAGGAACTCGAACAGTCCCAAAATTTTGACGTAAAATGTCTGATAATACCGGCAATAACTATCCCAAATTTATTTCCCTAGAGATGACGATGCAAAATGAAAAATATTTGATTTTTGTGGTATGTGAACTCCCAAATGTTGGGAATCTAGATTTTTTTTATGCATTCCTCTCTTCGCTAGTGCGAGAAGATGGGCACATACCTTTAATGAGTGATCTTAACATCAACACGTTAAAAACGTATCCTTCCATCATAAATTTAAATCAAATCATTGAAACTTGTGGTTTAAATATCCTGCCACTTAATACCACCCACGATGTTGGAAGCATTCAAACTTTAATTGAGCTCATTATGATAAAAAAAACTTAAAATTTACGGTCAGTTATTCTCTCCAGGTATATCATGACATGACATCGTACACACTTCATACTACCTAGAAATCTCGAGGTACAGTACCAACCAAATACAATAACATACAGAAATTTCAGAAAGTTAAGCACGAGGCAGTTGTAGTGGTTTATACGTTACACCCACGCATTAATAATTATAAATATAAAATAACGTATTTATGTTACTTATGAATTTACCAGATTAATACTTTTATGAGTATATTTGAGGACAAGTACTATATTATGAGTATATTTGAGGACAAGTACTAACTATTCGATTTAGAGTGGACGGAAAAGGAATAATAATTATGAAGTCAAGAACGGGACAGATAAGAGGAAGCCTAGGATACTGTAACAATGCGGCGCCAGCCCGGATGAAGCTGCAGAAATTATAAAACAGTTAGTTGGACTATAAATTGAAAAACCGATTGTATAAAATTTATTATAATGATAATAATTCCTTGTGATCGTAATGACCTGGTGACAGGTTTTCTATTGGATGCGCATTCTGCCCATGTCGTAGCCCCCTTTATCCTAACCCGGCAATCCTACCGGGTACAGGGGAAGCGTTGTGCCGTACGTCACTTTACATAGCAAGCTGTGCTAGAGATGGAGGTCAAGTTAAGGGCCTTTGAAAATCCCCGCTGAGACAGGGATTCAAGCCAGGGACCTTTCGATCTCTAGTCAGTCACCTTAACCACAGAGCCATCAGACCGCTCTTAAAGTTTATTATGACTGTGGACGAATAAGTCATTTAAAAGTTGAAGTTTTAATTAATTTGTGATCAAATATGAGAAATTTTGTTTAACTGAATCTCTCTTTTCCTATCCAAAAGTTTACAGATGCTGACTGTAACCGCAGCCGACAGTAAGTGGACTAGGCGGACCCACACTGCGGTGAGTTGTGTCAGCTTGCTCGGTCAACCACGCGAAAGTAAATGTTGTTTTAGTTTTCATTAGTGTATAAAAATCATCTCAAGTTAACGTGTAACTGGGTATCATCTATTCCACAACGCGTACATCATTTATCGTAGTGGTAGGAATTTGTTCTGCAAAAGTTTCCAAGGAAAAACGAATAACGATTAATCATTATCTTTTTTTTAATGACGTAAATTTTTAATGTTATTAAAATGTTTCGAAGTGAAGTATAATTTCAAAATCAAATAATTATTAATTATTTGATTGATATATTTCGCGATTACCTATATTTAGTGTAAACTTTATCCAAGTTTTAATAAACTTTACTGTTTGTTATCTCCTGTCAATTTTTTTTTAATGTCATTTCGTTTGAGTAACTGTTATAGAAAATACAGCATAAATTTCGGATTCCCTTCTCCTTACATGAATTTCTGCATTTAGTCTTGGTAAATAAACAAAAAAACACCATATAAATTTAAATGAAAGTTACATTATAATTTTTCATATATCTGTCTTGCGTTGTAATCTGATTCTGTGCAACCCAACAGACAATTACATTTTAGCGTGTATCGAAGTTGCACTTTGTTTGAACAATGTAAGCATAAATAAAATCAAATTCGATTATTTATTTGAAGTTTAAACTTCCTTTTAACAATATAAGCTGAAATATAGTCAATGCAGTTATTCATTTGAATTTTGCTGATTAGCCAAGCAGCACTATGGTGGCAGTCATCGTAACTAACACATCGGACATTATCGAGAATCGCCGAAGTTTTCCGAGGCGTTGAGTTGAGTCCAGTCTCCAGGCACAACACATTTTATTAAAGTGGATGATGGAGATAACCCTGACGAAGTTGTACCACAAGCAACAGAATTGGCTAAGAATAAATCGGGCGTATAGTAGTTTTTAATGATTAATCATGCTAAGGAGATTATAAAAAACAACCTTATTTAATATAAAAGATAAAGACTAGAGTTATTTATAGAAAATAAAATCAACAAAATCAGCCATAGTGACACGTGACCGCGAACGCCAATGAGAAAGCATTACGTCATAGCGTCCCTAGCGCCACAGAAGTGGTTGACATTTACATGTAATAGAACACCTTGCGTAGTAAATTTTTCGTTTGTAGCAACTTCTGTGTTGCTAATTTAGTTATTGTTAATTATTTGGCGAAAGAGAAGTCTAATTCATTATGGAACAAGGTTTTAGCAAAGCAACCAGTTGTAATTTGCCCAAAATTGACGCCGTAGCCGTTAGAAGATTTTTCGCCTCAAACATAGACTTCTGCCCGTCGGAATTCCGCAATGCAAAAACTTCCATGTAAATATATACAAGTGTCAAATATATATTATAAGCTGAAATCAGTTTCGTAAACAATAAACTATTGCTTAGACGACGTTTTTAAGTTAATTGATATGGTTTTGATGTTACTTTTGCAAAGTATAAGCAACTGTTAAAGAGTTCTATAATTACCGTGACGTCGCAATCTGATAACGAATTCTTGTAGAACTCGACGAAACAAATCGAAAATAAAGAATAATGTTTTTTGATATCTCGCTTCGTTTTCGAGATATAGCACGTTAAAAATGAGTTATAGTTCCTTGTTCGGTACTATTATTTCTGTGCCGTGTCTTAACTTTTCAGCTGCATCACGCCTAAGGTATGTTTCTTTTTTTATATATAAACCTTTTCTAGAAAAATATATCCTCAAAAACAGGCGTGGTAAATTTTAAAGCTATGGCACTGCCAGTTTCCAGTCTGCTCTAAGCTTCATATCAGCCTAACAACATCATTTTTCAGTTACGATATCTCGAGAACCAAGAGAGATATTGAAAACAATTATTCTTTATTTTCGAATTGTTTCGTCAAGCTGCTTAAGAATCTTTCATCAGATTGTGGCGCCACTTAATGATGTTTGTTCTATGATAAATAACACTAAAGAAAGATTTTAGAACATAAAACCAAAACAAACTCAACTCATACCTTATTACATTATCATTACTTGAAAAGTAGTGGTTCTGCAAAATTCATCATTTTTGCTTTTGATTTAGAAATATATTATGCACAAACACTTACAACAAAATGGTCTTCACAAAAATAGATACTTCTGCCTGCAGGTAAACTGTGAGCATCCTCCCTCCTTGCAAGTTTTAACCACTTTCTCCGTATTTTTCATTGTTTCGAACATATATAAATAACTTATCTGGTGTTTTTATTGTTGTGCTTCCACACTTCGGCACTAGACAGTACTTATAAAACGAGGAACTCATGTTTAACTAAAGAAAATCTACACCTGCCATATGCGTACACGACAGTTTACATTCATATCAGACGCTATGACGTCATCCAAGACGCCATGACAGTCTAGAGCGTTTTTGAGCTAAATTTAAATTCGCTTTTATAAAGCAAAATACATAATGTAAATGTTCGATTCTTTACAAAATAAGATATTTTTTGAGTAAGATAGATAATAAGGTGAAGTATTAACCTATTTTTCAAATTTAGTCAACTACCGAATTCTCGGAAAACGGAGAGACGTGAAGCAGCATGAAAACGGATTTCCTTTATTACTTGGAACCACCAGAGAAGTCACGCAGCAATGTGAAAGGAAGGCTTCGCCACCTGCGATCCGGGGTAGTTGTGATTTGTCCGTTAGTGGTGCCCTGACCTGGCGGAGTAGCTGGAGTAGTTGGGCGCCTTGGAGTCGTCGGGACTCCTGGGCAGCGTGGCGCTGGAGTACCGGCTGCCAGGGCTCTCCCTGGACACCGACCTCGAGTAGGGCGGGCGGCCTGTCAGCAGGCGCAGCGAGCCGCTGCCTGAGCCAGACGAGACCTCGGGGCTGGGGTCCCTCGATCGTCGCCCGCTGCTCACGGGAGGCATCGTCACCGGAGGACCGTCCGCCTGTAACACAACCACCACTGCCACTGAGAGTTAGAACAGCACCTAAACAAATATAGGAATAAATAAGTGATCCTATATAAAGTGAATACGCGCTCTGCATGTTTTGCTTAGTAAAACGCAAAGTCACTATTTTGTAAGTACTAAATTTCGGGAAGCAGTGTTATACATGTTTGCCGTACACCTTGGACTGGTTCAGGACTATCTCGAATGCATTGTCACTTTCAATATGCAATGTTACACATTAAAACAGACTTGAGCGTCAGAATATGTTTATATGCATATAAAATCAACGTGGTCACTAGCCACATCAGTCTATACAGTAGGTTGTTACGGCAGCTGTGAGTAAAATGGTATTCTTCCTATTAGAGTTCTTGGATTACGACATACGAAACTAACCAGTACTGAGAAGATGTAGACCACACAAACAGGGAAGTGATGAAATTTTTGTAGAACGTTAAGCTCATAATTCTCGATACTCATGATCCTTTCCGCGAAAGTTCTTAAACATGCATTATGCTGAATTTATTATTACGTGGAACTTGCTGAAACGTACTGCGCCAATGTTATGGACGTTCACTGCAGAACTCACCCTGCTGGGGCGATGTGGGTACGTGCCGTACTTGCGATCCCCGGACTCCGAGAAAGAAGACGTCCTGGAGGCTGACAGGTCTCTGGTCCCGTCCAGGCTGGAGCCGTACTTCCGGTCGGAAGACGAATCACGGCCCAGACTGCTGCGGTAGCCGCCGGAGCCTCCTCCATACCGCCGTTCGTACTGGAAAAAAAAAAGAAATAAAATTCGTCTGAAGTTATATTACATAAACATTAAACAAAGGTGCTACAAATCTATCACAGATATTCTCTCCGTACTCAGAGGACACGCAGTTTTGCAACTCATCAATAGAATCTCCCCTCACCGGATGTCAGCTCCAGTAAGCTCCTGCCAGGGTACAGGTAACACCATTCCATCGCTTTAAAGTTGCGTGGTAGTACTCGAAACCTCATTGCTACTTAATGTTCTAACAATAGCAATAGTCTCAAAACTTCTTTTATTCGCAGTAAAGATGAAAAACTTACAGCTGTACATTCTTGTTTTTGGATAGCCGATTTTCGTGGTTGTAACAATTTAAAAAAATACAAAGAAACTTTAATAATCACTTTGATGTAAGAGGAAAAATATACTGGGGTATGACATACAAGGGATGCTGCTCTATGGCTGTTAAAGAACGCAGCATCAGTGCATAGTGAAAAATAATCTCCCGGTTTGATTTATCGATGGCAAGGATTGTGGATTCAACGAAAGATTAATCTGCTTAGAAATGAATCAGCACTGCAAGAATGCTGTTTGCTTGGGATTTAAGACTAAAAAGCTATATGTGAATGAATTCAGCGCAGAGAGGAGAAGTGAGTGTACTGAAAATCCAGCAGGGGAATGTGAAATGTGTAGATACTATTAAAGAGCACTTTCTTTTCTCTCATCATTCGTTCAACCCATTTCTAAGCGTCATGTCACACAGTATATCACACAACTTTTTGCGATATTCTGAACTAGACTTTGCCTGCTTGCAAGGTTCTCAGATTGCCAGAAAACCTGCTGAAGGATAATGTAGTGAAATTCTGGACATCAGAGTTTTTGGTGGTTTAATTAATATAGTAATTAATTAAATAGTCCACCATAAGGTTCAGTTTAATATTTGTTTACTTACCAGAAAACTCGTCAGCGATATTATTCACATGAATAGATACAATCCAGAGATACTAATAACACAATCTTTGGCAGTTGCAAAGTGAATCTGTATCAACTAACTAACTGTCCTGATGATTTCTTTATATAGGCTCTATCGAAATTTCCCGAACACTTCATAAGCTTCCGCGAGATATTACTCGAACATTAACAAATACTCAAACAATTAAACATATTAAAAACAATCAGAATTAATACATAATCACTTAACATCATTACAAAATGGTCATAAATGGAAATTAAAGATATTTAAACACAAAATTATTTACAGAAATCATCTTAAATTGTAGAAAATTGTCCTGTAGACATCGTAACTTGCATTAATACTTGGAATTACACACATTTAAGCAATTCTCTTGTGCACAATTTGGTTCTTAAACATATTAAATTTCTTCTCATCAAATAAAGTATATATACACTGATTTACAAGAAATTGCAAAACAAACATACTAGATCATATTCAAGCAAACTTTAGCTCACTACAGATACTTCATTAAATAAAATTCTATTTAAAGTTCAGGTATGAGGGCTGTTATAATATCACAAAATCACAAAACTTTTTGCGATATTCTGAACTAGACTTTGCCTGCTTGCAAGGTTCTCAGCTTGCCAGAAAACCTGCTGAATGACAATGTAGTGAAATTCTGGACTTGAGCCATGTTCAACTCTGTCCATCTGTTTAATATATTGTCCTAAACCTTCAACGTCTACAAAATATATGTTTTTTCTTAGTATAAAAAACTGGAGGAGTCTCTGACTAAGAAGGGAAGAAAGTGATGTTAAGTTCCTAGTTGTAAGATTCGTAAAGTGGTGACTGGGGGGGGGGGGGGGACCAAATCCGCTAACTATTCTGAGCATATATAAAATACGTATTTTTGTGTCATTTGACCTGATAATTCTTATATGTGAAGACAACTGGAGTACAGGACCTTAATTGAACAAGGATCCACTCGCAATACCCATTTTTTCTAAGAAAAAAGGGCAACATGAGGGATTACTTACAGGCCATTCAGCTTGCACAGTATGTTTGTATTCAACGCATAAATGGGCATTAATGGCTGGTGGGGGACAACTTTATGGTTTCTCAATGCCAAATTGGAACAAATGCTAGCTTTAGATGTTATAACTGGAGAATTCCACCTTATTTTCTGACTAGATTTTGTCTGCAATATTTACCACAGAGACAAGCTCTTCGTCGTTTACTTACCGTCTTATAAAATGCCATTAATAATTTACTAAACTCTGGTAGTTTATAAAACCAGTTCAAATGCAAAATCAGTATAAGACAAAGCATAAGATAAACAAATGTATGAACAATATTATTCCAAATAGCTAAATCAAATTCCTACAACGCGAAAGTGGAACAGAGATTTAAGGAATCATAATTTAGTAAATCTGTATTCTTGAAAAAAAGTTCAGCGAAAATCGAAAGAAAAACTTTAAAATTCACATTTTAATTTCGTATTCTGCCACCACATATTCCACAGTTTCAGATTTCAGTCTGTGAAAGTAGTGTCAAAATCTATTCACTAGCCTATTCGAAATTCCAAAACAAACAGACAAATTCTAAAAAACAATTATTTTGATTTCATGTACCTTAAAATAGTCAAACGGAATCATTTTTTATGAATATCTGCAATGTACAAATATATCCCACTCAGAGTTGCGTAACATCATATACCTATATTAATCATGCAGCAATAAATAAAGTTTCAACGACTCCCCCAACTGTCATTCTATTTTATCAGTTGATGGAGTATTTAGAGAGATTTTCTCATTTTAGTCAGCTGATTCCTCGTTAGAAAGAAACAATATGAAGAAAAGCAGACGCGTGCAATGTAACGTAAATTACAAACTTCGTATTGACTGCCACTCAAGCGACAAAACATGGTATCAATGGAGAAGAAGTCTTCTTCTGATCGGACCTCCCAAGACGGCGTCCACTAACGAGAGAGGCGATGATGGAATCAAGATTTATTGAGTCGTAAAATGTACGCGGCTCCGGTGACCTTCCCTGTTGACTCGAGCGGTGACCCCATAAATAGCAGTCGTCTGATACGGCGGCAGCTGTGTCAGATAACGGAGCAGCGAATCAACGATCCAACTGACAAGGTGCTGGCTGGAGTAAGCCAGGCACCAACGGCAGCGAAATGACGCACGATCTATTAAAAGAATTGCTTACAGGCTGTATGAATGGGTGAAGAGACAATAACAAGGATCGTTCACAGACACTTGAATAATACACTGATGACACAAAACATTGTGACCCCCTCCCGCCGTGAGAGTGAAAGCCGTCTGGTGACGTTGCGGTTATTGCGGTGAGAAAAGTGTGTAAGCGGAGCAGAGACGCGGCGGTATGTGTGGCAAATGAGGAAATCCACAGACTTTAGTAACACTGACAGAGGGCAGATTGTTATGGCCCGGCATCTGGGAACGAGCATCTTGGAAACGGCAGGGCTGGTTTGCTGTACGCGTGCCACTGTAGTTAGCATCTATGGAAAGTGGCTGAAGGACGCTGAAACCACGAGTAGAAGACACGGTGGAAGACGTCCACGTCTCATCACAGAACGTGGAGGTCGGAGGCTTGCCCGCTCTGTAAAGCGGCATAGGGACGATCTGTGGCAGATCTGAGGGAGGAGTACAACACTGGTACAGGCTCCAGTTTTTCGGAGCACACCGTTCAGCGCACATTGTTGACATTGTGTTCCGCAGCAGATGGCCCCTACGTGGTCTCGTGTACACCCAACAATGTCGTTAATTACTACTGCAGTGGGCATGAGATCATCGAGATTGGACCGTGGGCTTATGGAAACGAATGAATCACGTTTCTTGTTACACCAGGTCGATGGTCGTGTACGGATAGGCCGTCAAAACGTTCACTGTGCCACGGACGGACGCAGGTTGGTGGGGCAGTAATACGCAATGGGGAACATTCGCCTTGGCTGTCATGCAACTTCTAGTTGTGATAGAAGGCACCCTGATAGGTGTGGACAGGTTAAAACCATTGCAGATCACCTGCATCCTTTCATTCTTCATCTCCTCCGCGGCGGCGATGGCATCTTACAGTGGTTTGAGGAACTGATGCTGATGTCTTGGCTAACAAATTCGTCTGATCTCAAGCCGATAGAACACTTCTAGGACGCTACTGGCGGTCAGCTCCGCGCTCATAAACCACCGGCCCGTAATTTAAGGGAACTGCGTGACATGGGCGTAGAAATCTGCTGCCAGATATCTCCGGAAAATACCAAGGACTTGTCGAATCCATGCTGTGCCAAATCGCTGCTATATTGCGTTTCAAGGATGAACCAATACGGTATTACGCAAGTGGTGATGATGTTTTGGCTCATCAGTGTATATACTGCAAATAAAATAGCTCTAAAGCTCAGTATATCTATAATACACGCAAGACTTTATAAGATTATTTAACCGCAGTAAGGAACTATTGGAGGTTGGGTCCCCGGGGATCAATGCATGGTCTTTCGTTTATCTCAACATACAAAGATTTTTTCTGTCACGTCGCAAATGCGATTCACATAGAACCGTATTATTTAAATAACAATGGTGTCAGAAACTCTAAGATAACAGACAGATTGTTCAGTGGAAACTAATTAAACCTCATAACGGAAAGAACAAAATAACTCATTTTAAAAATTATAACAAGTAGTTAATAGTCAATGACGTTGGAACTGAGAAAGTTGATATAGTATACGCGCTGAAGTGTTGGAGATATTCACAGCATATACCTTATACTGGAAGTAAAACATTAGATATCTAAAAAAACTTATTGCATTCCAAAACTATCATAATAAAGTAGCTAATAGATAAACTAATATGTGTTGATATGTTTCTTGTATTTTCGTCGATCAATCTGTAATAGAATCTTATTTTAGGAACTTTCTTGAGGATAACAGTACATATTTAAAGCACAAATATAATCTACAAAAATTATAGGCGGCGTTAAATCCAAGGACGTTGTACAGCAATCTGCTTAGGGTTTATCTTGCAACAAATGAGTTCAAAACCGGAAAAAATGTTTAGTACGCTTTGGATAATTATTACATTCTTTTTGATAATATTAATTATTGGAATAAAGTTTTCAGTTACTCCTATTATTAAGTTATTCCATGAAACTAGAAGTACTATATCAAATACTTGCAATTATTATACTTAATTGCTTGGTTACATGTTTCGATCTACTTAAGGATATTTATTGGATTTTGGAAGCAGGGGTTGAAAAATTAATCAGGTTTCGTAAAGGAAAAGCAAGACGATAAAAAATTGGAACTACCGGCTGAAATATGCGCATCTTCTTACGTAGCACAATTAATAAATTGCAATTATTTAATAGCAGTATCATTTACTTAAAACTTACATAATGTGCAGTTCCGCAAAGACAGCAGATAACTTGCGTATTCTGTTTCCTTTTACTCTTTAGTTTTTACTCTGTTCTATTCAAACATTTCTTACTTGTTAAATGCACGGTACGGAAAACAATAATACAGCAACATATTAAGAGATATCAACGGCACTCATAGTGTGTTCCACTAACGTCGTTGTTCTTAAAACCTCAGAGAGTCTCGGTACTGATATCAGCTTATTTTGCTTCACTTTTAATATTCCTTTTTTTAAATACTCTTTTTACAGACTATTTCTTTAATAATTTTATATCAATTTTAATAATTAGAATTATTAATAACGTACATATAATATGCATGACTGACACAGTCATATTTGCCGCAATTCAATATATATATATATTAAGGAGAGCTCCAGCTAAGTACCTTGTTACTTTCTTTACTTTCAGAAAAGTTTAAAAATAAACCCAAACCCTAGCAACGTATAAATAGTACTAGTAGTGGTAGTAGTAGTAGTAGTAGTAGTTGTTGTTGTTGTTGTTATTTTTTTTTTTTAAATAAAATAAAAAAAGCAAATGGCTGGAATATGATAAATGCCTAGAAGAGTTAATTTATTAGTACATTGTTTACGTAATTATGTATTTGGGACAGAATTTTAAATGTAAATATCTTGGCATAACATTTGTTACAAAAACTCAACTGGGCTGGAAACATCTACTGGAGAGGATGATGAGGGGATGTGCCAGAAACGTGAGGGAATTGGGTTGCAAAACTTTGGTCAATCCATTGCTTTGATAATGTGGTATAGTATGGGGCCCACATATTGGGTATCAAACACAGGAGTTAGAGGACGTACAATGGAAATAAGCTAGATTTAAAATTAAATATCGTAAAGGGGAAAACTACACGGATGGTGAAATTAATACTCAAAAGATATAAGATAATAATGAGCAAAAGTAAAAATAAGAAGAAGAAGAAGAAGAAAGGAGTAAATAAATTACTATGGAAATTGCCACCGGAGCATGCACTACATTGCAATTAAATTTCCTGTTGAATTGATCTTTGATTTTATGACAGCTCAACCTACCTGAGTAGTATCTTTGGTGCTGCTTCCAGCGCCACCTCCCCCGTAGCTGCTGGTGCTGCCACCTGTGTTAGTGTTGCTAGTTGCATTGCTCTTGCTCCACGGCGTCTACAACATTGCAGAAAAACGGCTAGGTCAGAATATACGAGACGTTTTATAAGAATTGGATGTGATAGGTGTTAATGTTACAAGTAGCCAAGTAGCTATGCAATTTACTAGACACAAACACCGCACTTAATGACAAAAAGAACGAAAAAGTTCCGTTTGTAAAAGAGAAAGTTAAAGAGAAAAACATAATTATGATTTTTTTGCATAAAAACATAGTATTGGCATTTAAGTTTTATTTTTACACATTATTTACGACGTTAATATAGAAGTAGAGAGAACATGCTGAGATTTTTTAAATAATTTAATGTGATAGCCTAAATTTGTCCACACATTAACTTCAGTTAACAGAGATGGACTTTTTGTTTATTTAAAAATAAAAACTTTACATTAGTACGAAATTAAAATTATAAATGCTCTTTCTTTATTTCTAATTGAACTTAACATGGGGAAGGAATTACTTTACTAATATGGAAATAAGGGCAGAGTCTATTTAGACACACCTTACATACATATTTAAAATTATTTTATTGATTCTCTTATTCTGAAAATAATAATTAAACTGCTAATTGAAGAACTCGAAGGCCGCATGGTGCCAGTGCTTTCCGTGCAGTGCATATCTTTCGTGGCTGCGTAACGTAAACAGGTAAAAGGGACTTTCAGGTTTACATTGTAACAAGACTCAGCCCGTTACAATCTTTAAGAAGAATAATTATTGGTTATAGTAACAGGAAGAGATTCAGTCTGTCAGAGCCCCGGGAATAAATTGGCATGTGTGTGTGTGTGTGTGTGTGTGTGTGTGTAGGGTGGTAAGGGTGTTGTACAAGACATGTGACTATGTTTTTCTTGGAATTTGTTCACGTGTAAAATCCGCGATGGCGGCTGATTGGAGCTGGATGAAAAAGGAGGAAGGTGAAACGAGCTACTGTGGAGCTGAACAGAGAATCGGGACTTGAGACGAGCTCGCTGGCCTTTAGGCAGATAGACCACGGCTGGTTTGCGAGTACCCAGGCCTTCACTTGGGGCTAGCTGCATTCACATCAGAAGAACGGTTGCTTGATTTTGGTATGTGGCTCGGCCGTTGATTAGCAATTCTGCAGATGATCATCGGTGCTGCCCCTATTACGGTAAACATTACGCCAGCACAAGACATAGTGTTCCCACGATTGGTTCTTCGAACAATTTCCCTTTAACTATCCTAGCTGAGCGATCTGAAAAAAAACTGAGCATTTAGCTGCGAGTATAATTTTTCTTGTAGAACCCATAAATACCGTATGCCCATTTTGCTGCAAAAATAATTACCTGAAGCTTGTTTGATGGTTTGTTTTAAATCATTTCAACTCATTATCATTTTTTATGCAACCTTTGTGTGATAGATTGGTCGATGGTTTTAGAATTGATGACAATACTCTGTTCACCCTCAATTGACGGCTCAGAGTCATGTACCCCTCTCCCCTCTCCGCCATCCCATTGCCTACCCATCCGAGCAAACTGCTGTGTTATTGCAGGCGAGAGGCAAATTTGTAAGAGGGCATTCTTTCCCATTCGCATTTAAGGGTTAGGGCAGCGGAATGGGGATAGAGCAGATTGACCTTGAGCTGCCTATATTATTCACCTAACAGAGCGATACCTATATATTATATATATATTAGCTGTTACCCGCGACTTCACACACGTTGACTTAGAATTTCATTTGCCAAAAGTGGATGTAGGAAGCTTTTAGTAAGGTAAGATTTGTACCAAAAAAACACGGAGTGGGTATAATATGCCAGGAAAGCCATTACTATGTCATTCCACAATCGAACCTGTCTGATTTCCAAAACATAAAAACATAGGGGAGGGGAGGATTTAACTGAGGACAGCTTTATTTTAGCTTGGTCCTTTCTTCTTTGTATAGCATGAGCATCCGATTCTTTAGTTCTAATAACTTTAACCGCTCGTGCTCTTCTAGATCTACACCTTAAGCCAGATTTACTCCCGCAAGGCATGTCAGAAAAGAAGACAAAATAAACTGGTGCCAGAAACTTTTAGGCAGACACAAAGTAATAGTAAAGTGCAGAGCAAATTGACAACTATTCTAAATAATACGTTTTGTCTCTAAACAAAATTTATTAACAAATCATACACTAGCAGACTGCGTGGGACGCACAGCTTGTGCAACCGACGTAACATTACAGACTAACACACGCACCCGTCTGTCTGTCACCACTCGATAAGTTCTCAAAACTTCGAGAATACAACTGTTATTCATACCGAAAAAAAATTTTCTGTGTCAATCCTACAGATACAAAGTATTTCCTTGTCAAATTCAATCAATATCGGTATAGCCATTTAGTCGACAAAACTTTAAAAAAAGACAGAGACTTACTTCCGCATATATAATATTATTAGTGCAGATCTCACACACGCTGACTGCGAGAGAAACAACGGCTGAGTGATCAATATAGCGTCAAAAATTGTACACCTGCAGCATTTTTAGACCGCGTACGATTTTCCAAGCATTGCACCCATAAATTTGTGGTTTCTGCTGTTTAACATGGAATCCGAAAAACTGACCGTCCAGGCGTGGCTCATACGATTAAAAACAATTCTTAAAAATGTTTGCTTCCATCGGGATTTGAACCGGAGACCACAGTCCAAACATTAGAACGCAAGCGCGTTAACCACTGCGCTACCAGTCCGTTATAAAGCAACTCACTACAGAGTGTTAGACATCCTAAGCGTCAATCTATCGCCGTTTCGATAATTTTTCAAAATTACATGGCAGTATCTACTATTTATGCAGAAAAAGTATCAAATGTCCATCCTAATGCAAAATCGTATCTGCTTGTCAAATTTAATCATGATAGGATTAGCAGTTTAGCCCAAGAAACGTAACAAACAGACAGATAGACAGGGAGAGAGAGTTACTTTCGCATTTATAATATATATACGTATGTGTCTCTATATTTAATTTTTCAGCTGTCAGGGGCGTAAATGAATATTAAGTAAATTATTATATGGCATAAGGCGTTGGCTGATGGGGGCTTCCATCACGACGCGGCTTGGCAAACCAGGTCGCTAGAATTGCTGATCGCTGAGTAAGCGGGGGCGACGCACGCAAACAACGCCTGCAGGACAATGGGGACAGCGAGGTTTCTTAATAGCTAATCGCTAGTTACCAGGCACCTGAACCTGTGATTCGGAACCGACAGAACGCCTCGGACACGACGCCGACCACACGCGTACGCCGCCACCTTCGCCGATACTTCCGTAGTCAGTATACAGCAGGAGTAACCTACCGCGGTGTGGACCGTACCTTTCGGGCGTAACGTGTACTGTAGCTCACTACGAATAAACCAATCTACATCACCGTCACGATTTATTCTTGTAGTAGAGCTAGAACCCTCTCCGCCGTTCAGACGGCCAGTGTCAGACCTGATAATTCAAGAGAGCGGCTTCGTGCAAGTAAGTCCACTCACTCACCACTCGCCTTCCTGACAACTCTCGGGACCTGCGCGTACACAGCAGGAAGTCCCGTACACAGCTACCACTACCTAGCACGGATCACTAGTGTTTGTGTGTGGTAGTAGCATGGAATCACCCATCGTGCACAACGTTGGCCGAATGTCGGCAGCTGTGGGGGTGTGGGAGATATTGTGGTTGAAAGTGATCGATCAAGGACATTTTCATATTTCGGCCCAAGACGTGTGTGTCCGTATATTTCACTTTGCTGCTTCAACTACACAGCGCAGACCACTGGTGTTAGTGCACGTTGGGAGACTCGATGCCACTACCACACACAATGGTGGTTAGATGTCAGCAGCTATGTGGGTGTGAGATATGGTGGTTGAAAGTGGTCTACTTGGGGTACTTTCATACTTCCAACAAAAACGCTATATTTCACTTTTCAGCCAAAACTATCTGGCGTAGATAAATGGTGTTTGCGTGTGGTAGTTGCATAGAGTCACCGATCGTGCACTGAACACACAGCTATATTCGTTGACCGAATATAGCTGTGGGGGTGTGAGAGATATGGTGATCAGTGATATCTTCATATTTCGACCAAAGATATATGTGTCCGTATATTTCACTTCGCTGCCTCAACTGCATAGCGCTTACCACTGGTGTTTATGTGTGGTAGTTTCCTAGAGTCCTCCATCGTGCACTGTTATGGTTAGATGTCGGTAGCTATGAGACTGTGAGAGATATGGTGGTTGAAAGTGGTCGACGTAGATCATTTTCCTATTTCTACGAAAGACGTGCGCGTCCCTACATTTCACCTTGCCTCCAAAACTACCAAGCGCAGACCACGGGCGTTTCTGTGTGTTAGTAGCCCTGAGTCTTCCATCGTGCACTATGGTGACTGCATGTCGGTAGTTGTGGGAGTGTGGTAGACATGATGGTTGCAAGGGGTGGATCCTATATACAAATTGATGTGTATGTCTCTATATTTCGCTCTACAGCCAAAACTCCTATCGTAGTGCTCTGCTGATTGTGTGTGATATTAACCTCAACTCTCCCAACGTGCACCATGGTGGTGTCATGTCGGTAGTTATGTGGGTGTGGGAGATATGGTGGTTTAAATTCGTCGCCGAAGGGCATTTTCATATTTCGACCAAATCAATGTGTGTCCCTATATTTAACTTAGCAGCCATAAATAACCTACGCAGACCACTGATGTTTGTGTGTGGTGTCAGCCTCTAGTCTCCCATCGCGCACTGTGGTGGTTACATGTCGGTAGCTGTCAATCAAAATTCTTTTCAAAACACGAACGAAGTCGTGGGCACGAGCTAGAAATAATAAAAAAATATTAGCCATAATAGTTCAGATGAAAATGGACAAGGGAGGCCAAATTGATAGTGTAGCATTAGATCTGTCTAAGGCGTTTGACAGAGTAAGCCATAAAATGGTAGTAAATAAGGTAAAAACCATTAGAGTGGATAAGAAAGTCATTTGCTGGGTAGAAGAATTTTTAAAAGGTAGAAAACAGAAAGTTAGGGTAGGAAATGTAGTATCAAAAGAAGTTGAAGTAAAAATGGGTGTGCCACAGGGTAGCGTATTGAGACCATTGCTATTCATTATTCTAATGAATAATTGTGTTGATTGTTTGCTATCTGAAATTAGATTGTTTGCAGATGACATAATGCTGTATAAAAGAATCAAAACGATAGAGGATTGTAAACAGTTGCAGGGTGATCTGGACAGGATATCTAATTCGGTTGGTAAACATGGAATGAAGATAAATGCAAAGAAGAGTCAGCTTATTAGATACACAAATAAAAACAAAAGGTTAATTATGAATATAAGGTGGGGAAAGAATTGCTTGCTGAAGACTTGAAATGTAAATATCTTGGAATTACTTTTGATAACAAACTTAACTGGGCAGGACACATAGGACAGGTGGTAGGAAAAGGTTTCAAAGTTCTGCACTTGTTGGAGAGAGTGATGAGTGGATGTCAAGGAATTGGGTTACAAAACTTTGGTCAGACCATTGCTCGAATATGGTAGCGTAGTATGGGACCCTCATTTTACGTATCAAATACAGGAGTTGGAGAGGGTGCAAAAAAGGGCTGCTAGATTTGTTTCTGGAAATTATCGCAGAATGCAATCAGTGACGGATATGATAAAGGAGCTAGAATGGGATTCATTGCAAGACAGGAGGAGAATGAGGAGGGTCATGGGAGTGTACAGGGCATATACTGGCGATGAGGCATGGAAAGATATTTCAATAGGTATGAAAAGTAGTGCATGGAAGGGAAAAGATGACCATGACCGCAAGCTGGCACTCGATTTCAGGCACAAGGGTGTAGGAAGATTCTCTTTTTTAGATAAGGGTGTCAGGGATTGGAATGAGTTACCAAGAGAAATGATGAATAATTTACCGAAAACTTTGAAAGAATTTAAAGATAAAATTTGTAAAGGGCAAATGTAGGTAGGTGCAGGATAGGGGGAAGATGGGTGTGTAGGGAAATTGCCACCAGAGCCTGTGCTCCATTGCAATTAAATTAAATTAAATATAACGCGGACGATGTCGGCAGGTTTATAGCAACTGCTAGAACAATAGAATATTTAACTGTTCTTTGGACTCATTAATCATTGTTTTTGTATCCTTTATCTATTCTCAGAAAGATAAATTTTCTCGCAGACGAATTATTTTTCTTGCAATTATAAATAATCTATCGCCACTTTTCAGAATACTTTATTAATTATTGTATATTGATGAGATCCCTGCAAAAACTCTTAAATCTCCAGGAGAGGAAGGAATCGAAAGATTATTCAAGCTGATATCAAAAAGTTATGAAACAGGAGAAATTCCAACTGATTTTAATAAAAAATATCATCTTCACACTTCCAAAGAAAGCACAAGCCGACAAATGTGAGAATTATCGCACCATTAGTCTAACATCACATGCTTCAAAATTACTGACCAGAATAATATGTAGAAGAGATAGTAGGTGAAGATCAGTTTGGGTTTAGGAAAAATCGCGGTACAAGGGAAGCAATTCTGTCTTTAAGATTAATACTTGAAGGGCGGATCAAGAAAAACAAAGATACTTTTATGGCATTGTTGATTTAGAAAAAGCTTTTGATAATGTTAGGTGGGACAAGATGTTCAAAATTTTAAAGAAGTCAGGTCTAAAGTATCGAGATAGAAGAATACTCTATAAACTATATAAGAATAAAGTGGCTGTAATAAAAGTAGAGAATCACGAGAGACATGCATCAGTTAAAAAGGGTGTGAGACAAGGTTGTAGTCTATCCCCGTTAATATTCAACTTGTATGTAGAAGAAGCAATGAAGAAAGTCAAAGAAAAATTTCCATGTGGCATAAGTTTTCAGGGAGAAAAAATCAGTATGCTACGATTTGCGGATGACATTGTCTTATTAGCAGAGAGGGCTGAGGATATTGAGAAGTTATTGAACGGCATGAACAAAATACTGAAGGAAGATTTTGGACTGAATATAAATCAAAGTAAAACAAAAGTGATGAAATGTAGCAGAAATGATACCAATACTAGCAGATTAAATATAAAAATAGGATCGGATGCAATAGGAGAAGTGAGTGAGTTCTCTTACTTGGGAAGCAAAATTACAACCGATGGCCGAAGCAGGAATGATGTTAAAAGCAGAATAGCACTAGCAAAAAGAGCCTTCATGAAAAAGAGAAACCTTTTAGTTTCAAATATTGATCTGGGAATTAGAAAGAACTTCTTAAAACTCTATGTGTGGAGCACAGCAGTTTACGGTAGCGAAACATGGACTTTAGGAATACCGGAAAGAAAGAAACTCGAAGCATTTGAAATGTGGTGCTACAGAAGAATGCTGAAAATTAGGTGGACAGACAAATTAAGAAATGAACGAGTTTTGGAAATGATGGGTGAGAAAAGAAGTTTATGGAAGAAGCTTACAGGAAGAAGAGACAGGCTGGTAGGTCATATTTTGAGACATGCTGGATTGGTTAATTTGTTAGTGGAGGGAACAGTCGAAGGTAAGAACTGTAGAGGAAGACAGAGATTAGAATATATGAAGCAGATAATTGAGGACGTGGGTTGTAAGGGGTATGTAGAAATGAAGAGGCTAGCACAGGATAGGAAGGGATGGAGGATTGCATCAAACTAGTGTTGCCCAAATGCAAGAACAAGACGAGACTTGGCCAGTCTTGGTCTTGGTCTTGCATCAATACACCTGGTCTTGGTCTTGGTCTTGGTCTTGCAAAAATGCAAGACCAAGACTGCAAGACCAAGACCGATTTTGGGCAACACTACATCAAACCAGTCTAAAGACTGACGACAGCAAAAAAAAAAAAAAATCTCTACATTGTAATACTAAGAAATAATATTGTAATGTAAAATGATTATCAATTTCTTATGAGGAATGAGAGCGTAGCTCTCGAAGTTTGATGCGGGTGGTCAGAAGCAGGTAAATGTAAAGTAGTACAACACAACACAAAATGTAACTTGTTTCCGCAGGGAGTTTGAACAGAGACTGAGTTGTAGTTTAACTGACATGTATCCCGCTTGAATTAATTGACTCTGCGTTACGGCTGAAACGAAGCAGTTCTGCCTTCAAACTATTCAAATTACAATGTCGATACAAGGAGCCATAGTAATGCCTATATATAATCGCCCGTTCGTCTTGCCATTAGGGACTGAAATACACAAAAACACACTTAGTTGTCTGGGATGAAGTATTGTGCTCATATTGAATCTATACAGTATAACAAGCGTCTTTCTCAAACTAAATTCCTGTTTCGACGAGTCAAAGCATTCGTCCAGTTTTGGTTCCGCCGTAGCCGCTGCAGTGATGTTATGCGTCAGCAGCAGTTTGATATTATTTGTTGTTGATTGGGGGAAAAAAGAAAAGTTCTATTAATTGTTTGGAGACCTAGCGTGACCATGAAATTTGTCTGCTATGTTACGATAAATTGAGGGTTAATTTATATTATAAATAAAGTTAAAGGTAATGAGTGTGGAATAAAAACCTAGATAAGGTTGTTTCATTAGATACTTGGTGTAACGGTATATGAAGATGAGTCATCAGATATCATCCACCATAGATAAGAACTAATTCTGTATTCGGATTCATAAATCAAATTTTGAAGAATTCTGGCGCATTTACTAAGAACACATAAAACTCTCATACCTTCTCATTTAGAAAACTGATTTGGGGTATGGTGTCAATATTGAAACAGCTTATTTAGTAGTAGGACTATCAAGAAAGTATTGAGAAGAACGGCGCGTTTTATGAACGACTACCACCGCCCTTCCGAAAGAATCGCAGGTAACTGAAATAGTCTTAAGGAGCTGGCGGCCGTAGGAGAGACAGTCTGCAACAAATCTTAGAATCACGTCTGTGAATATAGCCCCCGCCTATTTTTTTAACAAACTTGTCCCTTGCGACTTAATTTTAAATAAATAACCCCAAATACACGTAAGTTTTGCCTTTCTGCTACGTCCGTGGCGGGAAATACCGGGCTCAGTGGTGCCAACATGTGTCGGGCCGCTGCCCCCCACTATTTTTAGCATCGCAGACTGCTGCACCAGCCAGCAAGGAAACTTTCTCTGGGCCACGACTCCATCCAACCTGACTGGCCTTGATTTCAGCACACCGCGAGGGGACCACTGGTTTAAGATTCTCTCAATGCCCAGATCAGATTCTAATAGCGATAACGTATATTGGGGTTTTCTCGAGTTTTAGATTGTTAATTATAGTGGGTTTGTCTGATGTAGGCCAAGGTCGAGGTCCTTCCGGTTCTTAGTAACAACTCTAGCAAATCTAATTGTTTCTAAGCTTGAACGGCTGAAATGAGTGGATGGGAATCAACTAGTAGATAATTTTTAATACTGATTGTAGTAGCTGAAACATTTCCGATTTCCTTTGTGCAATACTCTAGTTAATGTTTAGTAGTTACCAAGAGCTACAATTTCGAAATAACTAACAGGATTTCGAAATGGAACTGAGTGAAGGATGACGTTTGAAAAGGTTTTAACTTGCATCATTTGAACGTCTCTAATTCCAGGAAGTCGGTGCCTTAACTCACTCAAACCATTTCAAAATACAGTAACAATTTGTTTTCTGTTATCATTTCCATTGTTTGACATTTTTTAAGCGTAATTTGGTTCGCAGGCGATTTTTTTTCACCAAAGCATCCACTAAATTTCATAAGCTTACAATATTTTTTCATAAAAGATAACTCTGAGGTTAAAGGTCATTATCATTTCCATTAAATTTACGTAGAGTGTTATATAACAACTTCCAGTCTCCGTAGGTACAACAATAGGACAGTAAAATTTTCAAACCAGATGCAGTAACTGATAGAAACACACTGAATTGTTAAAAGGTATTGGACAGGAGGAAGCAAAAATCCAGATGGCGTTAATACCAGGATGTGCCGTGCAGTGTCGCGGCTCTCATTTGTACTCTTACGAGTCGTGTGAAAGATTTTCTGGCCGCACGACTGAACAGACTTTGCAGTAGTTGGCTCTAGGCGCATGGAGCATGTTCGTGAATTCAGAGTGGGCCGTGAATGTCTGACTTCCGGCATTTCCTTCCGCCACGGACAATGCAGCGGCCAACCACCTCTATATAAAGACCTAGACCAGCGATGTTTTCGTCGACTTAGTAATAATAACAATAATAATAATATTGCTATTACTCCGCGATTCACTAAAAGTGTGTGGCGGATGGTGCATTACACCTATCCGAAAGGGTAATGGTTTGGAAGGGATATACGGGATATGGCAGGAGGCGCCGATGGGATATTGTGAGGAACCATCCCAGCATTTGCCTGGAGTGATCCGGGAAAACGATGTAAAACCAAGATCAGGATGGCCGGGGTGCTTTATCGACAGCTACTCCTATCGGATTTTAAGTTTACTTGGCCGGTAATTCCTTGCTATTCCATTCCCTAATTACTCGTGGAAAAAATGAGTACAGAAATGAATCGGTTCTGGCCCTGATTTCTCTTATTTTCGCGGTTATTCCCAGATATGAATGTCGCTGGTAGCAACATTTGTTTGCTGTCAATCTGAAATACGTCAGTCGAGAATTTTTCATTTAGCTTCTGTCGAGAGCAACGCCTCCGGTTTTACAGGTCTTTGCAACCTAACTCCTTCAACATTGCATTTACGCTTTCTCTCCGGTTATATGCACCTGTAACGAATCGGGCGGCTCTTCTTTAGCCTTCTCTAATGCCTCAATTAACCCTTTTTGATGGGGACCCCATACAGAACAACAATATTCTAAGTGAGGACGGACTAGTGACTTGTATGCAATCGATTTAACTTTCGGAGTGCATTGTTTTAAATTTCGACCTAGAAATCGGGGAGCATACGATTTGCTTTCCCAATTACATTATCGATATGTTCGTTCCAAGACAAACTATTACGAACTGTTACACCTAGGTATATAGCGGAATCTACCGCTCTAAGGACAGTACCATTAATTGTATTTTCAGAGTTAAATGGTGTTACCTTTTTACTTACACGCATGACTTAGCGTTTAACTCCAACTGCCAGTCTTTACACCACGCAATTATTTTCATAAAATCGTCTTGTAACAAGGCGCAGTCGTCCTGGGTTGTGATTTCACGATAAATAATAGCATAATCGGCAAATAATCTTCTCACCCCACTTATTATGTTGCACAAATCATTAATGTATACAAGAAACAACAGAGGCTCTATCACGTTTCCCTGGGGAACCCCGGACCTTATTTAGGTAAGTGATGAACGCTCAGCATCGAGAACTACACACTGTTTGCAACCCAGTCACATATTTGTATAGATGTGCTGTAACCACGAAGTTTCCTAAGTAACCTAGTGTGAGGCACAGTGTCTAATAGAACTAAATCAACCTGGGATTGCTCATCTATAATACGGCTCAAGTTGTGTTTCGCAGCATCGGCCTTATCTGAATCCATGTTGATTTGACAGTGTTAACAGACAGGCAACACTGCGTCAAAGATCAGCAACTCACAATGTGAGCAGTACGAAAGACGTGCCCGTGCAGACAGTGAAACGAAATTTAGAGTTGTTTGGATACGGCAGCAAAATACCAAAGCGAGTGCCTCTGCTAACAACACGCCATCTGCTGCAGCGCCTCTCCTGGGCTCCTGTACACGTCGGTTTAATACTTGGAAAAATGTTGCGTAGTCAGACGAGTCAAGATTCCAGTTGGGAAGAGCTGATGGTAGGTTTGGAGTGCGGCGCAGATCCCTCGAGGCCTTGGGAGCAGGTTGTCAGTTAGGCGCTGTCCAGGGAGGCGGTGACTCCATCCTGATATGGGCTGTGATTACATGGCATGAACTGGAACGTCTGGTCGAACTGGACCAACCATTGACTGAAATTGGTTATGTTCAGCTACTTGCACATGGCCTTCATGTTCATGAAACAACGATAAACTTTTCCAGGGCCACAAATGGCATAATGAGCGTGGTAGGTGAATGGTTGAAGTCTGGGCTCGCATTCGGGAGGACGTAAATTCGATTCCTGTCTGGGCATCCAGATTTCGGTATACCATGGTTTCTCAAAATTGCTCAAGGCGAATGCCGGGATGCTTCCTTCAACAGTCCATGACCGAATTCCTTCCCGTTCTTTGTCCCCAGTCCTTTACCACCTCTAACGTCCTAGACGTTGACAAGGCGTACCTATAAGAAAAAAAAGGCATATCTTTGAACCACGACTGGTTTGAGTAACATTCTGAACAATTCCAGCGAATGACTTGTCCACCTAGATCGCCAGACATGAATCCAGTCGAATATATTCGGTTCGGAAAATGATAGAAATGTCAGTTTGTACACAGGCAAAATTTTGGCATTTGTGATTGGCTGCAGAGGTATCATATGTAAATATTTCACTAATGACTTGCAACTTCGGGTAGCATATCTCCGGGCAAAAGGAAGTCTCACACGACATTAGGAGGTATCCCGGCACACCTCGTATTAGGTCTTTTTTTTTTTTTTTTTTTTTTTTTTTTATTTTTTTATTTATTTGTAAATGAACCAAGCAAACTGGACGGTGAGTCTACGCAAAAGTCTCGAGAAAATCGAGAATGATTAAAGGTTCAACTGATCAGAGTCACATTGCTGATTCCTATCACATGTTTTCGTAAGTATTTATTAAAACAATAATGAAATTACGATAGGCACCGTCAGACCATCTCTTGTTGAATGACACGCAAAAATCAGGCTGCATAACATCGTAACTAAATCTACCCTTCTGTGTGGCAGCGAGACCTGGATACTCCGCACAGGTGAAGAACTGAGACTGATGAGATGCAATTCATGAGAACAACAGCTGGTTGCACACTACGGAACAGAAAAAGATCAGATAAAATCCTTAAGGGACTCAGAGTTAAGCCAGTTCTCCAAACTGTGCAAAACTGGAAAACATCTTCGATCGACCATATGCTAATGATGAAGACGGATTGGATACGATAAAAAATCCTCAAATACCATCCCAGAGGCAGGAGAGATGTAGGAAGACCACCAAGAAGATGGGGTGAGACCGTAACAGGCGACCAGGCCTAGCACTGGAAAGGAAGAAGAAGAGTAATGAAGTCGATCCAGACATTAAAGAAATATTCAAAGATATCATGAAACAAGAAAAGTGGTTGTAAGAACTGAAAGTATCGTAAAAGATTTCAAGCTGTACCATTGTTAACGTTTTTGATAAAGATACGTGGAAAGTGTGAAAATGTGTTACGATTTGTTAGTTTCGTCTGTACGGGAACGGAACACCAGATCTACATTGTACTAGGCACATAAAAACTTTATCAATATGTGGATTCTGCTTCAGAAAGAATGTCTGTTTTTCCAAAACAGTTGAAGCTACGACGAAATAAGAATTTATCAATAAGGTCATAGTACAGTTCTTAACTGGTCTATCGTTAAAAAAGGCGACACGCATCTTGTGTTTGCGTAATATTGTCCAAAAACCCCTGAATGAAACAAACATTGAGTGTTACTTGAAGTTAACGTGACTTTCGTAAGCTGTCCATAGAGGGGAACAGCCGAGTGGTGACGGGTACGGTGAGACGGGCATTATAAATAACTCGCTCTGTACTGCTACCGAGTCATGTGTCGACTAACAGCTGTAAAGAATGTAGTCCATACGACATTAGTTGTCTGTGTAGTTTTGGAGATATATTGCAGAAATTTTTAAAAACGTTTAAGTAAGGTTTCACGTGAATCAGTGGTAAAGTCTCTGATTTAAAATAAATTAAAAAAATCCCCCACTTAAAGCATGCATACTATTGGGATAGTCCAGATTTTGGTAGCAAGTCCTTCGCATTTGGCAAAGATTGTGTTCCATCCGCCAACAATTCGTCGAAAAGCTTTAGTTTCCCGCTATCGGTAGTATTACCGGATTGGGCTTATCATTCATGATAAAGGTGAATTACGTCATCAATTGATACTCTCTCACTTAGACGGCGACTCTTGCAACCAGAGCAGTGTCTGCTTCATTATCTACTAACTAACTGCTACCCGCGACTACGTGAATTTAGAATTTTATTATTAGAATTGGATATAGAGAGCTGTAAGTTATGTGAAAGGTATCCCAGAAATCACGAAGCCGGGATAATATGAGACGGAGGTCATCACCACTGAACCTATCTCAGCAAGAGAACCAATCTGCAACATCACTGTTTCACACATTTTCGAAATTACACCACCATGACAGCAAGAAAACAAGATGGCAACCGTAAACAAGACAGTAGCGACGAGGGGCACTGTTTACATTTAAGACAAATGGCTTTAGCTGGAACATGCTTTCGGAAAAGAGTAGAGATGTGTGGGTACGAACCCTGATAACACCAGTGTAAATAGTAAGTTTTAAAAATCAGTAAATGTTTCAGTTTAGGATTATGTTAAAGACTGTGAAATAAGTTTGTAAACTAAATGTAAATTTCAACATACAGTCATCGCTGATGATGCCTCGATAAGAGGCGAAACGCTTACGACATTAAACCATATAAAAACGGATCATTGGCTTTATTTATTAACATTTATTTTGCAATGTGTTTAAAAATAGCAACAAACTAAGGGAGATATTAACTACGGGAGACTACATACCACAGTTCCTATAGCAGATTTTTTTTGTTTTCGTTGGTTTTTTATTTCTTACGGCTTTACACCTCGTCGACGGCTAAGGTCATCCGAAGCGGGATGGGACTGGGGACAAGGAAGGGGAAGGAATTCGGCCATGGCCTTTTTGAAGGAACTATCCCGGCATTCGCCTGGAGTGATTTGGAGAAACCATGGAAAACCCAAAACTCTCTTTCATGAAAGCTCTTTTTGCTAATAGAACTATTCTGCATTTAATATCATTCCTGCTTGTTCATCAATTGTAATTTTACTTGCCAAGAAGCAGAATTCACTTAGTTCTATTAGAAGTAGCGGGGGAAAAGGGAGTTTGTGATAGTTTCCAGTAGAATTAAGTGTCATAGTTTCCTTATTTCTTTCTCTTTAATTATTTAAGCTTTATGAATTTAAATTAATGAGTTTCTCCAGTTTTCAACGTAGATAAGATATAACATGTACGCCAAGAACTTCCGTCTATAATTTCGGAGATATGAAACGTTTTGTGAACTGACGAGCGACGCGGAGTTCTAAGAAATAAACGCCTGCGCGGTTCGTCAGCCGGCATTTTACTGTTGTAGCATTTAAAATATTTCTGTTTTACACATGATTTGCCCTATTTTGACAGATTCAAAGTTATTGTTATGAAAATCAGGGAACAACGACGCAAAAGCGTCCAGCCCTCCCCCTGATCTCACACGGGGGGAGTAAAATATAACGAAAAAAAATTGCCAACAAGACTGAGCGCTACAAATCACAACGTTTTTACAAAATGTTCATTTCAGCGCGTCTTCGAATTATAATAATTATTTTATATTTAGTCACGCAAATCTGTTTATTTACATGCAATGTAAATTGTTTTTGTAATAGCAAATAAATTAGTATATCGACTCGTCTTCGTAAGATATCGCTATACTATTATAAACTCATTTGGTGCATCGATGGATATCTGTGTTCTGGAGCGTGATTTGAAATCGGTCGTTACAAAATCATCTGATCCATCAGCCTCTGGATAGCGCAATCAGTTACCGGTCATTATGCAGGAAACATATTCATTTCTTAAAAATTTATTGTATCTGCGCTGTTTGGGGACCTTTGAATAAGAGCTTGGACGATGCACACTTCTTCTTGAGTCTATCAGCACTTGCGTTCAACGTAAATCCTGGCAGTACGCTGATCAAGATAATCCCGCGCATCCTGAGAAGGTGCACGTCTAAAATTACAGCAGAAAATAATCTTGATTGTCAGGGTGATTATAATTTTTCTATTACCTTAGTTAGATAACAGAAGTGTAAAACGTTAATGATCAGTTGTTGCTTTCGGGTTATCACCACGTTTATCGATGCGTAGCAAGTAAGGATCAAAATTCGCTTACTTATAATATAATGAAAACACCGTATAGTTCCACAATGAGTAGATACGATATGGATACATAATTATAATTTTAAAACTGAATAGTAAACTTTTCCAGTAGAAGAAAAACATATTTTGGCGTTCTTTTAGCCTTACATGTCCCAAAGGGGCTAATAAAGATTTAAATACGAAGAAAATTCGTTGGTAAGGAAAGGAAACCAAATCCACTACTGGAAATCTGAAGGAACAATACCACAGTTCGCAGGGAATGATTTCGGAAAACTATGGAGAACCGAAATGGCTTGACCGGAATACAAACCAGTTTCCATCCAAATATCAAATCCCAAGGATCCGTATTTAGACACCTCATGGTGTACGCGTAATATTACTTGCAGGCTGGAAGCCGCTCTACATCTTCGAAAATCAGAACAATCTATGTAATGGAAATTGATTCCAAGGTATCGTTTCAAAAATGAATGGAAAGTGCAGAGCAGGTTATAGTTGCAATTAGTCTCTAAGATACAGTCTTTGAACCTGTTAGAGACACTTTATAGGAGCTGAGCTCTTGGAGTGTCATTAGATCTCTGTTCCATGTTGCCACTAATTATCTGGCATCTCCCCGGGCCTGACAAGCGTAATGCGTTCTTAACAAGCTGTCGCCCCTCGTCTTCAGTCTACCAGATTTATGACGCCACGCAGTGCCTCTTCTTCCTTACCGCAGAGCTTGTACTTACTTCAGTGTGCAGTATTTCGTCTTTATTAACAACAGACTTCTGTTTTATTCTTTTTTTTTATAGCAGTATATAGACTACTAAAACCGAGCGTGGTGGGGGAGCGGTAATGCTATAGCCTCGCATTCGGGAGGGCGCGGGTTCCAATGCTCCTCTGGCCGTCTAGATTTGGGTTTTCATGATTCATGCTGGCGAATGCTGGGACGGTTCCTACAGTGAGGCCATGGTTAAATTCCTTTCCGTTCCTTGCCCCCAAGTCCTTGCACGCCCCTAATAACCTCTACGTCTACTAGGCGTAAAGCCGTAAGAAAAAGCTTGAGCGTGGTGGGTGATCTGTAACGCTCTGGACTCGCTTTCGGGAGAAACCCGGTTCGAATCCCCGTCCGAGCATCCAGATTTGGTTTTCAATGGCTTCTCCAAATCACTCCAAGCAAATGCCGGGATGCTTCCTTTGAAAGGCCATGGCAGAACTGCTTCCAGTTCATTGTCCCCAGAACTTTCCCATCTCTAATGACCTTGACATCGACGAGGCGTAAAGCCATAAGCCGATAACGAATGCAGCGTCACTAATCACAGAGACACTCTGTGTGTGTTTTTTAGAGTAAGGAGCTTCAAGGATATTTTTGTTTCTGTTAGGAAACATTTCGTCATTAGTAATTGTTTCGTAAGGCGTTGTAAGTGTTAGCTACGCACCTGTTTCAGTTAATAATTGCTGCTAATGAGCTCTTCTTCTTCAGTCCTACTAGAAACCACCAACCTTGCTAGTTATCGTATATCATTCGCGAAATTTTCTCAAGGGGCCACCTAGTTGCTTATTGAACCAGAAATTAGGTTGCTGAAGCAATGCTTACCGTAATTTTACAATCCTCATGAGACTCGTCACCATCTTTATTTGTTGTATGAACCATATCCAAGGGGAAGAAGTTGGAAAGAGGCGCGTGGACCTGTTCCATGAACTCAATATTCTGTTGGCAGCCATGTTTTACCGGTCGCCAGGTGGAAGACGTGTCCGAAATCACGTCTTCAGCACTGTCATTTGTTGCTGAGGGCATCGCATTAACCACTCGACATGCGATTACTGGAAGGTTTGGCGGATGAAGTAACACAGACACCTGGTAGCTCCGCGCACTCACGACAGACTGAGCTGAGCAGCTAAGACAGGCCTCTTAGTCAGTGCAGCCGCTTGTTTGGAGGTGCGCCAGTTTAATTAACAGATTAGTCGTTTTGTTTACCTCAGGTGACACGTTTGAGGCATTACTCACCTTGCGGATTACTCAAGAAATTTTACGATATGTAGTTCGATGTCATTAGATCAGACTGTATACTTAACTAAACTATGACAGAAGCTTAAAATCGACAGAAATATAGCCTGTTTTGCTTATGGTAATCACGAAATACAAATGTTCGAAATAGTACAAAGGAAATTCGACAATGAAATGTTTTAATGTAAACGAGACATAGACATGTGATCGTGTGACGACTCTTTTGTACACAGACAATGTTAAAATTGTTTGGGTATGGATATTCAGAAATTAATTCAGAGATCTTAATAAATGTTTTCGATGGAAAAATTTCTTCTTTTTCACAATGCTCTATAACGAGATCACTGTTTTGCTAAAGGCTGATTTAGAATAGCTCATCATATTTTCACTTTTCCCCCTCCATTTGAAGATGTGTTCTAAATCTGACAAAACCAACATGTGCTGATGATAAAGCTTAGGGTCCCCCTTTCTACTAAATCTTCTTTCAAGTAGGCCCTTCCTTACTTCTGAATCTTCTGAGCTACTTGAGGTGAAGGTGTATCAAGCATTCTTAACTGGAAGGATCCAAATTGTTTTCTAAGGTCATAAATAACCCCCAAAACACAACTAGGGAAACGTTCTGCACGCATGATCAACAGGTCTTATCAGTGGTTCTATCACACGCTCTGGGCTGGAGAGTTTCGTCTGAAACTGGTAGCATGAAATCGGAACGTTTGACTAAAATTTGGAGTAAGATACCATTTCAGTCATGAAGCCTCATCCCTCATTTCGACAATTTTAAATTGGGGAAACAGATGGGAGTTATTTACCAGAAAGAGTTTGGGGATTACGTTTGTGTTGCCACTAATTTAACTAAATATCGAATTCTATTGTTCCTGATGGTATCGAATCAACCAGTCGATTATGCGATGACGGGACGTTTTGGTTTTATTTATATCTCTCGTAAAAGTATAGATTCAACAAACACTGCTACGGATATTTGATTAGTTTCATGTAATTAATGAGGTAAAATCATTAGCAGAATTTTTTATAATGCTGATGGCATTCAATTCTCATGTAAGAAAACAAAATCCCTCCTTTGCCAAAAGATTAAGCTGAAGGCATTCGATATATGGCCATTAGTTCTGCAGTAGAGGAAGAGTTAGCTATGTCAGGTTATATGTGTTCCATCTAAAACTTTCTTGTAGCTCAGTTGCTGGATGATTTTGTACTTGAAGCCGACGTTCTTTTGATCAACAATATCATTCGCTTACCAATTACGCTCAGAGAGAATACGGCCAAAAAATGAAATTAGGACCACGAAGGCATCGACTCCCAGCACCTACATTTGTCTAGAATCACCAGTGAAATGCGAATGGTACGTAGTTTTCGTTTTTGAAAAGTAAGTCGTTAACAAAAATAACGAAACGTTGACACAAGATAAGGATAAAAGATTTTTCTCCTTCTATTTATTGGGGATATCAAAACCTGAACAATGTGATTAGTGCCATGAAAAGCAGAAGCAATCGACTATATCTCGAGGACTCAATTACTCACATAGGTTGATGTCCGAAAACGAAGAAAAACTAAAAACTGTTCCAACACAGATTCTTGAGTAAATTACCGCTCATCGGCCGATCCCCTTCAGAATGAGTGAGGGAAAATGGTAGAGGACCCACCTGTCCCCTGGGAGCTGTGTGGTAGTTAGATTGCGTTGCTAAACACTAGGGTGAGAGCGGAGGTAGGGCCCATCGTGTCGAGGGACTCGACGACTCCAAACAAACAAATCAGCGGACCTCCAGCTGCGTGTCAGACATCACGCGGCCGGGGTTAATTGTGAGGGGACGTGCAGTGAAGCCTGTCCGCTCTAGAGGCCCTCCACTAACAAGTGGCCCACTCTCAAATCAACCTCGACCACTTAGCACGCGAGGAAAAGTCTCACCAAGATCGTCAAACATATCGCTCCAAGACGCAGAACGTGTTCTCAGGCACGTAAATGATGTTTTAAAAAAATTTCAACTATTTAAAGTTCAAATAAATTATAATTTACCTTTAGATATGTAGAAGGGAAAGAGTGTTTTCAAGAATAACATGGGTGAGGATAGAGAGGAAGACCAACACTTATAATTACAGAGAGCGCGAAAACACTTTAAAAAAGTTCACACGCACAAATAACTAAAATTTTATGTCAAAGCCCTTCTTCAGCAGAAGGAATTGTTACAGACCCAAACCACTTCAGTGACTTGGTGAGATACAAGGGGCTTAGCGGTAGTAGTGCCAATATATGTATCGTTCAAACAACCCCTAACACATACTCCCTTCTACCTCTCCTCAGTCACACCAGTGTTGTTGGCTTGTTACCTACCCTCTTGCTAACTAAAGGCTTTCCCCAAAAAAATTGTAACACCAAGAAGGAGACATGTGATTATAATGAAATTTATTCCACAGTTTAGGAATATGACAATACACAAATGATTAAAATTACAGAACTTTAATGCTCTTCAATTGTAAAGCAATCAGAGGGTCTAAAAATCGTGACATGGAATCGAGGAGAGCCTGGATATGCTGTTCGTAATACACTGTAACGCGATTCGTAGGTACGTCCACAAAGCATTGACAGTGGTTGCAGAAGGGCATGTTCGATGGGCTACACGTCAGGTGAACGTGCAGGCCAGGGAAACTGTAGTGCCCGTCGTTCTTCGAAGAAGGGTTGAACATTCCTGGTCACGTGTGGCCGGGCATTGTCTTGCTGAAATATGGCCGTGGATCTGTCTGCAGGAGGGACACTGCCTCGGGCTCTTAAGACGCACCAATGTAGCGGGTGCTGTTCAGTTTAACAAGATCAGAAGTTATAACCAATGGAGCCTCAAACCATCACACTTGGCGTTTGTCGGCTATGTCACTCAGCAGTACCATCTGCCACGAAAGTAATACGTACGCGGCGATCACTGAAAGTCAATTCGAAGCGGGACTCGTCCGAAAACACTACATTTTGCCACTTAGCACGGAACTAATTTTTAAAACGAATGATTACTGTTGATTTTCTCAAGACACAGAAACATCTCATAATTTACATTGTTGACTAGAAACACGTAACATAATTATTATACTTGAATACAATTTCTTGTCTTTTTAACATTTTTCTGTAACATCCTAAAAATCATAACCTCATATCCTTATTCAATGACTTTGGATATATTTGTCATGTTAGCTTTTTTTATCCCAGATCATATATTACATTTAATTTCTTTTCAGTTCATGAATTCGCAGGACAAAATTGGTTCACCTGATAAAATAGGTTCTTATAACATCTTCGAGGGAGCTTATTTATTTCTAGACCAAAATATTGTTGCAGTTAAGATATTTTTATTATTATTATTCCACTATCTCGTCTATCGATCAAAATTTTAAATTATTTACAGCCGAAATAGTCTCTTTTATCTTTAATACGAGTTTCTAACAATTCCGCAATTTTTTTGTAAGAAATTTCAACTGTTAATCTCGCATGAACTTTTTTTTTTTTTTTTTTTTTTTTTTTTTTTTTTTTTTTTTTTTTTTTTTTACATGTCGCTTTACGACTCGTCGTGGTCAGCAGAGGCGAGATGGGACTGGGGACAAGGAACGGGAAGGATTTAAACCATGGCCTTTTGAAGGAAGCATACCGGCATTCGCCTGGAGTGATTTGGGGAAACCATGGAAAACCCAAATCTCGATGCCCGGACGGGAATTCGAACCGCCGTCCTCCCGAATGCGAGGCCAGAGCGATAACTCTCACATGACACCGTAAATTGAAGGATTGCTTATTATGAAAAGCCGGTGACACTGAATGTTTTTGAAGTGAGATATCCCAAAAGATTTCTCTATTAAGACGACTTTAGAATGTCAAGAAACTTATTATTTACATTTATTGTAACCGTAAAATATACCAGCGTATAGAGAATCTGGTGGTTATTTCTATGAAGCATAGAGACCTAGGCGAAAGTCATGGAGGTGAGGAATGCCTTGTGACCACGGGTCATGGACCTAGGATCTGTATGCTGTGCCTCTGCCCACGTCAAGTTGCGGGGGATATGTCAGCAGTGGACGACCCACGCTTCTGGCTGTCTTCCGGAGCTCTTTGTGAACTATTTGGCCGACATGTAAACTTCACTTGGCTAAGATATTGCTTGTTACCCACGCAGAACATTATGTTCGTTACAAATAATGCAGTACTTCCTTTTTCTTTAATTAGTTTCTGGATAAGTATTATACGATTTGGGTGTTTCAACCATTTGTGCAACGCTATGCAATTCCTAAATGAGTTGTCATACGGTTTCTCGTTGTTCAAAAAAAAATAGTTCTTTTTCCTATTTGGTTAAAGCAAGAATTATATGTTGTTAAATTCAGGTTCTGAGGGCAGCTTCAATTTCAACTTTGTCTTCTCTTCTTTCTTCAGCATGAGCATAAGATTTTTGGGTTCTAATAACTTCAACTGTTCGTACACTGCTATACCTAAGGCTAGGCATGTAATAAAAGAAGACAAAATAAACTTATGCCCGAAACTTTTAGGCAGACAGAAAGTAATAGTACAGTGCAGCGCAAATCGAATTCTATACTAAATAATAAGTTTTACCCGTAAATGAAATTTATCAACAAATCATACACTAACTGCAAGAGAAGCACAACATGAGCGACCGTATTAACATTACAGACGCATCCATCTCTGCCTGTCACCATTCGATAAGTTATAAAACCTCATGACTAAGACTGTTATTCACACTGTAAAAATGTCTCCTGTGTCCTTCCTAAAGATACAAAGTATTTCCTTTTCAAATTCCATCAATATTGGTACAGCCATTTAGTCGTCAAAACTTAACAAAAAGACAGAAACTTACTTTCGCATTTAAGACATTATTAGCGTAGGTAACACACACAAACTGCCTGCGAGAGAAACAAAGCCTTAGGGACAATTATAGCGTAAACAAAGTAAAGGCTTACCGCACTGTTCGGCCACCTACAATTTACGACGCATTCCACCTTTGAATTTATGGGCCCTACATTTAACGTGGAATCCTTACGACGGAACTTTCAGACTTGGTTCATACAAAAAAAAAAAAAATCCCAGCGGGATTAGAACCGAAGACCACAAATGGAACTTTAGAAAACAGGGATCTTATTCACTGCGCTACCAGCTCACTCTGCTGGTAAGCATTACCAGTGGTCTCGAAAGTCAAAATGCGAAATCGGTAGAGCTGGCTACTAATATCGGTACATTTGTACCCAAAATCGGCTGTTCAAGAATTTCACACCAGCTTGATTACCAGACTTGGAACTTCAAGACTTGCTACCAGTTTGACGTCAAACTGTAAAGAAAATTGTCTTCCTATAATGTAAATTGAAGATTTTTGCAGCCAACTTGAAAATTCTTCTTCGTAGTTTCTTCTATATACTGTACATGGTGTCCAGGAATGAATGGATAATCCTGAACCACAGATACGTCACATCATTTCCTACTATGTGAAAATTTTTTATTTTAGTAAAAGTCTCACCATTTTCGTGATATTGATTTTTTTTTAATTTTTCGAAACATGTGACTTTGTTCAGTTTATTCATTGCCAGATATTATATGCACAAACAGCTCCCCGTCTCTTTCTCTACCACTGTACTATTGTGTCAGAACCATCTATTCCTTTTTTTTTAGGTAACGCACTGGCACCCAGGTAACCATTTCAACAACAAGGTAGATTTCTACAAATTCATTGTTCAAATGTCCCAAACAATGGAAAAATGGTAATTTCAATTCGATAGAATTTTTCATTAATAAAGTCCAAAATACCAATCTTCGTGCTTTAGAACTACCACAATTTTAAAAGGAATGTTAAATTATTATACCACTTTAAAATTGCCAATAAAGAATCAATTTTTTAATGTAATTGGCACGATCCATTTTTTTTTTCACCACAGGCTGTCAAAGTTAGCCCATTGAATAAATTTGGATACAACTTTTAGATAAGATTTTTAAAAGTTTTTTTTAAAACATTTTAAGGAAAAAAAACGTTGTTTTAGATGTCTCAAACATCCTTCAGTAAATTAAAAAAAACAGGATTCAAAAAGTCTTAATTTGTAGAAATGGCATAAAATAAACTGAACAGTAACACGCCTAGATAAAAAAAAAAAAAAAAAAAAATCAATATCTACTAAAATCAAATTTTGTAATATAGTAGGAGATGATGTGACCTATCCGATTATCCTTTCATTCCTGGACATCCTGTGTAGACAAAGAATTAGCCCGAATATCGAGAATGCAGGGCATAAGGATATTCCTCAAAAGATAGAGATCCTTCTGCAATAGGTAACTACTTATCATATAATCGATCAACCTGTTCTTTGCAAACTACAAACGAACAAGGTTGCTAACTTGAAAATGTAAAATCCGGAAAAAAATCCGGGAAAACTTCCTTGCATTCTCAGAGATCGTGAAAAAATTGTAAAATTTCGCCATTTCGGTAGCACAGCCCCATATCGGTAAAAATATCGAAAAATCTATATGTTCCAGACGACTGAGCTTTACAGAGATGTATACTTACTATGCGTCTGTCACTCACAGTTCAGTTAATTTTTCATAATTTCATCACAATCGGATTAGCCGTTTAGACCTGTAAACGTGATAAACAGAGAGACAGAGTTACTTTCGCATTTATAATATTAGCATAGATTCACTGCTAATTGGCGACACAAGGTCATGTTTTTCTCCACACCTTACCGCATGAAAACACTTAACACTATTTTCACAAAATATAACAGTGGATGTCTTTTACTAGTATTATGAATTAACGGCAGCGTTATTGTTTTTACAACGCTAAAGAAGCTTGCATTGCCTGTGACAAGTACGCCACATTCACTAACTGGTAACGATATTGGTATTAAATTCATTATAATTAATTTATTATTATTTTTAATGTACCATTTTCGCGAATGCAGGAAAAAGAAATCCTTTAAATCCCTCAATTTTTACTGTCAAAGCTCTTTTGAAATGTTCAAGAATATTTAAACCGTCTTTCTTCAAAGAATAAAGAACGATTATATGCAAGTGAGTTACCTAAGTGTATAAATGTTTTAATACTTTCGAAGTTTATTATATTTTCAATTGGTGAAAGTGAAAAATTTAAAACTGGCACTGCTATGTTCTCCCTGTTTATAGTAACAAGATAATCACCGAGCGTGGGGGTTAGTGGTTACGCTCTGATCTCGCATTCGGGAGGACGTGGGTTTGAATCCCCCAGCCCACCATCCAGATTTGGTGTTTCCATGATTTCCCCAAATCCTTCTAGGCGAACGCAGGGATGTTTCATTCAGAAGGCAATGGTCGAATTCCTTCTCGCTACTTGCCCTCGGTCCCTTCCCACCTATAATGACCTCGACGTCGACGAGGCGTAAATCCATAAGGAAAAAAATCAAGATAATTATGTAATTTTCCTACTTTTTTATTTTTAGATATGCCGGAGTTGTAACGTTTATGATGATTTCTTTTTTAGTATTTGGTGCCTTGTGGTTCAGTTATTTTAAGATTCCAAAGCAAAAATATAAAAAATGGAGTCCTTATAATTTTATGTCCACCTATCTTTCTATAAATTGTTATGAAATTTCAGAGGAAGAATCAACAAAAAAGAAATAATTATAAAGATTGTGGTATCCCATTGAGTATGATATCCTTGGGTAGGCATTCTTAAGCGCAGCCACTATTGTCTTGACATATTTTTATATAACTTCGTAACACGAGAAGTGACATCCCAAAGTCGTTTAAAGCTGTCTGTATTGGTTTATATTCCAATCTGATTATTTCATTTTACTCTCAAATGACTGAAAAATCTGAAAAATTGAAGATGATAGCATTAAATATGTGCGTTCAACGACAATTATTTTAGATTTTTATAATGTTCTTTTACCAACAAACAGCTTCGTTATTCCGCCATCTTTGCGTGATTTGTGGTGAAATTTAACCGAAAGATGTTTTCTGATCACAGTAAAACATATACACAGATAAATAGTAAAAAATGTAGAACCTCTCACTCCAAAAAACACACGCTTTTTGTGGAATTGTTGATATGTAATTAATGTTGTGCAGTGATGTTTCTAGTTAGTAATGAATTTCAAGAAATAAGAGCTTCCGAAGTCCGTAACATTAGTTCTAAACCACTTAATCTTCCAACGTTATGACTGAAAAATCCGTAAAATCTAAGATATAACTTGGTAAGGACTAACGAGAAAGATTACAGTGAAGATCCACTGATTTTTTTTTTTTTTTTTTTTTTTTTTTTTTTTTTTTTTTTTTTTTTTTAGATTTTGAAATATTTCTATTAACAACAAACTTAATCATGAGCTACATAAAATAAGTGTCTAAAAATAAGGTTTATTTTGTGTTTAAAGTTCCCTCCTTGAAAATTTAACGTCGTCAGTTCGAATTTTGGTGCAGCCGGAAATTTTTCTGGGGAGCTAACCAGAGACCCACCTCTGGCAAAGCTTTGCTTTGTTTATGTGTAGTCCGATGGGAAGCTCCCTGGTTCGGTAGCCACGTTAATCAGGATGGGCAGCTATGACAGAGGCGGTTTGCGTGGCAAATTAAAACTGTGACAACAGGCGAGAAGTAACATGAATTTCCTTTATTTCTTTAAACAAGGCACACCATGAGAACGTATATTTAAGAGGCTATTCAATTTTATAACTGAAGAGAAACGGAATGACATTAATTGCCAAACCACGCAGTTTTCTGATTTGATTGATCTTTCTTGTGGCTCACGAATTGTAAATTTTCCGCACGTTACATTGGAACTGGTTTACCTCTCGATCAAAACATGAGTTTGCTTGTAATCTGGTTGAAAAATTTGCTAAATTTAGTTAGTGTTGTTATTAGATGCAAAATACCAAGGATATTAAGATTGACCCACTAGATGTGAAAGAATTGGAGACTGAAGACAAGGAATAAAGACAACTTTCTAAGGATACAAAGACGCAACCGTTTTACTAGACCATGGGATATAAGTGATATTATTATTACTATTATTATCTACGAATGAACCTTACTGGATCACGCAAAGCTTCGATTCTCAAAATGGCTTGTAATTAAGAATTTATCCAATGTTTACACTTGGTATTTAGAACTATGGATTTTAAATTGCAGGATCAAATGGGAGAGCTTAAGTGTTTCCATATGATTACGATTCGCATAACTCACCTTTTCTAATTACGTACATTTTTGTTTGTCAAACATGTAGTTTGTGGCTGAGATTGAGGACCGTCCAATGTGACAACAGGATGGCCGGTACGCGATCTCCAGGACTTCAACCTGGTCTTATTGTACCTCTCCGATCCAGTGTAGTGGTGCAACACACTGGCGAATATACAGGGTGTTACAAAAAGGTACGGCCAAACTTTCAGGAAACATTCCTCACACACAAACAAAGAAAATATGTTATGTGGACATGTGTCCGGAAACGCTTACTTTCCATGTTAGAGCTCATTTTATTACTTCTCTTCAAATCACATTAAACATGGAATGGAAACACACAGCAACAGAACGTACCAGCGTGACTGCAAACACTTTGTTACAGGAAATGTTCAAAATGTCCTCCGTTAGCGAGGATACATGCCTCCACCCTCCGTCGCATGGAATCCCTGATGCGCTGATGCAGCCCTGGAGAATGGCGTATTGTATCACAGCCGTCCATAATACGAGCACGAAGAGTATCTACATTTGGTACCGGGGTTGCGTAGACAAGGGCTTTCAAATGCCCCCATAAATGGAAGTCAAGAGGGTTGAGGTCAGGAGAGCGTGGGGGCCATGGAATTGGTCCGCCTCTACCAATCCATACTATCGAAACTAAAATGATCTCTAACATGGAAAGTAAGCGTTTCCGGACACAATTCCACATAACATATTTTCTTTGTTTGTGTGTGAGGAATGTTTCCTGAAAGTTTGGCCGTACCTTTTTGTAACACCCTGTATAAGTGATATTATGTTATATCCCCTACGTATTTTTGGCCTAAAACGTTGGTAGAAGCAATCTGGCTTCAAAACAAAATGTTGGACTCCTCCGGACTTGTTTCCTGCTGCGGCTCGGGCCGCGTCCAGCTGCGCTTGTCCAGGCGACGAAAGCCGGTTGGTTGCTCCAGCCAACGTGTCGCGGGTTGTCTAACGCGGCAGGTACAGGCTGAGCCAAGGGCAACACGGAAGGCGGTGTGGCGCGACGGTAAAAATACACTGGCTGTGACAACCACGGCGTGGGCGCTCGCAAATAGACCGGACACACGTACAGCCACGTTCCCGATCATGCTTTCTGTACTCGTACTCAGACATCAAAATTAACGTAGATGTCTACAAGTTGCCTGTCTCAACTTTGAAGTCCTGATAACTCTCCATAAGTTCTTTATACCTTTCCTAATGCATACAGCACTGCGTTTGCAACATAGTCTTGTACTTCACCTAGACTGGTTAATGCAGGATGCATTGCTGAAATCGATCATTTACATAATCTCTTCAAGCTTCAATAGCACTCATAACAGGTTACTCAGTTTTAATGATATAGTATTTCAAAGATGGTAGATTAATGCCCTGTCGACGGGTTGAATATCTAACATCGAACTACGCTAAAAGAGGGAAATAAACATCACCATCTGTCTGAGAAACCAGTAATCAATTTACCAATGTATTTTGTAATATGCTATCGGGGAGAATTATGTTTCTGATGTTAAGCCCTAATGAATAAAACGGCAATCCCCTAACACTGTTTAAAAAACTGTATCAGGGTCAAAAATACAGTGGCGGTATCCGGATTTGACGTCATATAAATGTTACCGCTAGACTCACAGTCTATCGGCGCCTAAAAGCGTTCGATCAAAGTTCTTGATTGCATACACTGGAACTGAAACAAAAACGAATGGATGTTGCCGTGAAAAACTTTGCACACTAAAATTTTCCAAATTTAATGACCGTTGAAACGTTGTTGCGACGTAAGCATTAATTCATCGATAGCCATATATTTACTTTTAACCAAAAGATCCCTCAACCTCAGCGCTTCTATTTCGCTGTATATAATTATAGTTTCTTTAAGTCAATTTATCTACAGTAAACATAGAAGAGTGTTAGTTATTTTAATTTAAGCGACACGTCCATTACATCCACCGATGCAATGATTTTAACAGCTCTTTTTAATTCCTTCTTAGTTGCCGCAAAACTTCATTACACTCAATTTTATTAGGCATCAATCAGCAGAAAAGATTAATATCAGCGGAGAAATCTTTGTACTAGTTTTATCTAAATCTCAAAAAAAATCTATAGTAGCTTTTGAAGCAGTTTGGGTTCGGTATCTGCTTATGACGTTCCAGGTCAATCGTTATCACTAAAATGCAGCGCTTAAAAACGCCCAAGCTTCATGTGGGAACGAACGAGAGTATAATTCCATCTTGTAGCGTAGCATTAGGGTAATATAGTGAAGCTTGAAATCACAGTATATCTGTATGTGTGTAGTCGAAGTTGTCATTAAGCAAAAATTCTGGAGTAAGGTGTCTTTACGGTGATATAAGCAAAGCTAAATTCTTCGTCAGACGAGACCAACAAACTGCAGGCAGCAACCACGGTATCCAACACGAACCAGCGGTCGGTGCACCTAAACTGAAGTAAACCACTCTGCTTAAAGCTGACAGGGCGAAAAATGTAAGTTCGATAACCAAAGTGCAATACACTCTCAAACAATTTTGTCTTATTTCTGTTGGAATTTTAGATGGATTCAGGAATACCACCTCATTAACACCGCGGTGTTATGTGAAAAAAACAAACAACACAAATCAAATATTTTACCGCTACTTTTGTATTATTATTTAAACATGATGTTTAGTTAATTACTTCCGTAAGCACTATAGTGGTCATCCTGATTACGGTTGCTGTCAAAATTCTTTTTATGACAAAAGCATTTCGTATTTATTTAAGACATGTTCTGTACCATAAATAAACACACAAAGATATATATATATATATATATATATATATATATATATATATATATATATATATATATATATATATATATATATATATAATAATTTTAATAGAATTTTGTAAAATGGGTTAGGTTACTTAGATTACAATCTATTTACAGTTTTAGGCCATATAGCAGTAGGTGCAAATTAGGTCAAAAACACTAACATTATATAAACTTATTTATACTTACGATGTCAGTAAAATGTTTAGAGTGTATTATTTCAAATAAAACAAGCCTAGCATGTGAGCGTTAAAGTTCTGGCCTCATATTCGGAATGACACAGATTCGAGTGTCAAACCATTCAGATCTCGGATTTCCTTGTTTTCCCGAAATCACTTTAGACGAATGTCAGGATAGTTCTTTTAAGAGTCCATGGTCCAATTTCTTCCAGTTACTTGTCTCATTTTCCACCTCTAATCACCTCAACGTTGACGAGGTGCAACCCCAGAAGCAAATAAAAAATAAATATCTTTCAAATAACGGAAGTGAATCTGGGGCTCTGGAATGTTAAAGAACCTTTTCTAAAATGCGTAAATACACAATATAGGCAAAATTGTTGGGATTGAGTGTTGGATTTTTACTCAGTGGCACAAATGAAGGAGCTTTCTTGAAGCACATCCGCGCCTCAATTCAGATTAATGGCGGGCTGTCTGTGTTCGTTAAGCTATACGGTTATTTACAGTTCCGGCTTCAAAACGTTCATCAGAGTCAGGATACAAGAAATTCAATATAAGCCCGAAGACTTTCACAATTTGAATTTATCCATATCAGTGCTCTTATGTATGACCTTCTTGAAACAATAAAGACTAGTATCCTGAATTGCATCAACAAATGATTAACTAAATTTTAATTGAAACGATTTCAAAACGCGGACAAGTGTGTTTACATTAAGACGTCATGCTATCTAACTAACAAAAATTAGTACCAAACATATACGGTTTTCTTGAATTCAATCAATGATGCTAAACAGAGAATTAACTCGCGTCGTTCGAC
Organism: Vandiemenella viatica; assembly: GCA_031002005.1. NCBI lineage: Eukaryota > Metazoa > Arthropoda > Insecta > Orthoptera > Morabidae > Vandiemenella > Vandiemenella viatica. Next base: position 78,119,547 of record JARYHS010011408.1, on the reverse strand, counting down.
TATCACATTAGTTATTTATTATCATTCCAGATAACTAATGAAAGGTGATGTTATTTTTAAATTATAGTGTAATAATTAGCCGACGTAATAAAATAAATAAAGAAACTTCAAATGAGATACTGAAATTGTAGTAAGGTCTAATAACAATGAACGAAAATTGATAGAGAAAACAGTTGTTTGAACAATTACAAAATGTTAAGAGAAACACAAAATGGTGGTAAATACGGCGCAGGTATTCGAAAACAGGACGGAGAACATAAGCTATTACCTAGAACTCTGGAACTGTAAGGCGAAAAATAGTCACAATCTGATAGCATAGCACCCGAAATGCAAATAAAGATAACTTTCACGAAGTCGTAATATGACAACTTCAAAAGAAATTGCAGTGGTAACGACAAATTCCTAATAACATCAAATTCGTAGTGAACTGGAAGTCTTTTCCCCTGTTCTGTTTCGACTGATGGAATACTTTTACGGAAATAATCGGTTTGTAATAACACTGAAGTCCTCCATTAAGTATTCCATGGTTGGTACGATATTAAATTGTATCTTAACATTGTAGTTCAATCTTCTCGCGTTGATTACTTATAAACTGCGTTCATTTCTTTGTTGTTCTAAAATTGTGTTTATTTTTACGGGTAATGTCTCGTTTGACGTTAACTCTTCAAGGACTTCATACACAAAAGAAACAAGTGACATTAAGAACACAAAAAAATTAGCAGCGCGCCGATAGTTTTGGAATCAATAGATTTTTCGACTAGATTTGTACTATGTGTAATCAACTTCTAGAGATCGCTGCCGAAGGGAAAATATGTAAGTTAAACTTTACTTCTTCGCATCTGGTAAAGAACAGTTAATTTAACAGGAAGCATTCACATAGTTCTTATACGTTCAGTCAGTATCACCTTACAAATCAGAGAAATTTTCAAGTTGATGAAGGTTGGCAAAATGCATGAATTGCGAACAGTGAAATACTTGCATGAGAATTGTAAACAATTAAAAAAATTACTCAGTTTTTTAAATTCAGCATCCCGTGTGTTAACGGATATTACTGGCTGACATATAATTGGAAAAGTGATCGATACAATTCCTACAATGTAAATGTTTATGTATCAAGTAATTTTACCTGAATATACGAAAGACAAAAGCAATGACATGAATAAATTTCCGGAAACTGTTGATACCAATAATTTAGATGCAGTGACAGAAATCTAATGGAGAATACCCGATATGGTTCAAACCACCGATTCGGTATGACTCCAAGTACTCTTTCAGACAGAAGAGAAGAACGCATCCAAAAACGTTTGATATATATGTAGTTATAAGTGAATCCAAATTAACCTCTTTATTGGACACTGAGTATAGTTTCAGTCTTGGTGATAATAAGGTATGTAAAAGACGGTATTCACATGGAATAATAGAAGGATTATACCATACATGCTTATGCAATGGAACAAATTGTAAGAGAACAGGAAACTAGCTCTCAGGTAGGTATATGATCCGTAGATGGGGAGCATGTCAAACCAGATTGTGATGTGAAATATGTTGTGTCAATTCCACTTTAACCTATTGGCTTTTATGAATGGGTGTCAATTCTATTAGGCTGCAGCATGTTCAAACGAAACTGATGCCATACTAATGCAGCTCTGAGCGACTACGTGGTTCATTTTGAATGAACTGACAATAGTACAGATTTCATATTATTTAAGGGGTTTTATGAAACTACTAATTCATAGTTATTTGCCATAAACTGATTGGCGCAAATGTGTGTTAATTGCTAAGTTGAGCTGATTTTCATTTTTTACAATATTTCGCATTATTGGACTTGTGGAAATATGACAGGATTCAATTCCAAACAATAATGCTTGTGAATGTTGGAGTGATTCCCAGGGATATAAAAAAAGGCGCGAAATCGTAATTCCTGTCAAAACTTGAAAACAAGTCATAAATGACAGACAAGTAAGAGCGCTGAAAGAAGGGGTGAGGAAGTGAAAGGTACCAGGTATAGGCATTACAAACTTCGTTAAGACTGCAGAGAACTCAAAGTTCATCAATACGCTAGCATCCACCCTCAGATTCCAACACCCCAGTGCAATCAAAAGGACTCTCCATCAAAAGGACAATAGGTTTCTCCCCTCCCTCCTACACAGAATCAAAGCAATCGAATCACCACAGCATACCTATGGAGAAGGTGCAAAATGTAACGTTAACCACATGTTTTTCTGATGCAAAACATACTGGAACAATACTACAAACAATGAAATAATTTTTACAACTACCAGTTAGCATGACACATTTACTAGCCAGTGAAAATACTTAAATATATCGCTTAAACCTAGAATTTGTGAGAAATAACAACCTGAAAGTTTAAAGGCGTACAATTCCACAATAATTGACAGCTTCAGCTGCTTAGAAGACGAAGAGAAACACATGAAGACTGCAAGCTCCATCAGGCTAACTGGAAGACGACAATCATCAAACCGAGCGTGGTGGGTGAGCGGTTAACGTTCTGGCCACGCATTCGGGATGACGTCGGTTGGAATCACCGTCCGGGCATCCAGATTTGGATTTTACATAGTTTCCCCAAATCATTTCAGGCGAATGCCGGGATGAAACAACATCCTCTCGGGTGTCCAGCTGTATGGTGTTGTAGAAACACGACGTTTCGACAGCTAGCTCTGCTGTCTTCATCAGGTATCTCGTAGCTGTCGCAAAAGATTAAATGCCGATAAATTAAAAACAACCTTTGAAGCAAGACGCCCTCTCTGCAATATACCGGACTGCTGCGAGAGTTCATATCAAGAAACAAGTTGTGGAAATCAGCAGACTTTGGACGAGTTTTGATAAGAAGGTAAATAATGATTGCAAATCAGCAGGAATATGACGGAACAGGCAACCAAGGGACGGGGGAGGAGGGGGGGGGGAGAAGTGGGGGGTGGATAAGAATGGCAGCTCATATAGAGATTTTCAGAGGGGCAGACTTGGAACGAATTTGCAGACAAAATTTGGAACGATAACATGGGAAGAAGATTTCACACAAGGTGGGCTGGAAGACCTTTAGCACGTGTGGTTCACTTAACTCCATTCTTTCTTATTTTACTGGAACCGAACGATTTCATCCACAGTTCGAGCGACAACGTTGCGCGGCGTTGGGAATCGTGGAGCGGATCCGCTGCCTAATCTGAAAACGTGTGAAACACTGATTTTTGCACCAACTGAGTACCTTCCGACTGACTTTCATTAGTGTACGAAACCTTCATTGCGCGATATTCGACTATCACTTGTCCGTTTTATTGTATTTATTCCCATCATGATACCACTATACAGATAATATGACAACAAAAACACGCACGATACAGTAGCCGAGACTACTGTATGCCTGCACCCTGTTGCCGTGTGAAGCCAGGGAATGGACAGTGGAGGAACACATCCTCAGTGGCCAGCCAGCAGACGCAAATAGCTCCAGCTGAGCCGTGTTTACATTACGCCTGCCCAGCCGAGCGAGAAGCAACGAATATTACTACCAAAACCGTGCCACAGGCTAACCGCCCTGCCAAGTGCGGCCATCAGTAATTATATAGATTCTCCTGCTCTAGTACTTTGCTTTCACCTCGAAAATATAAATTTTATGATCTCAATAAACACTGTTAAAAGTTTACACGGTTTCAGATATAGGGTTGCAGGCGTGATCTTCGGAGCCTATAATAACCAAAATGTTTATCAGCTTTAAATCCATAAAACATCTCTAAACATTAAATAAAGAAAAAGAGATTTAGGTCAATAATAAATGATGAATCTCACAGCGTAGTAGGATTCCTGTAACGACAACTGGACAAGTAGCGAAATGGGCATGTCAGGAAGACAGTTAAAGGGGAACTGTACACAACAGAATTGAAGAATCCAGACTCCCGTGGTATGGACACATGAAAAGGATGACTTATAAAAGAATGCGAAAGGAAATGAATAATTTTAAATTCGAAAGGAAGAGTCCTCTAGGAAGACCACGAATATGAAAGAATAAGCGAATAGAAAAAGAGTATATCAGACAAAGAAGCAACTAGGGTACGTTGGAAGAGGAGGAATAGTGGCAACATAGGATACGATGGAGACGATTACGTTCCGCGCACATGATGAATAAATCAAAGATTCTAATTCCGGATATCTACGCAGTTTCTAGTGTACATGTCACTGATAGCTTCTACAGATGTTTCAGTTAAAGGTGGAATACATCAAACCGTATAGAATGGTCGTTTTCCTGCACATTTGCTTAAGTTTTGGTACTTCGACGAGTTTTACTTTTGGCATACACAATGAGATTGTATAATTAGATGTAAAGGAAGGACGCGGATTGAGTCTTTATATCTTACCATCAATCACACAGTCTTCTGTGATAGAAAAATTGCCCAGTATTTATACGCAAATTACTCACAAACCTAAAAAGTTGATGTTAAAGATTTACTGTTCTCAACGAAATTTGCTGTTTCCCAGATCTGAGATTAAAAAAAAGAATTATGAGACTTAAATCAAAAGATGCTCTAACTTTTTAAGCTATTTTCATTGTGTATAATGATATGCGACATTCGCTACATCATTGACTTAATTGTTCAAACTTTTTATTTCACCTGAAATCTGGCACTGAACAAGATGTACGAGCTTCATTTATATATATAAGTTCAGAGCAACCCAAGATCTGTTTTGTACTAATCAGCAATTTCTGTTGACTTTTTCTGGTGGTTTTCGAGAGAGTGAAATTTTGGATGTTGCAGACAAAACAAATATTATAGCTTTAACAGGATCTTTTATAGATTTTTTCTTATGAATTTTACAAGCATAATTCAACATATCACGTTAGTATCCATTTTATATTTTCCCTGCTCTTATATTTCGATTCCGTCAAACGCTGGTGAAATGACTGAAACAAATGTTGTCCGATTTAAGAAGAAATACGTTTTTAACTCTCTATCTCTCCTACTATAGTAAATTAATTGCATCTCGCCATCTATAATATTGCGAATCGTCCAGACGAGTGACGTGAATAACAGAACTTTACAATACAGATGCATGAATACAAAGTAATGATTGCCGACGTAATTAACACTTCCTTCTCACTTGTGTCAACAACAAAGAAATTCTAGCTCGTATTTGCACTGTCTAATTGTTCTATCTCCTTGCTACTACAAAGCAGGATGTTAGCAAAACTTCATTTAACATAAACATTTTTTTTCGTAATTATAGGTCTAATAACCTACATTTCGTTCGTTTTTACTGGTTGATTTAATTTTTCGAAATTTATGTGAAAATTAGTAAGCTTTCGCTTTTCATAGTATATGATAAATGATTGGGTCATCTAAATGAAAAATCCGGCAGGTCTAAATCCGAGTAGATCACCCGTATAAGTTGTAAACGAGCACGTCCTTTCTTCCGTGTTCCTTGAAACATCTACTCTAGGCTTGTATTCTTTGTGCGTAAGCTTGTCGGGCACCTTCAATTTTGGCATTAGATTGCCTACGTACGGGTTAAAGCAGTGTGGATTTTGACTTAAACTTTTTTAATCCATGGCGCTGAATTGAGGCTAAGTGGTTGAAGCGTTAGGTTGAAGATTGAAAGGTCCCTTGTTCGAATCCCTCCCTCGGTGGAGATTTTCATATTTCCTTAACCCGACCTTCACCTCTGGCACAGCTTTCTGTGTAATATGAAGTATGCCAGCACGCTTCCTTGGTTCGTATTCCACTATAAACCGTAGGTCCCGTTTAGCCGGTAGGAATACCGGGCTAGTTAACGGAAAGAGGAAAGGAACTGGCTGTCCTACCTCTGATACCAGACTTAGTATGCCTCCCTCGGGTTGAGTACCACACTTAGCATAGATAGATGATACAGTCAATTTAAATAAAAATACCGCAGGGCTATATGCGCGTACATCACCTGCAACTAGTCATTTCTACTGTTAAATGTTTGTCGAAATATCTTCTGAAGGCTCACATATTTAGCGATCACCTTTGATTTTGGGATTAGTTGTAGTGCAACCACTTTTTGATTTAAACTTTTCGACCCTATGACCCCACACTCCGATATTATAATAACGTTTTTCCATCAGTGTCCAGTATCAGATGTTCATTACTACTCGCAATCTCACTTCTGACTGAATCTTAGAATACCAGTCAACAGCTGTTTCGTGAATCTCGTACAACGCATCTGTTGATATTGACTATTTGAAGTAAAGGGGGAAACAGGAACTCGTTGCGCGGTGGTGAAGGAGGTATATACACTTAGTTTGTTTACGGCTTTGAGCACGCTGCAAAGTTTACTATCCGATAATATCTTAAACTTGGCGTTATCGCTTGTAGGTTCTGAATAATAATATCTCAAAATGTTAACGTAAATGTCTGTTTTCGTGAAACAAGAGATCACAGACGTATTAACCTCAAATAATTCAAGATGCAATATTTACAAATAAATTACTCTCACATAACAGAATGAAAAAGAGGCCCTAAAAGTTTCGGTGTAGATCACCTTGTAATTTTACTTTAGGGTTTTATTTGAGGAGTTATGAGTAATTTTTGGTGTATTTAACGCGCGGCTCAATGTTTACATATGTAGTTGGGAGACATCGTTGCAACACGAGGGTTTAGTAAAAAAACCGCACCTTGCACCATATCGAAAAATTTGTGAAATTATTTAAGTAGAAGTCAGAGCAATATGGTGGCTTCTTTCATTGCCTAGAAGTCAAAGATCGCGCGTGATGTATTGAGAAGTAGCGGAGCGAATTCTTTACTTGGAGTGAAACTTCGACTACCATTGGTGGCTGAATTCGTTCGTCGATTGGTGGTAAGTGGGAGAAGTTTTGCACGAGTCTTGTTTAGTGTATTAAAGTCTATCTGAAATTTATTATTATCTGGAGGCTCAGAGTCTAACTTCAATGTTTGAAAGTGTGGCGAATTCAGCAGTATTTCAGATTCGATTGAGCAGAGTGTTATTTCAGTTTCAAATTGTTCGTTTCACAACCAGAAAGATAAGTTCGAGAGGAGAAAAAACTGACAGCTGATTGACTGCTTGATATTTAATAACAAAGTTAAAAATGGTTTTAGATCGCTAAAGAACACGACTTTGGTTATATAGAAACAGCAAGTGAGATTTAATTGTGACATGTGTGGGTTTTGCACAACTTTCACGCATCAAGTAAAGATGATAGATTGATGGACATCAGTTAATGTGGATACAGGTAGGGATCTTTTCTAAAGTGTTTACTTAACGGTCAGATAATATTTTGAAGCAAACGATTAGAAACATTTCAAAGTAGTGTACTTTAATTAAAGTTGCATGCGGTGGAATCTTCTGCAAAACTTATTTCAGTTTTAAATATCGGTCGGTGTGCCTATCTGAGAAAAGAAAACTTTTAATTTTGTTTAAGGCTTTACGCCTCGTCGATGTCGAGATCATTAGAGGTGGGAAAGCATGGGGATACGGAAAGGTATTTGGCCTTTGGCTTTATAACGGGCATACATCAACCAATTAAGAAAAAAGACAATTGTTTATGTATTTTAATGATTTGTATGTTTCGTAAATATATTTAGTAATATCGTTATTCCGAGTTAAATAAGGAACAAGGAAAAGCGAGCCATAGATGATATATCAAGGAGAAGATATAAGCAGAACAAAAGATGAGGAGACGAAGAGAAGACATGGAGGAGCCATGGTGAACAGAATGAATGCGATAGCGGCTCATGCATTTGATCATTTGTGTAATGGATTGTCTTTGTCAGTATAGGTGTAACAAGAAATGTTAAAGTGAATTTAATTTGTGCTAAGGAAAGATTGAATAAATGTTGACTTTTTAGGAAAGAGATCGATATTATTTTACTTAAAGGTAATGTGATATATTAAAACAAGTAGTATTACAAGGTAAATGATAATAAATGTTTGAATACTGTTGATTGGTTTGAAAAATAAGTAACGGTATTAAATGAAAAAGGATTCATATGATTATATTGTTAAAAGGCTAACTAAAGACTGTTATAAATGACAATAGTAACGAGATACGTTACACCTTTTTGAAAGAACCATTCCGGCATTCGCCTGGAGTGATTTGGGGAAACCATGTAAAACACAAATCTGGATGCCCGGACGGGGATTTGAACCCATAAAAAAAAGTTTAAAATATAAGAGTTTCAGACTATCATGGAAGTTTATGCGGATTGTGTCAGTAGTTTTGGACCCCCTTTCCGTTTCTGTTGGTTGTCTGAAGTTTCTATTGAATACAGCCTCCGACCGTGTGACACTTACTACTCCTTTAGCTACGCCACGATCTGTAAGCAATGAAGGCGACTTGCAGATGTAGTCAAGGGGGAGAGTAGCGCCGCCTGATACGGCGGTCAGTCTTGCGGGAAGTGCAGGGAGTGCAGTTTCCGTGTAGCTGCAGCAAGTGTCGGGGAGCGTGGGCGCGAGAGCCGCGTCCCATCTGATTGAGGATGTCCTCACTCACTCTCACAGACACCCACACACTCGCCCGCTCTTAATGGATACGCCTCTCACACTACTCACAGATCAGCGTTCCCCGTCTTCAGTGAGAACATAACAGAAAACCACGCCGAGTATTACAAGTTTCATAACGCAACCGGCCTGAATCCGGTTATATCCAGTGGTTTCCACCCAACGCTCTACGCCATTGCCATAATATGTATCTACTTCCTCGTCAGTAATTAACTAAGTACTGTCTGTGAGATAATTAAAACTGGGATCAGTTCGAAATCGACAATGGCCCTTTTCAACGTCCCGGCATAAAAAATTCAAACCAAACTTAATTCGAACCAGTGTCCTCCCGAATAGCAGGTCCTAGAGCAACCACTCACCCACCAGGTTCGTTGTTACGAAACGAGATGGTTTGCAGGATGTGTGCTAGTACATTAATAACATTCGGCATGTGTTGAAAAATATTACATTTCACATGGAAATGAAATTTTATTGAAGAAGACTTTAAAAAAAAAAAAATAAGTACCTCCTCCTACACACTCTTCTATTCTAATTGCTGACTACACTGAGCGTTAAAGGATATACTGGGGTAGAAATTATTTTTTGAATCGTATCCTTTTTCAAGTGTGTTATTCTGTTAAGTTTTTTATTAAATAGTTTTCAGAAGACAAATTTGTCATGTGCACTGTATAAGTATTTGATAATTGTTATTAATTCAATGTCGTGGTGTCATTTTCTTGGACGTTTCATTATTATTATTATTTGCTTATAGTTTTACGCTACGTCGACGTTGAAGTCATTAGAGACGGGAAAGGAATAGGGGCAAGGAATGGGAAGGAAATAGGCCACAGCTTTTTTGAAGGAGCAATCCAAGCATTCGCCTCAGTCATTTGGGGAAATTCGGTTAGCCGGGCGGGGATTCGTACCCACAACCTCCCAAATGCGAGGCCAGACCGTTACCGCTTCACCACCATGCTCGGTACTATTGTCAAAAATTAAAGAGTCCATGCTCCATTACAACTAAAATTAAGTGAAAACTTATAGTCTTTGCGTCAGCAAGAGGGCGCTTATGGAAGCAACTTAAATTGTTTACAAAATTAAATACATAGTGAATTATGCTGTAACAAAATGCGTCAGTTGTTATTGTGGCCCTGGCTGCATTTCAATCTAACCACAACATTCACTGCATCGCGATCTAAATTTGACTGATGCGACTGATATAATGACGTCAATAATAAATTCAAATAATAATATATTAATATAAACGTAATACATACTTTTAATTCAATGTGTTGACAAATCATTTCTCCGAGTTAACTATAACAATGACACAGAATATAAACAGCTTCTAACCTCGTCAAAAATGACTGATTGTTTGGCATTTAATTTCGTAGTAGTTGCTTAAATAAATACATTAAAAAAATAACCCTCATACCATTAAAATGATCTTAATTGATAGATATTCCTTAGTTTGTTGTAACAGCGATACCTCTGGACAGAGTAAGAAAACATGTATATCGACTGAGTATAAATATAGAAAAGGTTACGAATAATTGACACGTAATTTTTTCAGTGTTATTCAAATTCATTTCTTCTCGGTTTCTCAGCTAAATATAATTGTTATTAAATAACATCTATGGTGATAATTAGTTTAGTATCGAATGCCGGGTGTTTACATCACCGTTTTGGACATGACCAAGTTTAACCTATAGATTAGTATTATTATACTTTTACTTACATTACTCAGTTTCGAAGAAAATACTGAAAAAAAACCTTGTCGTATTTTCATACGATTTAATGTATACAAAGGCTGAAGACAGGGCCGAGCGTTGCTTGGTTGGCCCTGGAATGCGGTGCTGCGTATTAATACACACAGACTGCAGACAGCCGGAAGCGAGGAATGCGCTTCCGGTGTGTCCTGGTCCTGACCCCCGTGTCACCCCTCACTGTTTGTTGATACGACGAGGGCGTGGGTGACAGCAACACGCAGCGGTCTTACTAGACGGCTCGGTCCTTGTTTAATAGTTTTTGGAACACTGGTCGGAAGCGCAACTACTCACGCATCGAACAGCTGCAATCTGTCTCTAGACTGATTTGATGGAGTCATCCACCTCGTGTTATACTAAGCAACTCTTTTTATCTCTGAATGCCATTTACATTCCAAGTTTTCGTCTTATTTAACAATTATTTCCTCGAATAGCCCCGCCCACCAACCAGACAAACCGAGCGTAGTGGGTGAGCGATAACGCTTCTGCATGGCGGGAAGTCGCGGATTCAAATCCCCGTCCATTAATTTAGATTTCGGTTTTCCAAAATCATTCCAGACGAATGCGGGGATGGTTCCTTCAAAAATTTATGGCCGAATTACTTCCAATATTTTCTGCAGACCGAGCGTGGTGGTGTAACGGCTAGCGTTCTGGCCTCGCATTCGGGAGGACGGCGGTTCGAATCCCCGTCCGGGCATCCAGATTTGGGTTTTCCATGGTTTCCCAAATCACTCCAGGCAAACGCCGGGATGCTTCCTTAAAAAGACCACGACCGAATTCCTTCCCATTCCTTGCCCTCCATCCTTTCCCTTCTCTAAGGACCTCGCTATTAGAGAGACGTTAAGCAGGAAAAAAAAATTTCTGCAGGCTAAGAATTTTAATGACGACGATGTGTTTTGCTTCGTTATTGCTTTACACCTCGTCCACATCGAGGTCATTAGAGGCGGGAAAGGACGGGGACAAGGGAAGGAAAAGAATTTGGCCACGGCATTTTGAAGGAGCTATCTCTGAATTCTCTTGGAGTGATTTTGGAGAACCATAAAAATCTGGGTGGTCGGACGGGGATTCGAACGAGCGTCCTTCAAGATGCGAGGCCTGAGCGTCACCGCTCACTCATCCCGCTTGTCACCTCAATGGCAACGACACGTAAATCCATAAGCAATAACAGGAGAAATTTTTTGTCTCAAAATAGTATCGACCTTCCTGTCTCTTCTTTCTGAAAGATTCTTTCAAGATCTTTTTTTGTCCACTGTAATGTCAAAAAAGTATTTATTTGGCATCTTCTTCACTCCCAGTCCTACGTTTTGGTTCTAGGCAGATCACAGAAGATAATTTCTTAAGTAATTTATCGCTTGAACTAAACTTAAAATGTAATATAGTAGTAAAGAAGACAATAAATTTCATTTGTTACTTAAGAGAAGAGAAAACACATTCTCTTTAACTTCTCGTCAACGGTGCTCTCCGTCTTCCTAAAAAAATCAGCGAGATTTAATTCAGCAAACGTTAGGCCAAGCACGAACATAAGTAAACTAGAATTAGAACAGGAGTTGGTATTAATTTAAAAATACAATTGAAAAATGAAATACACTTGAAAAATAGCAGGGAGACAGAGGGAGAGAAAATCTTAGGGCTCCCTAGAATTGGAATAGCAAAATATGAATAGAATTGTTGAATCAACAACCGTTTTTGTCTGCCCTGCGTCATCTTCTGTGTATTTAATTTTATTGCTGTAGCTAAGAGGAAACCAAAATTAATGACAGAAAACATCTGTAAAGTCATCTCTGCATCATCCAAACGAATTGGTTCATTATACGTATTCTGTGTGGTATATCTGAAGATATTGGACTGAAGTAGTCAGTGATTAATCATGAAGATAGGGTGATCGCATTAGTTTGTAGTGTTACATTAATTTTTTAAATGTGACGACTCATTATTAAAGATTTAAAGAATTGCGTTAGTTCAAATCAGAGAACGTTGTTTCAACGTTCGACCTTTGTTTCTGTTTTGAATATATCTGTTCTCTTATAACTTGTATTTCGATCGATTTACTGTATTTACGAAGACCTACGAATTGGCATTTGAGTTTTGAGGACATGTGACGTGAGAAGCGATACAAGTAACCTTATATCACAGTGTCACCAGCAATGCTTCACAACTGACAGCGGGTCACTGTGGGATGTCGCCTTTAGTCACTGGCGCGAGACTAGATAGTGGGATGACAGGGCCTCTGCAGCGGGTATACCTAACCAGTTGTGCAGCTTGTAACTTCACTTTTATCGCAAGCCTTTGCTTTTAGATTGTTAATTTGCATAGATACTCACTCCAGTATATTAGGCTTTCAGTGGAAAAGCTAAATGATAGTACATTTCATCTATCTTGAAATTTTCTCAAATTGTATGACTGATAAAAATCTATTCACTGAAGAGCTTCCTTCTGGGGTGATTACTAGCCAATTTAAAATACCAACTGCACATAACACTGGTGGACGTTCAATATTAGGAAATATTTTTAGGATTTAGTTTAATTATCATTAAAATTACTTAAGTTTAGCATCTTGATTTTTCAAATATTTGTTGCTTAACCGCGTTATCAGTTATAGGATTTTCTCCGTTTGCTTATCTAGCGCAGCAATATATTGCTCCCGTTACACTACACGGAGTAAACCACAAAAATAATAATTTACTAATATCTTATATCAAAGACACTGCCAAATTTCAGATAAATAACAGAACAGATATTATGAAAATAAACGGTTGAATGGTTAAAGTAAAATTAAAAAGTCATATGACAGAAAGAGACAAAATAAAATTTAATTAAATAAGAATCATATAGTGATTTAGCGTAATACCGTTATATACCGTGTTTCTTCTTCCCCCTACATCTTCTCCTCCTGTCCTCCCAATTTTCCCCGACAATCATAGAGTATATTTTGACCCACTCACAGGCACTCTTAATTTGGAATCTGAAAACCCAGGTCTACCACAACCATAATACTTACCAATTAAAAATTATTATCACTACTGTTCTTTACAATGGAAATCGTAGAACTTTTACAATTCATTCCTTCAGACGAGACTGTAACCTGCAATAGGAACCACCAATTACACGTGTTGCTAAAGATAAGCGTGAAGGCTTAACTCAGGCTAGAGTGTGTGTGACAGATTGATCGGCGTGTCTTGGTGATTGGAGGCCATGGTCACTGCGATATAGCGACAAGGCTGATCAGAATACATTGAGGTGGGACATTTCCATTGAATTCTATTCTTATCACAGCAAGAACCTATTTTACGGGTGATGTGATGATATGTTCGTCTTTCCATCTTTTTTTGTACCGAAGTTTATGTACCGCGTTCCGATTTATTCTTTACAAGAATAACAGTTACTGTGTGTTTCCTGTAATGTATAACTGCACCAGAAATTTGTTACTTGATTATGTATATTCAGCCTACTGCAGTCTTTTTTCTACGTACATTTTCCTATCTATATTTCTAGTTGACTTAAAATTCCCGGAAAAAATACATTAAAAATGTTTACCCAACGCAAAAATAAAAATAAATTAGTTCCATGTAATACCCGATTCCTAAAGTCTTCCTACTTACTTTTTTCTTAGAGACAAAGATCATTCAGTAACTCTCAGTGTGAAGTCTAGAACATATTGATTAAAGCGCAATTTTGATTGCATTTACTGGAGTCTACCTATAAAAGCAGTACAGACGTGCTTATACACGAATACAGAACGAAGTTCAAATACTTAAGTCATGAAAAAAATAGATCCCAACCACGCACTAAAATGAATATATATAAAAAAATTCATTCAGAAATGCTTAAAACAGGTTGTTTTTTTTTTTCATGTAACGAAACGAACAGTCAAACGTGACATTTCATAAAGTTACCTTTCTCATAAGGCGGCTATACTTTTTAGATTAAAAAATAAATCGCATATATCATTTTTATATTCAGTCTATGCAAACGTGCTGTAGTTCGTACCAGGTATGAAGTTTAATCACTTTGAGTACCATCTTCTCAATTTTAGAAACTTACTAAAGGAAAATATAAAAATAAACATACCTCTGTAGTGTCGTATATGGAAATGGATTCTGGGAAAGGATGTGCATCACAAGGTAGCCTGGATTGTAAAGTTATGCAAAAAAATAAAAATTTAAAAGAAAGATGTAAATCATTAATTCTATAGTACGGGAACGAATTATTCTTACTGTTCGGAAAGTAAAGAATACAGGGAAGGTACCACAATACAGAGAAATCAGACAACTACCACGGTATCCATCTGATGTCTCATGACGCATTGTTACTAACCCCAAACCGAGCGTGCTAGATGAACGGTTACCGTTCTGGCCTCGCATTCGGGAGGACGTTGGTTCGAATCCCTTTTCGGGCACCCAGATTTGGGTTTTCCATGGTTTCCCCAAATCACCCCAGGCGAAAGCCGAGATTCTTCATTCAAATCCCTTCCCGTTCCTTATCTCCAGTCCCACGACGTCGACGAGGCGTAAAGCAACAAGTAAAAATAAATAAATCAATAAATAAACCTCAAAAACGGAAAGAAGGAATATATTGACAGTAATTAGTATAAATGAAACATAAGTGTACAGAAGCAAAACTTCTGCCTTAATGGTAAGTATTAGGACTGATAAAAGAAAATAACAACATATTTATTTCTTTGGTTCGCTTAGAAAATTTTTCTGAAATTGTTAAATTGTACAAATACTTTAAAACATTCGAGTTTTATGCAGTAAAAATATTTACATTGTGTATTTGAAAATCTGATGACACAGCAAAGGTAAGGAATCGTGATCGACAAGCTCACCTTAACACTAAATAAAGTGACGTAGGGCTGTAGGGTATTAAAAAAAATGTCTGGAGGAACCAATGAATGAAATTTTGACGAGGAATAAATGGCAAAGGTTAAAGAATTAATGATTTTATCGTAAAAAATGAAAATAACACAATCAAAATATTCGAAGAAGTGTTGGTTATGATTACAAACAAAAGAAAAAGAGGAACATGAAGAGCAGAAGAAATCTCAGTAATAACAATAGACTAATATTAAAGTTACAACGGGTGTAGTGGAAAAAATACAATTTCCTTATTTAGAAAGTAAAGTTACAGCTGACGAGTGAAGTCATTACCTTATCAAAGGAGACCAACACTAGCCAAAAGAACCTTCCAGAAAAATAGATGCACAGAGGTTTATTATTATTTTAAAAAAAGAGCTGTATGTATGGAGTTCTAAAGTTTATGAAAATGAAGAACTGGAATATTGGAAATATTAATATAAATAATTATTAATTAATAAATATATTTAATAATTATTATAATTATTATATATAATATTAATATATTTAATAATTAATTATAAATATTAATATAAAATTGGAATATTAATAGATACATCTGAAATGTGGCGACATGAAAGTATTTGGAGGACGAAATAGGACGAATATGTACCGTAAATAACACATGAATAACGGAGTCTATCACAGAATACCTTTCTGTGTGTTATGAAATTGCAGAATTTGGTAACACATCAGTAAAAGTGCGGAGGAACTGTCTATGATGACAACGATTACAATATTTGAAACTTCTAATTGAACTCCACTATTGTAATTGCTATTTCGAAGTGAAGAGATTGGCTCAAGGTTGAAGAAACAGGAGGCTGTATGAAACCAGTTGAGATGAAGAGTTAGTATATCAGCGTGCGGTTGGTATACGGCGCCACATGCTGTGTAGAATGACGATGCAAAGCCGCGTGCAGTCATCAAATCAGTCTCAATTTCAAGTAATCATTACGTAACAGTCGAGGTCAAACAGTGCCTCGTTAAGAGAACGGCCATTTAAAATGAAGAGACGCAGCTTGAGTCCGCAGGACAGCTCGTGTCGCAACCTTAAATGAGATTTACGGCGCCTTCTCTGACCACTTCCTTAGTCGTGAGCAACACATTGTTGGTATATTGGCGGTAAAACTTTCATAAGTACTCACATCTTAACGAGTCTGTTTACCTCGCTCGAGCGACAAAGCTTTCGTCATTTATTCCCATCGTAAATCGTTGATATCGTGTTGTCGAAATCAACTTCGCTTTAATCGTTAGAAACTTTATTGTGGAAGAAATAGCTGTGTTTTGAAGTCAGGAAAACAACCCGCATTTCCGAATAATGTCTTGTTAGTGTGTTGGATCTTACGCAGGTTGCTGGTAATGAATACTTGGAACTACCTATAGCTCTAACATATTTCGTTAGTCAGACTGGGCGGTCGGATGTTGTAAATACATGAAGACTAGGTGACCCGTATGAAAATTTCCCGCATGATATACTATGCATAGCGAGGTTGGTGCTTAGTAGTAGCATGAAAGAAGAACCTGCTCGTTTTAAACAGTTATTTATTTTTCAACTGAAATAGGTAAGTACGTTGTAAAAGAATTACTTTTTTATTGTTTACTTACGGCTTTACGCCTCGTCGACGGCTAAGGTCATTAGAGGCGGGATGGGACTGGGGACAAGGAACGGGAAGGAATTCGGCCATGGCCTTCTTGAAGGAAGCATCCCGGCATTCACCTGGAGTGATTTTGGGAAACCATGGATAACCCAAATCTGGATGCCCGGACGGGGATTCGAACCCGTGTCCTCCCGAATGCAAAAGACTTACAACTTCTTACGAAACAATTAGAAATGATGAAATGGTTCCTAACAGAAACAGAAGTATCCGAAGAGCTCCCTACTTCAGAAAACACACACAGTGTATCAACATATGTGGTGCTGGTATCTACCAGTAACGCGATCATTTATAGACGCCAGTGACGCCTAGCAGCTTGACTGTGAACTATGACCCACCAGTGACCTTGATTGTTCATGATTTTGCTATTTACTGGTTGAATTTCGAAAAATTCCTTTCTTATTTAATGATGTTTCCAAAGCGGAGAACTTAATCCTTAAAACGGTAGCTTATTCATCGATTCTGGTTAACTGTGAAGGGCGAAAGACGACTCATCACAAAAAAGAATATATTTTGGAAATAATGTATATTATATGCCTAGATACGACTGTCGACATACAGTATGTTTGACTATGCGTTTAACAGATTGTATCAACTCAGTGGCGTATTAAATGTTATCTCCTTAAGGCACTTGTCCCGCTGTGACCAATTAACACAAGGCTCATTAATTTGCACCCAACTGTTCCTCGTTTCGTCTGACACTGGCGTCTGTTTTAATTAATTGTTCTAGCAGTAAAATTAACGTAATTTATTGTATTATCAACTTATTTTATTAATATAAACTGAATAATAAGCAGTTACTTCTATTCTAACTCTTTAATTTGAGACTACAACACCTAAGTACTACTTTGTTCTGCGTCAGTTGTTGCCACAACGCAACCAACCACGTTGGGCTATATGAAAAGACACAAATGGATTTTTCATATACCTACTGAAATTTAGATTTAGAGATTACTTTAACTTATCATCTGTTCTATTAAATACAATACTTTGCTTGTGATATAATTTCATTTTTAATTCTCTATAAATAACTCCAATACAATTCTTTTATTTTTTTTATGCCGTACGTGTTTTACATTTCATATATGCATCATTAGCGACGAAACTGCGTTAAAATTTACGCTTAGTTTTCAAATTTCTAATCATCTTTGACTTAATCCTAAACTTATAACATTTGCTACTTGTTTATTATTTACTATTCACATTGGTGTTGTTAAGGTTGGTAGTCTAAAACTTTTTTTCCCTATAACGAACCACTTATCTTCGTTCATACATAATCGAAACCGATAAAAGAGGTATAATTTTAAAATTAAGGGATTCGCTTTGGTAACATCATAAATTAAGAAAACAATTTATCGGAAGTCAATCGGTAGAGGGCCAAAGTTTTAACTATCAAGGTCACGCGTATAAGGCAGTTCAGAGCCAAGCCGCTAGTCTTCGCTGTCGTCAATAAGGATTGATCGAATTACCGCTAGAGAACATCACAACATATCACAGAGACAGTGGTAAACAGTGTGCGTTTTATACAGCAAGGAGCATTTCGGATATTTTCTGTTAAGTAATGTTCTGTTTAGCAATGCAAGTTACCACCAATTTGTGATGTTTTACGTCTCCCAAAAGTTTTTAATTGTTTAGTAAGACGTTGTAAGTGTTTTGTTACGTTCCTATTTGAGTTGAGAAATAAACTATTGCTACCATTGAGCTGGTTCCTCTTTCATCCTACGTATTTTATTCGTGAATTTTTCGCACGGGTCACCTAGTCTGGATAAAAAGTATCCTATATTCCTAACCAAAGATATAAGCTATCACTAAGTGCAGCTTCGTTGAAATATGTCCGATATTTTTCGTAATGCGCGCACATACAGACTACATGTTAAAGTCTTGGACTGTTTTTGCCACTGCATTATCGGGAAGTCTGTTAAACAAGTGACATAAGCAATCACAATGTGCAGTTTCGTTAAAATGCATTCGTTAATTTTTGTGTGTTGCGACGACGGAGAGATAAAAATCCCAAGTTTATCTGTTTTGGCTTCTATTGAGTAATCGTAAGTTATTTACAACATAGTCAAAATGTGTCCACTATCTTTGGACTGATGCACGAACATTCAAACAGTAACGTGTGTAAATCGTTTATCGGTTGCTCTGTCAATAGCTCCGCTAACAGACTATATTCTTCTCGCAGGCAGGTTAAGTGCAATTGGTTTTAAAACTATTCTTTCAAATTCTGAGATTAATAGTATATTTTGGTTGCACATTTTGACGCTTTTCCACGCTAATGGTGAAAAGTTGATAATACACCGTTTTATCTATTGGTGATTTGACCTGTGAAGTTCGGAACTTGTTCTGCTGTTCTGTATATGAATATGTTTGTTAATTTGATTCCGGGAGCATGATCAACGATCATTTGTGTAACCATTGTTTGTCTCATTATCTTAACACATTGTTTTCATTTGTATCATTAAAAGCAATTCACCAAAGTTCTGGCTGTGAAGTCATCAAGCTTTCTGCGAAAGTTCCTAGTACTGCAGCATAACTTGTGAGACCATCACTGTTATGGAACTTAACCCACGAACTGTACTGTTAATGTAAACGAAGCGAATTACCGTAGTGCATTGTTTTACTGAAATGAAGAACTTGATAAATTTAATAATAATGTGTTGAAGTCAGGGTTTTTTCAAAACAATGTTGATGACTAACAGTTAGTTTTTGCGTACACGTTCTTGAAACTCCAATTAGGATCACTGAATTACAATGAAAGTTTAGCCTTATTGCGATCGAGAATATTTTTGTAACCAGAAAGTTTTCCAGTGCCATTTCCATTAATATTACTGACCGCCTGCTTAAAACCATTATTGGAGCACAATTTGACGGAACGAACGCCAGCAGTATATAGGTCAATCAATTCAACATGCTGGATACGGAAGTAATGAAGAAGAAAGTAAACATTTAGCATTAATTCACAATGTTTACCAGAAGGTCACCAAACAAATTGTAATGGAGATTCACTTAACATCTTCTAAGAGGATTTCAGTTATCTGGGGAATTACAGTCTACAGTGCCATGGAAAATGATGTTTATAAGGAGAAAGATAATTTTTATATGTTCTTCTTCCCACTTCGTCTCGATTGGAATATTAAGAAGCATCTTCTTTCGATTGTTTAAAGTTTCTGCATTCTTGGAAGTCTGTTAACATTGAAAACCTTCTTCTTCCTATTTGTATTTTTCCTTCCATATTTATCTTACTTGGTGTGTTAGTAATTAGTTTTTATTTCTCATCCTGGTTTACTGAATCAGAGAAAGTGTGGTATCATGTCCAGGAAGGAAATGGTCCTGCGACTGATTATAGCAGAACGTAATCAGTAACTGATACGGAGGAGGATTGGTATTCATAGGAGGACAAGAGGAGGGTGAAGAGATAGCTAGGGGCCTGCCTGGTGTACATTGGTGAAGCGACTTGAAAGGATATTGGTAGTGCATGGAAGAGAGGAGATGACTATGACCACTATTCAGCCAAGGGAACCTGAGATCGGAATAAATTACCAAAAATATTTTCAGAATTTAAAATTAAAATTCATAAAGGGTGGAAGGAAGGTGGGAGGGGGAATTACACTCAAAAAAATTAAATAAAAATGAATAGGAAAAGCGAAAACAGTTGTGTAGGTAAATTGTCACTAGAGAATGTGCTTCATCGCAATTAAATTAAATAGTAAACATTGTAAGTAGTACGGAGCCCAAGACGACTGCCTCTTCTTTATCATTCTCATCAGGTTAATTTCCTCGTCAAACATCCTCATTCTGTCCACCTATTTCACTTTCTGCAATTTTTATCCCTAATCAAATTTCCAATCGTTCCAACTAATTTCCTTCCATCTTTTTGATTGTACAAGTATCTGGCAATACATTTTACATGCAATATTTGGCTAAACCTCTTTCTTTATCTCTCAGCGATAGCAATTTGTTTACTATTAGCAAAGATAAATGTTTTTAAATGAGGATGAATTTTTAGCCTTCGGTGGCGTTTTATCTTACAATTTGAAGAATGAATGAAATTATCATATCTGGGATCAATATGTGGTTTTCAACAATCCAATTAGATTGCCCTCAAGTCAAATCATCTAAAATTTTCATAGGGTAATTGTGATAAAAAAAATCTGCGTAGCATTTTGTTTAAGCTGATTAATTTAATAAATGTAATAACGTATTGGAATCCTCGTCCAGCCATCCAGATTTCGAATTTCCACTGTTTTCAGAAACCATTCCGGGTGAATGACGGGATGGTTCCTTCAAAAGGCCATGGCCGAATTCCTTCCTATTCCTTTCCCGCCTCTAATGACCTTGACGATGAGGCATAAGTCTGTAAGTGGGAAATAAATCTCAACGGTATTACATCTTTTCCTAAGATCTTTTTTTTTTTCTGATGGCTTTACGCCTTCCCTACGTCGCGGTCATTAGATGTGGTATTGTACTGGGGACAAGGAACGGGTAGGAATTCGACCATGGCCTTTTTAAACTAAGCATCTCGTCATTCGCCCGGAGTGATTTGGGGAAACCATGGAAAACCCAAATCTGGAAGCCCGGACGGGATTCGAACCGGCGTCCTCCCGAATGCGAACCCAGAGCGCTAACCGCTCACCCACCACGCTCGGTCTAAGTTCCCTGTACCACCTGTTTTCAGAAATATAAATTTCTGTTACAAAATTCATACGTAACACACAAGGAGCAGGGATGAAGATAATAAAGATAAATTCGTGTCACCCTTTGAGTAGGAACCCATATTATCTTCTACGAAAGAAGTAAAATTAGTGAGTAAAGGGTGTAGTTAAACAGCTGAAGCTGTTAATTACTTCACAAACTACTGTCTGATATAGTACTTAGTTACAGCATAGTGTTACTCTTGTGTTGTTTCGCCTGCGCTAAAATACAATTGGTGTGTCCGTCAATTGAGCTCGGCCGCTGCCAAAAAAAAGGACCGGGTCCGGCGTGTCCACACATTTCGCTTATCTCGTCCGCTGACGTAATGGCCGAAAGCGGACGGGACCACTGACCCCGCGGCAACTGCCGAGATTAACGCCATCCCACGTGTAAACACTGTGCCCCCCTCCCCCTCAGGTGTAAACGCGCATGCCATACACTCACGGGGCGTCCATTAATTACGCGATCATAAAGTGGGGGGGAGGGGAGAAGGGGGTCCACAGAAAATACACGTCAGCATTTTAATATTTCATTTCACGGATTGCCGCTCTTCAAGAACAGTAGAGGACGATCTCAGGAGGGGGGGGGGGTGTAAAATCCTCTCACCAGATCTCACCAATGCTCACCAGGGGAGGGGGCGAAAGGGGTTGTGTGTGTGTCGCCCACCCTGATCACCAAGAGGGGATGGGATCCCAACAGACTTCACCAAGGGGGAGGGGTGTCGGATTTACGGAAAAACTGCTCACGTAATTAATGTATGCCACTTTACGCGCTTGTAAGTTGCTATTACAGAGACTTGAAACCCACCACAACAAATTCCCTGCAAGTAGCGTAGCTTCACCTTTTCTTATCCCGGATGAAATGGACTAATGAATTGTATCGACAATTTGAAAAGCAGAGCCGCTTTTTATCTTCTTCTTATGATAAATACCCGATTCCTGGCATAGACAGTACTCTGGAGGAGTACTCCATGCCATGGAGCAAAGAAAAGAGAGGAGACCACGTAAGGGACCTTCTCCATACAACGACGTGACGCCGAGTGGAGAGCGGTGGGGTAGGAGGTCGCCATATTGGTAGGGTCAAGAAACACAAGGAATGTATACAAAACGGAAGAATTTAATCGTTTTTAATCACCGCATTACTAAAAATGAAGTCTTATGGAGTCACATTTATAAATACCCTAATTGATGTTACCTACAAACATTAGAATTTAAGAAAAATAGACCAATGTTTTGAACTCACGAAGATGGCGGCTCCGGAGACAGGCTGCTTCACAGTTTAAGCGACACCTGGTCTCCCCTCTATTCCTACCTCCATGCTCCATGCAAACTTTCTTAGGAGGATTATCTCTGGAGGTTTCCTGTTGCCTTTGTTCACTTGTATGACGGTGATAGTGTGTGTTCGATATAGTGGGTTATTTGTGTTGTATGAAATGGTAGATGAAAGAAAGGAGAGGGTGAATCCCGGTGCCGGAGCATACAGTTCTGCGTTTCCGAGCCAAGGGGCCGCCAAGCTAAACGTCCCCGTCTGAACGGTGCCATAGTCTCTACTCTATACGCACCGCCGAGAGATTTGGGGTTTAACCCAGGATTTTGGTGCACAATCTGGTGATTAGGAATTATGCACCTCCACTTCTCCTACCCCGCCGGCCAAGTCCACTACGAGGACTGGAACCAGCCAACCCCGTGTCAGCGCGGTGACACAGCTAACCGAGCCAGTGGCATTTAATTTTTATTTGCTTGTGTGCTTTTGCTGCTCGGATTTAACAACGCTGGAGAACATATAACCAGAACATTAAATATTACAAAGGTGCTATAGTACACAACAAAGATAAAATTGCAAAGTTTTTGCGCATCACAACAAGGTATTTAGATCACACGATAGTTTTTCTTTGCGTATTAAATGTATGAATTAACAAAATGATTCATTATGTCGTTTCAAAACAGATCCAGCCTGTCTGCTGTAACTGTAACCTGTGATCTTAACCAGTTCGTTTGGACGCGAATGGGAACAGGAGCGAATCAAAGTTTGGAATTTTCTGATAACAGATTTTATATTTTTTACTTTCGATTCTGATAATATTTATTGATTTATTGCTCTTCGTATTGGTTTGGCTTATTTTCACGTAGCTTTAAGAAATTTTGATTATTTACTTCTTAATTTTGCTGAAATATGTTCATGAACTTATGCTTTAAGAGATCTGAAGGAATCCGCGACATTAGAAAGTAGCAAGGACAGAGAAAACTTCTAACATTAACGGTTTTCCTAGCCGGCCTCGGTAGCGTAGGGGCTAGAGTACTCGCCCCACGTGCCGAAGGTCGCCGGTTCGAGTCCGGCCGAGGGCATGGGTGTTTAAATGTTGTATGTAAGTGTGCTTGTCGTGTCCGCCCTGTGGTGTGTCTAGAATTACTTGAAACATGTATATATGTACACACGTGGAGAAACTGAATACAAACTCATACTTGAGCTGGCTGTATGGCCTATGGAAGCCAAATGCCATTTTTTAAATGTTTTTTCTACTGGAGCAAAGCTGCAGGAAAAAGCTATCATATATTATTCAAGATTAATAACAAATCACTTGGATTTCTATAACTACGAACATTACTATTAAATCTTTTTCAGCTCGAAAATTAAGGAAGTTTAACGATTTACAAGGTATGTAGTACTTCTGGTTTATAAACTTCCAGATATTGGTGCAGTGAAAGTACGAACTTTAAAACTGATCCATGACAACCAGGAAGGATAAAAAATGTATTATGACAAGTTTGCCAGTATTTTGCTCATGCCGTTAAATTTTCCACATAACAGAAAATTACGTTCTCTACAATTCCGAGTGCTGATATTCGCAATGTTTATACGCGAATTAAGAAGTTAGATGCTCCACATTTTTGCTGGTCTCGTCTCCGAGATTAATTAGGGAGTGGTGACGGCGCTGTTTATGAGGCCCACTTGTCTAATTGGTGCAGCCAGCGCTCCTCTGAATGAGGGCCAAGGCTGTGCCCACTTTGTCAGTTGAGACGCGACAGGGCGGGAACAGTAATGTGTCGCAAAGCAATCACTATACCACGACATTACGTTGATTTAACTTCATGCGCTTCTAGCCAGCAAGTAACTGCAAATAAACGCAACCTTTTCTTATTAGATCCACACGTGCAATGCTCAATTTGTCTATCTTTTTTTTATGGTTTTACGGCTCGTTGACGTCGAGATCATTAGAAGCGGCAAAGGAGTGTGGGCAAGGAACGGGAAGGAATTCGAACATGACCTTTTGAAAGAAGCATCTCAGAATTCGCCTGGGGTGATTTGTGGAAACCATGAAAAATCTGGATGCTGGGACGGGGGATTCGAACCATGTTGTCCCAAATGTGAAACCAGAGCTATACCACTCATCAACCACGCCTGGTTTTAATTTATCAAACCAAGCGTGGTGGGTGAGTGGTAACTCTCTGGTCCCGCATTTGGGAGGACGCGGGTTCGAATCTCCGTCCGGCCATATGGATTTGTGTTTATTTTCCCATATGACTCCAGGAGAATACTCAAAAAGGCCATGGCCGAGTTCATTCCCGTTACTTGCCCCGGCCCCCTCTTTTGCTGAAAAAAATTCCAACTCACTTATTAATTACCGTCCATTCCATTAAATTTTGCACTCATCAAGATACATTTATTCTATTGCGTAAGTAAAAAAATGTTTTAGTAACATTCAGTGTATTTGAACATCTACTTATCTCTTTATAGCGAAACTAATGGAGAACGGATGAAGCTGTAGGTGGCGCTAATTATGCCTTGAATCATTACAAGCACACTATGAATGAAGGAAATGTGATTTCTGGTGTCCCTATTGCTGGTAGAATTGTTAGAGCCATAGCACCTGAAACGTAATACAGCAGCTGAAAAACAGGCTGTGGAATTACATACTTTTTCGAACCTTTATCCTCCAGGCATTGCACATTTGTAATGTACCACTGTGTTGTTATAAAAATAAAACGATTATTCTTAAACAAAATTAAGTAAAGTGTTCTCACTGCGAAAATAAACGTTTATAAAGTCATTTCGTCTGGTATTAATGATTTAATCATCAACTTTGGGTCCATAAAGGTAATTATAAAGTCATATGTGATTTTAATGATATTGTGGCTGTGTTATTCGCCCCTGTCTTAGCTTCCATAACGTAACACGCTACTCCCACAGGGTACAGGAAACACTATTTAACGTCGAATACAGCCACGTAAGTGTTCTCGTGTACTTCACATTACAAAGAAAGCTGTGCGAGATGTGAAAATCCCCGCCGAGACAGGGATTCGTACCTCGAACTTTCGACCCCGAGTCATACGCTTTAAATATAGAGCCACAGTTTATCATCTAATGTCACAATACTTCCACCGGATCACGGCGTCTCCAACAGTTTCTATCTTCATGGTTCTTAAAATTGTATATTTTCGATCTCTTTTATTCTGATCCAACCATATCCTTATAGAACGTCCTATTATTCTCCTTCTCGTATATTACATTCCAGATACGACTTAAGTATTCGATTCTCTTTCATCCATTTCACGTTCCAAAATTCAAGAGTCTTGATTTCTCTAGTATATCTCATTATTTATGTGATTGCTTTAACGGTAGTGTAGCAATGCCAATAAAGTTTATTTGAAGGCAAGCATCTAACATGATTTGGGTTTAATGTCTTTTTGTTATCAGGAATTCATGGTATTCTGGCGAGTTCTAACTGATTGTGTAAGTTGTGCAGGCTGTAAAGTTATGCGATATTAATAATAATTTTTCAATGACAGTTTAGGACGGAAAATTCGAGAGATGGCAACAGCTATGGCGGATATTTTGATGAGAGTTTATACATGTTAGACATTATCTTTCCCCCTTGCTGTCGTTTCTGGTTTTTGTTTCTAAAATATTCTTTTTGAAACGTGAAAGTTTGTAACGTAACCGATATCAGGGCATTGTGTTTGTCAGCAACTGGTAGCAATTATCAGATGCTTGACTAAGCCAGCAGACATTATAACACATATTGATGTAAGATGCGAGAGAGTCTAGAGCAGTGTTTCCCAACGTGGGGCCCACGCCCCACAGGGGGGCAATTTGGTTTTTTTAGGGGGGCAATTTAAAAATTGACTTGATACGACTTTACTGCTTTCTCTTCGGGTTATTTAAATGCAATGCTAGATATAGGTACAAAATATAGCAAAAAAGCAAATTCTTAAAACAGTGCTGTAAATAATTATTAAACTTAGTTTCATTTGATGTTAGCAAAATATATCATCTGGATGATTTGAGTCATCAAATTGACCTTTTTGAGATTCACCGCATAATGTTCCGCCTGTCTCGGGAACCCGGACCTTTTGAAACACGCCAATAACGCCGTTGTTCATGATTTTCCCATCTTCATATTTAGCCGAATCTGGATTTAGTGCAGTAAATGATTTACTGATAAAAAAAAGAAATCGACTGGATATATCACAACGTGGAGACTTGAGATTAAAGCTTACTAAATTGGAGCCTAATATAAAATTTCTATGTAGCAAGCATCAAGCGCAAGGATCACACTAAATTGCCATAATAAATCTTTATTAAACATCTTTTGAATTTTAGTATTTCATTGTATGTTTTTTAATTTTACTTATTGTGTTTTATGACAATATTAAAGTGTTTTCTTTCAAAAACCATCCTATATGAGTTTCTTTAATAACAAATAATTTTTTTATTAAAAATTATGTAGGGGGGGCAAAAAAAAATGTTAAAAGTGGGGCATGACCCAAAAAAGGTTGGGAAACACTGGTCTAGAGGTATACTAGGCCTGGGAATATTATAAGCAAAGACAGAGATTAAGGGTTGATACTGCTGAAGCATATCAGATGGGGATTCTCTTCTGGGTGAAGCCTATGCGCTTAGTGCCGATACTTTAATGAAGCACCTCTCGGAGCGTTTCAAGCTTCCATGGGTACTAAGCGCAAGTGTGAGAGTGTAAACGAGAGACATGAATTATGGAGATGACGGTATGTGGAGCGCGTTTGGGCTCTCTCAATGTGCTCTTTTTACGGACAAGCCGCTAACGTTCCGTCAGATAACACATTCCCGCCTCCACGGTCAAAGGTCAACTGGGCTGCATCTGCAGTCGCAACTGCAGAAAGACACATCCTCACAGGTCACTGCGATGATCTAACCCAACCTGGTGGGTGGGTTTAACTTTTGCGTTTGGCAGTCGGGAGGACGTAGGTTCAATACCCTGTCCAGCAAGGTTGAATTAGATTTTTCATGGTTTCCTTAAATCATTTCATGAATATGCCATGATGATTACTCATTAAAGACCATGGCTGAACTGAGTTTAATTCATTATCCATCATTTCTCTCTCCGCTCTGATAAAAATATTGTTGACAATCCATAAAAACCCACATAAAAAATAATAATCTCTTGGCTTCGTAGATACTGTTCTTCCTATTCTGAAATGGAGATCTCTTCGATAATGATCTTGTTCAGCGATCGCTTTTAGCACTGGAATATTTCGTTCTTCCAGCAGCATCATACATGCCATTGCTCATTATGTCTTTCTCTGGTTAGAGATCTATATTTATTATTTCTCATAACGTTTGGGCTATGGGCACAGAAGATAATTTTAAACTAAACACCAATCAATTAATTGCATTAATAACAGTCCTTTAAATGGTATCTCTGTATCTTTTCTAGGAGACCTGACAATTATACTTTCAAATTTCGCTAAACTGATAGATAGGGAAGTAAGCTAACTTTTAGGTATTGCTGTTTTGGGGAAACAAAATATTTTGATAAAATTTTATTTCTCACGGTGCCAACTCCAACCAGAATTTTTTTTAGTCTGGTCTGACTTACAAGTTTCACAAAGGTTTCTGGTATACAGTACTGCAAGACTCAAAAAGCTGTGCACAAACAAACGTTAATCATTGTCTTTGTTCCGTCAAAAATCAATCCTTTTTGTCAAATAAGAACAAACACTTCTGCAGCTTGCAGGAGCACTTTATAATATAGTCAACAAATATGACTGATGTGTTTATTTCTTCGCTCATGTAGTTCAACCTGTTCCAACAGCGGACACCTTAATAGTTAGACTATGATCACCACGGATAATAATATTTGGAAATTAGCTAGACTAGAATTTTCATTTGATATCTCGACTCACATGTCACACATTGTGGCCAGTGTTCGACTGTCCGCGGATTATAAGTTTGGAATTGTATGTTTGTACGTATATGTAGCAATGAATTTCTTTAAGAAAATTATGCACTTGACATTACAAATGTCGAGCAGTGCAGAAGTTTAATGTCAGACCTATAATCACAACCCGCTGGAACTTGAAATTAAGATATGTGGGCGGAAGGAGAAGGTAAATATTCCTCAATTACATTACTTGATCAACACTCACGCTTCCTGTGGGGAGAATCGACTTATCTAGTAGTTTGATAAGCCCGTGGACACATCCTGGCTCTGTGAGAGTGCCAGAACGCTTTACGCCAAGTGGCTGATAATCATTTACGTTAATCGTGATTTTTTGTTCAAATTAATTAACATTTTTATGTGACCGAGTATGCCAGAGGATCTCTAAACGTACCACTAGCGTCATGAGACAAGTCATTCAGTTGAGCTGACAAATTAACGGTTCTGTGGGACAGGTGTTTCTGAACTACAGAGCCCATGCGGAAGGTGAATGGGAATACGTACACCACCCATGGTTGAGTTGTCGTATAACATTTAGCTATCGATTTTTCATTACAAGCAGAAAAAAATCAGCGTGATTTAGGAAAAATTATTCCTTTTATAAAATACCAACTGTAGTTAAACTGTGGAATATCTGATCAACACGAGTCTAGATACAGAGTGAGGGAGTGGCACTCACCTCGCCATCGTCGTCCTCCGGCTCAATGCAGACGGGGATGGCTGTGACTAAGAGGACTTCTGCAGAGTGGTCCTCCATGTCCTGAGGCTGAGGGCCCACTGAGGCCGCTCCGCTCCAGATTTAATGGCGTGCCCGCGCAACGAGATCAATTGGGGGAGGCGTGCCCACAGCCCACTACTCCAGCACTCCACTCCGCAGCTGATACGCTATATACGCTTGCACACATTATGTCTCAGCGCAGTGAACATAACAACAGATTTGTTAATATAACGATCTCGGTTGACCAACCGAGCGAATTTACACACGATGTTTCGCCGATCGAGACTCTGTCGCCATATTCACTAGAAGATGGCGACAGAGTATCGATCGCCGAAATATCGTGTGTTCACTTGATCACTTGGCTGGTCAACCAAGAACATTATACTAATTCTCAACGTCGATAAAACTTTCGTTCTTAACAGATTTGTTGATGGATTGTTAAACACAACAGATCTTGATTTTTTGAAGACAATACGCCATGTTCCACTATTTTTTAACCTAATTCATTTATCTGTTTTGGTAGAAATAATAATTAATGGATAGTACGGCTACATATTGCAGAACAAATAATTTTTGTTGAATCTACAACCTCCGACAAGAACTTCATTCCTTTTCTAAATGAACAATGGAGACAAGTACAGAATGGTTTATGTCACTAAAAGAAATAGGACGAGTAGCTACGAGTAAAGAGTGAACTACGGCTCCCATAATCTAGTGAAATGTTCGATGATAGTAACAGAGAATGCCGACGAACAGAAGATTCATTGGGAATAGCGATGAAGAAATAAGTTATTTAAAGAAGATAGCAAATATTATGCTACATTAGACGAATTCTGAAGAAATGTCCCACATATAAACAAAGTTGCTTAAAATATTTATTTGCGTCAGCATATGCACTGTATTAAAGTTCCTGAACACACACTTCTAAAAAATTGAAAATATTAAAGAAAATCCGCGAATTTGGTGTCTGCTTACCCCCACTTCTGTTTTGGTATCAAATAAATTTCAACTGTGCATCTAACAATGAGGAGGATAAAACAGTAAAAAATTTTTTTTTGCCTATTGCTGAGGATGGTACAAAAAAAAATACAGAGATATAGGGCAGTAAATTGATATTGTTGTTGGTTTTTAGAACTATTCAGAAATTCATCCGTAGCTTCATAACAATAAAAACTAAAAATGAGAAAGCTTTTACTACAAGTACGAAACATATTCTGAATGCAACGAAGAGCAATGTTTGGATAGTGAAAATAACTACATTCAGAACGAGTTGTTGACAACAGCTGATTCTGGCATGACAATCTTATCAGACAATATAAGGAAAAATGACACATCGCAGCCATTTTCTCAGATAAATTACTACCAAGGACGCTGCATATTCTTATGATACGACGTCACAATTTGAGACAACGGTAGAGCGAAGTCAGTGACTTTCGAAATAGACATATTAGGGGTATTCCTGTGAAGGGAGATCCACAGGGGAAAATGAATATCCTTTTTTCTTAGGGCATATAAACGTTTGTACCGTTTTTTGGCTTGAGGCAAGCATTTTTCAGCATTTACCTAGATGCTTAAGGAAGATCAACTATGACCCTCTCCTTGTTGACAGGATTTCAGCAGTCGCCTGTCATGTGGTTACACAATTTCAGTGGCAGCCTAACTACTTGGAGGTGACCTTCAATTACCATAACTGTATAAGTGCTCCAACGGAGCAAGACGGTAACACATTTTGCTATTTTCCCTTCCCTTTGTATATTTGCTAATTCCGCAATATCATAAATCAGTTCTGAGATGGGCGATACTATTTCTGGACGTGCCAGTGTACTGATTTGTCTTAAAGAACTTTTTTTATCTCGCATTCTGTAGCTGAAGTTACCCACAATAATATTATTACTGCTGCCGGTAATTAATTTCATGCTAGGGAGTTTTAAAGTGTCATGTAAAAGAAAGAATAAAAGAACAATTTCAAGCTGACAATAATAGTGATCGAAAGAACAAAGGATCGCTGCAGTCTAGCAGAGTTTCGTACATGACTTTGTAGTATTACACGTTACACAGAGCTCACGCAGCGTAGCTTTAGCTGTTTCGTGGTAAATGCCTGTTTGGAAATTAAGCTTTGTTTGCTAAATGCAGAGATTTTAATGATTGAATTCTTCTTCGATTACATACCTGATGAAAGCAACATAATACTCACCTAAACTATAAGACTTCGATGTCTTTCGGAAGGACGGGATAATGTATATGTATAATCTCCTGGGTCTGACAGCCTGTGACAGAGTGATTTTAGTGATCGCACTTTGGATTTTCTTCTTCCGATTTTGTTTTACTTTGTACCACGGGAAGCAACTGGTTTACTGGTTCGCATTTTCTTCTCCTCCCAGAATTTTTTCATTCTTTCTTCAGACCAGGTGCCTCTGGCCTTTATACCTTGCTACTGGAACCCCTCGAATTTATCCGCGCTCTGAAGTGCCACCATCGAATTTATCAATTTTAGTTTGAAATACTTTTCGTTTCTTTATCTCATGTGGATGGATTCCAACTTTTTCCATATCTTTTCTCGTCTCATCAACCCGTTGTTTGTCACCTTTCACTTAGTTATGTAGTTGATAATTCTTTTTGTTAACCTGTTCTCACTCACTCTCTTCAGTTGTCCATAAACTTTCAGCCTTCTTTTGTGCATTGTGCCCGTAGTTTTCTCTGCATACCTATATAGATGATTTTTCCTCTTCCACCAAGTATCATCCTTTCCCTTTATTGATCCTAAGATTATACTTTAGATTTTCATTTATAGTAAAACTTCACGGATCAAACACAATTTTGCTCTATTTTAAACATTTTCGCTCTACTGAAAGCTGGAAATTCCCCTGGAGGAGGCCCGATTCACGGCGCAACCTTCTAACAATGGAGAGTCCGTTGTGTGAAGTATTGGTGTTCCCGAGGGAGCTTCCTGAAGTATACTTGTCTTTGCTTATTTAAACGCGCCTGCTTTACTTTGTCAGCAGCTCTTGTCACAAGTATTACGCATCTCCATACGGCGTCTAAATCCTGACCAGGTGTAGCCGAAGAAAACGCTGCCAGCCGTGTTGCGGGCTACTCGTTGCATAGGCGCTCTCCTTGCATTTCTTGACTGTCAAATCTTCTATTTCGTCGATCACATGTACAAAATATTTTTTCATGTTATCTGAGCGCGATCGCGTATCTTGCGATTGTTCATTACGATACTGTCTCCGTTCTCAATTATTACTGAAGTGAAACTTTTTTGGGCGTGGCAGGGAGAAATTTGTTAGCATTATGTTAGGCTAGGCGCAAATTGAGACTCGTATAGCACGTGTAATGTGACGCAGCACAACGCGCTTTTTTGTAAACTACGGAATCAAATACAACAGCGCACATTGGGAACGCGGTGCGACTCGCGGCTGCTCATAGTCGCGTGCCGCTGTGGTCGAGGCACAGTTTCTCGCGCCACGCTTGTGAGCGTGTGGTATCGTTAACCCTCCAATTTGTGCCTTTTTAAAAGAAAATGTTGATAGAGGCAGTTATGTAGCACAAAGAACTTTATTAAACAAAACATGTAAAAAACTGAAGAATCAGACTTGGAGTGTCGCTGTAAATAATTGTATTCTGAAGGACGATTAATCATAACCATATTTCCACAAATAACCATTTCACAATTTTTCGTTAGTACATATCGTTCATACTAAGGAAAGGATTTTTCTAATTAGTACATCATAAATTAACGTTCGCTCTAACATGACCCCACATAACCTATTGGATGTAAAACTTACAAAAATGAAGTGTGGTATGTTGTAACTATTTTCCAATCATAACGGATTGACCTTGAAACGGAACTGCTGCTCAATTGTGGAAATAATCAGTGAAATACTTCCTCGCTTTGAAAACAGCTGATGCCTCAGATTGTAAGGGTTCTCTTGGTGTATGGGGTAAGGCACCCGCTTACCGATTTGTGATCCCGGGTTCAAATCCCCGTATTGCCAAATATTTTTATTTCTTTTTTTATATTCAACAATTATTGAGCATTGATTTTACTTGATTTAAAATTCATTTACACATTTTTCTTATGTGAAATAACGTTTAAAGCATAAATTGTTACATAATATATAGTCAATTTTTTTTTTTTAGAAAATCATGATTTTATTTTAATAAGTTTATTTTTAATGTGTTTTCTAATGAAACAGGTGTGTTACATCATCTTTTCTAAACTTGTATGTCTATAGTTATTTTAAAGTAAGTAGTTGCTCAAAATGGGAGCTGATTTTACAATCTTTCACCGTGTCCACTTTACTATCAAATGGTTTCCTGAACACACGAAACCATGAAGACAGTATGCCTAAGGCGCATTCCGTGGTTTATCGAGCTCGAAAAATTTATGCGTTAAAAATTTTATGTTCATAATTTTCAGTTATGCCACCTTGTATATGGTACCATTATATTATCTGTTAAAAGAAAGACCTTGTTTCCCAAAAAAAAAAAAAAAAAAAAAAAACGTGCGGCATCGGCTTAGCAATCGTAGGTATACTTTCAGGAGTAACATGTGTTACATTATTTTCATGCCCGATGCACTACTAGCAAATCCATTTCCATTGATAAATCTGCCCACAGCTCCAATATCAACTGTGATGAATTTTTAATCTGCATCCGCTTTTCCTTTTAGCAAAATATACTCGTTAGTTTACTTAAATTTCTTATTCAGCAAGGAATAAAGCAAAACTCCATGTTCAGCACCATCTGATTCTAAATAACGACAAATGTTAATAATAAAAAATGTTTTCTTCGCGTGTCGTGTATTTTCAGACGCGAGTGGTACGCGCGTCGCGTCACTTGGAAACTGCGTCTCAATATGCGGACCACGACGCTACGCGTGTCTCACGCGCGCGTCATGCCGCTCGTGTCGCGTCATGTCTCACGTGCTATACGTGTCTCAATTTGCGCCTAGCCTTAGAGTTTCCTCTTTATGTGCGCATGCACCACAACGTTCTGCGCATGCGCACTAAATGATAGTTTGACAATAGCAGCTACGATATTACATAATGAAGTATGCTTTCGCGC
Source organism: Vandiemenella viatica (assembly GCA_031002005.1). NCBI lineage: Eukaryota > Metazoa > Arthropoda > Insecta > Orthoptera > Morabidae > Vandiemenella > Vandiemenella viatica. The sequence goes on along the minus strand of JARYHS010011408.1, from coordinate 78,085,132 downwards.
AACGCAGCTAAGATATTTTCTCCTGTGATGAGTGTGATTCTAGTGATCGCAGTGATGTTAAACAGTGAGTATTTGCATCATCGTTTTGAGCTAGTTCGCGATACGGGTTACTTATTCTATGCTTGTATGTGTAAGTGTAAATAGTTTGTTTATTAATTCCTTTTTGTTTATTTGTATTCGCTAGATTAGATGTTTTCAATATTCTTTGATAGCTGTTATAGTAAGAACAGAAATATGCCATCACTTTTATAGCGCTATACAGTGAATGTATTAATGAGCGTGCGATAAAAGCTTTTATTTGCGTCAGAAATAACAGCATTTGTTTTTACAGCACATGGAATGAATTATTTTGTCTTATAAAAAATTATTTTATTTATAAGTAAAAAATATACTTTCAAACAGTTATTTTTGACTGGAGTGGAACCTAATTATTAATGAAAATTATAAGAACGGTTATCAAATAATTTTATCTTGTAAAGGAGTTGTCCAAAATAAAAGCTCCAAACACAAAAATCTAGCGAAGTGTGCTTTATAATTTTAATAATTTTCATTTGCTTACGAGAATAAGTTGGAAAAAGTTCCTATTTCCTGTACAAACACAATAAACATAGTATTGTACTACCATTCGAGTGCGGAAAACTATATTTAAGTTCACTTCTTGCTCGTATACACACTAATACACGCAACAGTTTTTTAAAGGATATTGTTGCTACGGGGTTTGCATGCCGGACGTTCTTAATTAATTGACAACCTAGAGACTGTGCTGTACATCACGTTTTGTCACAACATCCCCTAATGAAACGAATTTTAACAATTAAGTAACGTTAAAAAATAGAAGAACTTAATCTGGCGATTTGAATTTGGAATAATATCCGTCACTAAATTTACGTCAGTATTGCAGAAACTATGAAAAAGGTGATGAGTAGGGGTCTGATCCTTAAGACAAAACAAATAAATAAATAAAAGATAGAGAAATATGGAGGCTAATATGACTTTAAAAACGGTTAAATATGACCTAAAATAACAAAATATGACAAAACGTATAAATTTATCATATATCAAAACAACTTCAATTGTACATCATTTATTTTATCCAGTAGTATCGCTTTTATGTCGACAGCATAATTTGTTTCCGTGCTCTCACTGTACCATTGGGACACTAAATTTTAAATTGTTTTGTTGAAGTTACTTTAATTTCACATAATTTACAGCAAAGAACTCTTTCATTTGTACTAAAATACTCCTCTCCAAATTCCCTTACGCTACTCCGTAACTTCGCGCTTTCAGAAAAGTTTGTTTTCGCCATGGCGGTAGGCCTACTCCCCGATCCACTGCAGATTCAACACTGACTGAGGATTATTTTCAAAAGTATTCCATTGAGACATTGAATGACGCGGATCGATACAGGCATGCTGCTGCTGCATTGTCGAGATTAAATGGCAGGCGGAATATTACGTTTAGAGAGTGCAAATATGTATAACTTTAATCCTTGACTCGTGAATTCCTTCCAATTCAGTGACAATTAGTCTTGTTTTTTCCTCGAATGTATAAGAGGAGTACAGTTCTGTGAAAATTATCTTAATCTCTTCTTATCTATATCTAGTGAATTCCCGATACCATTAAATATTTGCCAGATTTTTCGTCAAAATATGACCATATGACCATAAATATTATCGTTTTATGACCAAAACTAGGAAAATAGCCTGAATTTGCATGTATATGCTACATAAAATACATCTAAATACAAACAGAAACGTTTAACTGGTGTTTAATTCAGCATTACAGCTCAAAAAGCAGCAAAAATATCCGAACCCTAGTGATGAGTGAACAGTTCTGACGATACAGGGCTAGTCAGAATGATTGCAGTGATTTCAGAAATTACTACAGACTTATTATTTGACGTATACTTACAAGATTACACAGATATATAAACAAACTGTGAAAGTTTTTTTTTTAAGTGTCTACAGATTCTCAATATGTGCACCTTTAGTGACGCTGCACACATCAAGTCTATAATCGAGTTCTTCCCATACCCGATGCAGAATGTCTCTGTCAATGAGATCAGGTCTGGCAGATCAACTGGTACTGGTGTCTTTTACGATACCACAAACAAAGAAGTCGCAGGGGGTTAGGTCAGGGGAACGAGGAGGCCATGACATCAGCTGTTGATCAGCATCTCCATCTGTTGGTGTTTAGGAAATTACGGACAACTAGAGAAAAATGGAGTGGAGCACCGTCCTGCTGGAAAATTAAATCTTCACTGTCAGCTTCCAGAAGTGGCATGAGCCAATTCTGAAACATTTGCAGATAGATTTTCCCTGTGATCGTCACCTAAATAAAGAAAAAAGGCCCATAAAGTTTCTTTCGTGAGATCGCGCAAAACACGTTCACTTTGGGAGTCATGAACGTGTTGCACATAAGCATGGGTTATTTCGGTTCCCCAATGCGCACATTGTGCCTGTTCACTTTTCCAATCACATGAAAAGTGGCCTCATGACTAAACACAAGTTTTTCTGCGAATGTTTCGTCTTGTTCCAGACATTGGGCACTGAGTTGAAAACGACGCACATCATCGTTGTGCGACAGTGCTTGTAGCAACTGTACCTGCAAGGCTTCATACACAGTCGCTTCCGTAGGATTCTCCAAACGGTCTTCTGTGGAATACCTAATTCCCTGCTCGCTCGAGGAGTAGACTTCTGTGGGCTACGAACGTAACTGGCGCGCACGGTTTCTTCAGACACAGGAGGGTGAACCGTTGTTCTACCTTTACAAAGGCATCCCGTAGCTTTAAACTGTTGATACCAACGCCGAATGGTGTTAGCATGCGGGGGATCCTTGCTGAAATTTGTTCTAAAGTATCGCTTAACAGTTACCACAGACTGAGTCGAATGAAATTAGAGAACAACGTACGCTTTCTCACTTTCAGCCATCTTGCTTTCTAGCGCTCTAGCGGCCACTGCGGGAATCTTGCATTTAGTGCAATCGAAACTTGGAGAGCCAATTGTCTTATAACAGCAAACCCCATCATCGTACCTATAATAAGATAGCCAAAAGAAAAATCATGAAATCGCTGCAATCATTTTGACTAGTCCTGTACTTCGTAGAAGCTATGACTGCTTTACGTTGCCTCAGAAAGTTGTTTAACACACATGTGAATCACCTTTTCTCGAGCCAGATGGCGGACCAGTGCAGTAGGACATTGTCACGCTGTATTTATAAGAGTCGGCTCATCTGCAACAAGCGATGCGTCTGTTACTGGCACAGTGCAGACCTGAGTCTGTGAGAAGACTGTCGTGGCAATGCGCCAATTACATTACTGTAACAGAGTGTCAGGGAGGCAGCTAGGAGCAATGTCATGTTCTTTCACAAGCAAAATGATAATTAGAGCAGGAAACCCGACAATTTTCGATGCCATAATAAACTACGGTATATTCTGTTGGATGTCCGTTGCGTTGTTGTCTAGATCTTCGGGATGCTGTTCGGGTTGAAAGCGTTAATTTAATTTAATTTAATTGCAATGGAGCACAGGCTCCGGTGGCAATTTCCCTACACACCCATCTTCCCCCTATCCTGCACCTACCTACATTTGCCCTCTACAAATTTTATCTTTAAATTCTTTCAACGTTTTCGGTAAATTATTCATCATTTCTCTTGGTAACTCATTCCAATCCCTGACACCCTTACCTAAAAAAGAGAATCTTCCCACACCCTTGTGCCTGAAATCGAGTGCCAGCTTGTGGTCATGGTCATCTTTTCCCTTCCATGCACCACTTTTCATACCTATTGCAATATCTTTCCATGCCTCATCGCCAGTATATGCCCTGTACACTCCCGTTAAATCCCCCATAAAGGTCTACTTTCTGAAAACCTCCCTACGTTCACTCAGCCTGTTGTCCAATAAGATCCCGAAGAGGAAATATCTTCGTGGTAGGCGGCATCTTGTCTCTAGCGGCAAAGGTCGGAAACTGAAATACAAAACACATACTCCGTGCGTTACATCTACTAGAGACCAGCATAGCCTTATCGTTTTGGACACAGTTTAAAATTACTCCCTCTTGCTGTGACATTCCATAAAGCAGAACAATAAATACGTAGTTGGTCTGCAGAAGGTAACTTTGGATCATATTCTTTTCAACAGATTAAGAAACATGTAATTTCACAAACATTTGGTAGCTGTTACTCCCAAGAACAAACGTAAATGGCTGATTTTAGGAACCCGCAGGCATTTCCCGTGATTTACATCACAGGAAATGCACTCGTGCTGTTAATTGAGGTAGCCTCAATTTTTATAGATGGTCTACAATATCATTTTCCTTTCATCATTGTTTTTTGTATGTGAATAATACGTAGATGTTAAATATTTTTGTATTTGATTTACCATATTACCTTCGCTTGTTTTTCTAATGCTAATAAATGTAAGTTCATTGGCTTGAAAGTAATGTTACCTCCCTTCTGATGATTATAATTTCCATGAAAATAATTGTATTTGTAAATGTGGATAGCTTAAGTAAATTTTGTAACTACTTCTTCCATGGCGCGAGCACTAATAAAAAAATGGAAATGTTGTGCAAATTTTTGAGAAATTGAGAATAACAAGAACATATGGCAGCAATTTTACGCGCAGGTACACCACAAATGTAAACCACATAGTAATATTGGTCAATTGGATGTGTCAACTGTGTGGTGTATTTTCTCCTAAATAAAATCAGAAGAATAATGGCTTATAAAAAATATATGCTTTAGATATTGCATGCTCAGATATTAACAGACCTGAAGTAAGGATGATTATTATAATAAACTACTGGAACTGGTTTTGGCGAGTGGAAGGACAGAGAGACAGACATGTTTTTCTTTTAACAGAATCTGCTAGAGAGATTGAAAGAAAAGTTTTAAATTACGCACCGTTTGCTGACAGCTGTTTATTAATGGTTCGCCGGACGCATTTCGCCGTTGTGGTATGGAGCATCGTTAAGGGGGGGAGGTGTCGGGGTAAACATCCCTCAGGATAACCACCTACAGCCAGCTGGACGAGTTCAGGAGTGCATATAAAGATTACTACTCTAATCAGGAGTCTGTTATTTCCTAGAGCTTTAACATTTAATTCTTCTCTTATATTTTTTACTACATTATGATATTTTATTCGACAAAGCATGCAATAATTTTTACTATCATAATCAGAAACGATATTTAGTGATGTAAATTATTATTATTATTATTATTTTATTTTTTTTTTTTTTTATCGCTGCCTCTACGGCTGCTATTGAAGTACCACTACCTGTGGTAGTATAACTTCTGGGTGTCAGTTGGGTGTTGTTTTGGGGACACATTTTTATTTCACTTTTGGGGGAAAATGGCTATGGACGCCGTAGGCGTCCTTATATTAAAACCCCCTACTCGGTTCGTGTTGTCAGTTGGGGATCATCGCCGTAATAAGCTGCGTTAGCAACTGGACGATTTTCCCCAACTGATTTTCACGTTTTGGTTCATGGATGCTGCATTGATGCACGCGCTGGTCACTTTTGTCGGTCGGCGAATGGTATTTGCCGCGGCTTGACGCCCTTTTCTGTGGGCCGACCGGTCCTTCGACTGTTCGGGCATGGCTGGGTTGAGAATATTTTGTTGCACAGTTTAACGCTTTGCCACGCTAATGGTGAAAAGTTGATGTAAATTAATGAATGTCTGAATTTTTATCGTGTTTTGTGAGAAAATTTAACTGCGGGATACGGTTACGTTAAACCACTGAATATTTCATTTGTTATTTTCTGAATTACACTTTTAATGTAGTTCGTGAAATGCGACAGATAGCCTTTACATATTATAAGAATGGAAACTGCAAGTCAAAGCTTGGTAAAAATGTTTACATGGTGGACCCATGTTTTAAGCAGAGAAGGAAAAGGTTAGGTGCGGCACTCTGCGCTTTTAACAACTAAGTTTAGACTGCCCGTCTCGTGAAACTGCGAAATAATCGAAGACTTGTAATGGATTGGGACAGCGGCGGCCTTGTCTGCCCCCGCCGACGAGGCGAATAACATTTCGAATACACACAGCCAGAAACATGTGCGGTGCCAGCCTCCAAGGTGACTCGCCTTATTTTTGAAACCGGGTGGGCTTTACGGCGGCGGCGACCTGTCTTCAAAGGACTCGCATCGCCAGGCGGACTCTACTTGCTGTCTGCCCCCTGCAACTGTACCTGAAGTATTTACATCTTGAAGGTGAAGATCACGACTGCAATTGACTTTTACTTTCCTTATTCTGTTCATCCTCTTCTTCTCCCTGCTCGTAGATAACACTGGTCGTCTATCGTAATCACCACTATTCAGGATAATGAAAGTGAGTGCGCTTCTCCATATAAACTATATAATTTCATAAATTCACTCCGCCATCTCGATAGTGATTGGCTGGAGTTGACGTCAAGCGCCCGACCTTCTCTGGCAAATTAACGGCGGCCAGATATGTTACTAGAAACTGATGTTATGAGTGTATTTTAATAGCTGAGCAACTGCGAAGAAATGGATTGCTACGCTACTTTAATTAAGTTTGCTTTTCGTAGCATTTAATTTTAAATTAAATACGTCAATTTAGTTAAAAGCAAATAAATAAAACTGTATGGCTGAAAAAAAATTGTAAGGTCTGCTTTACGATTCAATGAAGTTCTTCCCATTTTTTAATCAATACATTCAAACTTCTCGGCTATCTTTAGGTATGTAGGTATTTACATTGGACATCAGACTTGTTGTTAAGGCTATTAAAAGTTCGTTTTCTTTAATTTTCACGTTGTGTGCTTGTTCCCTGTGGTTTTGTCATTACGTACTTTACTTTGCAATCTTTAGGTATTTAGCGAGATCGTCTCTGTTCGCGTTTAATACTTATATTATTGTTTCTATGATCTTTCTAAGTTAAGAGAATTTAGTTAAGTTTTGCAGAGGGAACGCTAGGGATGAAACAAGGGTCAAATTCGTATTTTATCCAGATCATTTTAATCTGTCATGATCTTTGACCTTGAAAGCTGTAACTATCCTATACCCTCGATCATATCCAAACACCGTCAAGGGCTTACACTTGATGTAATCACTAATAAATCTAAAAATGATAAACGGACTGTTGGAAAAGGAAGGGGATGTCAATCAGTTATAACTGCTGCTATTGTGCATGATTATTTGGAGACTATATAGATAAAAACAGTAATTAATCCAGGCTCCCCTTCAGATGTATGTTGTTAAATAGCATAGTCCTCATTAATACACAAACTTCTTTATAAATATGTCTGTAAATAGTGTTTCATATGCGCTCTAGCCTCCTCTGTATTTTTCCATTCAGTTATGGTCTCTTCTATTCTGTTAATTTAATCTCATTGTGCTATACTGGGAGTTAAATGAAAAAGTGAATACTGATGCAGCGTACTGAATGATCGAGTAGGCCATAGATTGAACAGCAGCCAGACGCTCTACTTTGAAGGCAAAGATAAAACAAACATTTCTGTTCCCGGAAATTAATCAGAGCTTATAATACAGATTCTGAGAGAGCGACGCTGGCCGTCGGCTGTCCCATTCAGTGACCCAGTGAATGCAGACCGCACGCCCATTGAGAAACGCGCTGCTACCGCACTCGTCTAGGGTGCGCGGCCAGCAAGTTTATCTCTGGAGCCTGCCGGCATAACATCTGTGATCCTCTCCACACGAGTCTACTTCAGTGACACACTGGATGCGTTGTCAGCCACTGGTTAGGGGGGTTCGATCCCAGTGCAAGTCGCTGACTTATAACTGTAAAGGATAATACATAGTGAATCGAATAGCAGGACGTTCCGTATAAGAACGATAAATAGGTCGTTGGATTTCTCATGTTGCCAGTTAGTGATAAATGTAAAACGGATGTTAAGTGCAATTACGAAACACTTTATAACATTAACTAATGACTTTGAGGGAATTTAAATGAACTACAGAGATAAGACTGACGGGCCTCACGTCATAATTTTGAGCTACGATTTCTTTGCTGTGGAATAAAATATTCATGTAGTAGAGCTACTCACCAAAAGTCATATCTTCAAATCAAGTTTAGAAAATTGGTGAAACTGATATATTAAGTATGTAGTACTACAAAAGTACCTAATTCTGCTCTCTCACACATACATGAACCTATAATAACAGTAGTTAACAAACGTAGGAGGCAAAGCGAAACCAGTTTTCCTTTTCTAAAATAATACAAAATAAAAGTAGATAGGAAAACAAGTAAACAGCAAAGTTTCTCTGACCATTAAATCCAATTTCTTCCTTTATATACCGTATGTATATATACTAGCTGAGCCGGCAATGTTCCACTATTGCTAAATTTGAGTATTTATACAAATTAAATGAACATAAACGAAAGTTTGAAATCAATTCTTGTGTTTAGTTAAAATTAGTTATTTACATATAGATTATTATAGGACACAAACAATATGCACCAAAAAATCACATGCACCATAGAAAAACAAGACAAAGGAAAACTAATTTTTTTGGATTTCACCATTACAAAACATGTAAACAAACACTCATTCCAAGTATACAGGAAAGTTACAGCAACAGACCAGATAATACATTCCACATCAAACCACCCAGATAATCACAAACAAGCTGCAATACGTTTCATGCTAAACAGATTAAGCAGAATCTCACTAACAAAGAACAACTACCAAATTAACACAACACAATAAAGGAAATAGCAACAAAAATGGATACGAACCACAGACTGTTGACACAATAAACTGAAAAATAATTAACTAAATGAAAAAATAACAAATAATAAACAATACAACCAAACTACAGCCTCACAGATCCCACCACAAAAACACATATACAACACACACAGCTAAAAAAAACACACAAACTACACAGGACAATGGTACTCGATGACATATTCTGACAAATACACACACCGAATCGCAAACATTTTCAGAAAAGAAGGTATTAACATAGCAATACGAAGACAAATTAAACCCCATTCAGACACAAAAAAATCCACAACTCAGGCATTTACTAAGTCACATGTCAAAAACGTGAGGCAATATACATATGCCAGACACGAAGACAGTTCCAAATCAGATACAAAGAACACACGAAAGCCTTAAAATACAGTAACAATTCCACATTCGACGAAAATCTCATTGAAAATGAGCATTTACCAACGAACAAACACAGATATACAAATTCTAACTATCAACATCTACAGACACAATATACAGGTAAACGTCTATATTCAGAAAGCCAAAAATGAAGGTAAACAGGTACTAAACGACCAGGTAAACCTCACAAATCAAACGTTACTCAAATATTCACAAAATCGACAGACAAAACAAAATAAACACAAACTCTAATAATCCCACACACACATATACATCACACGTAAATATAAAATACACTAACAAAATCATCACGCACTTTCAAAACTCGCGCTGTCGGCACGAGACACGTCATATACAAACAAGATGGCCACAGCAGAAAACCGAATCACGTGACACGACATAAACAAACCAGCTGGCGACAACAGACGACCGAGAGATGAGAAAGCTCCACTTTTGCAATTTTGTAAATACGATGCAAGCAAAACATGCTCTGGATAATGAAACGGAGATGCGCAGGTGCATGCCTTAAATAACAAACGTAAATAGTAAGTAAATATCAGCTATAAAATATCTCATGTTCATAATTACGTAATAATATAGTTAAAATGTTTATAAAACTGTATATAAAAACTTTAACGCAGATTCGTCGCTGATGATGCCTCGATGAGAGGTGAAACGCGTACGACGCAGCAATAAATAAATTACACAGTTGCATTGGCATTATTTTTCAACTAGTAATTAACTAAGCCACTGCGGAAACATGGCCTGCAACAACATTGCATTTATTACTTTTATGTTTTGGAATACATAAATTGTAATTACTGTTTTATTCACTTTTAAGTTCATTGGAATGTTCTCGGGTATGCAAAGTTTTTGGTGATTCCATGAGGTAAATATGCAAACAAAACCTGTGGTTTTCTTAAAAGGGAACATGTAACATTGTCCATGAGATAATTTTCCAATATCAAATTATTTTATCGAAATATATCCTGCAGAAGGATCGTTTTGTAATTTAACACTCACGTTTATCGTCAGTGAAAATTTATTAACGTGTCTTCACAAATGTTATGCTTTTAAATACGCATTTAGTTCATTATCTAATGTCTGTAGAAAATCACCTGCCCATAATATTAACGCACCACTGAAAGGCCGTTTTCCACGCAAATCGTGCAACGTTCGATCCAATGTTTGTAAAGGTTTTTTATTCGCCATTGGGCATTCATCTCGTATTATCTTGCGTCTCTGGAGTGTTACTGATTTCTGATGTTTTTGAATTGTTGAAGGTTGCTATTTCACTGTTTTGTATATTCAATGGAAATTTAAGTGCTGTTCGACAACCATACAAACGGATCGGCACGATTCCAAATGATGCAATTGCTAATGCGATATTGTTTTGTGTTCGTATGGTTGCCTGTATCATTGAAGTAAGAAATGTTTTCCCTGTGACGCCTGGTTTTGGATTGAACCTATTCTTCAGTGAGTAATGGTTTCTTCCTACTATAAGATCGAGGTTTTCAATAGGCTTAAACCTTCTTCTGACAACGCGGACCATTAAAAAAAAACGCTCATCAATCGCTCAAGTAGTATCATAACCTATAGCGGACACACAAAGAGATAAGTTATTAGAGAAGAGAAAGTGCTGTTTACGATGAGTGGGGATTCTCGTGGTGTATGTTCGGGGAAACCGCTGTGACAAGTGTCTGTGTTTTGGTGGCTCGTCTGTTCTGAACTCAGATTTTCGCTCTATTAGTCGCACTGTTTTATTTTGGGTGATTCCTTGTATTTTTAAACAGCTGCTCCGGTCCAACACAGCAGCCAGGAACTCATTACTGTTAAGAGAGTACGAGCGGCGAGAACCTCGCTCTCAGAGCTAATTACTTACTCACAGCTGTGTTGCTGCCAAGTGGGACATTAACAGGCAGGCAACATTTAAGTTACACTGACATTAGGCCGATTGGAAACAGTCATTTTTGTTGTATGCATAACATACAGCGGATAAGAACTGTGTAGTTAGACTAGGATTCAACAGAGTTACGGGTTCTAGAGTTTACTATCCCAGGATGAGGTATTTATATTTCAAAAGTGAACAACACGATTTTTTTTTTTTTTGTGTCGGCCCTGACACTTGTGGCTTAGGCGTCCCCGGTGCATAATCATGAGATTGTTATGACAAGAGTCCTACCTGTGAAAGAAACAGATTGGTCAGAACCGGAGCAACTATACTCAAGGACTTGTGTTGCCATGTCTGCGAAACGCGTAGCTATATACTGTGTGGTAAGTGTATTTTATGAGGCGCAGATTGGAGACCTTTTTTGTACTCACCTTGATTGCGGAAAACCGCATACAAACCTGTAAGGCACCCTTTAGTTCACCAAAAGCACTCCCACTAGCCATCCCCAGTAGTAAAATATTCTATAGATCAATTGTGAAGTCGCTTATGCTGGACTTAAAAATTTCGAGAAGAGCAATTGTCAACTTGAAGGAATTTCCCTGTATTCATTTCCACAGTGGAAAATCATCATTAGAATCATTTTAAAGTGTATTTATTATATCTGGAAAAGTTTATTTTAAGTGATATTTTCGTTTGTTCACGTTTTGAAACACGCGATCAGGAAAGTAAAAATCTAAGATTTGAAATATCTTTGAATTGAGTAAAGCGACAGCTGAACTTTTATCACCGGTCATAGTCAGCATTGTGCCAAGTATTGTGATAGAAAAATTAACTAATTTGGCAAAGTTTAATTAGCAGTTTTAACTAAGGAAAAAAATGAACTTTTTAACTAAAAGGAACAAAATTGATAAATTTATATCAGTCAATAGCCTTAATTCAGAGGATCACGAATATATAATGGTTTTGGTAAAACGTTTAAGCATTTGTCTGGTAATTAAGTTTTAAAGATAGATTGTCGTTGATTGTTGTTGAAGCGCGTAAAAATTCCGCCAACTACTGACGTAAGAGGCTTGAAGGTTAATCTTGTGGAAACCCTTTTGGATGCCACATTAAATTAAAATTAAATTAATACAGATAGAACATGATCATAGAAAGCACTTGTATAAATGGCAAGTTACACTATTTCGTACTTTGGGAGATATAATTACAGAAAAAAGTTACTGACGTCATAGGCCATGGCAAGCTTATAAAAGGACATGCAGCCACCATAATTTCTCTCATTCTTTCGCCGGAAAGTGGTCGCGTAATTTCGCGCTAGTTAGCGGGACGAACCGCTCCGAGCGGTAGTGGTTGCTACAAGTTGTAACATGCTACAACAATCGGGTACTCACTAAAGTTGGGGGACTTAATGAGTTTGTCTTCTCGTATGAATGTGTTTAACCTGTAATCTTCAATGAAACTGTTGTTCGATGCTTTATACATGTTTCTGGTAGCGATATTGTAAAAGGGAAGATAATTTCAAGAATATAAGCATTGTGTGATTCTTCAAAACTGTGTCAAGTGAACTTCTTTCAATCACCCTTCGTATTTTGGGTTACAATACGAATACGTGGCGACCAACTTATTTAATATTATAGGCACCAGAAGGCTACATCGGTCAAGAACTTAATTGTTCACAGTTTAGGCTTAGAGTTACCCCCCTCCCCCCCATTAACCTTTAGGCCTGACAAACCGCAATTAGGATGGTCCGTTCGCGGTGATCAGGACTCGATCCCGGGTCTCAATGTATCTACTTAACGCGTGCTGCCACACTGTAGCATATTAAAACAGGGATGTTTCCTTTCCATAAACTCTCACCATTATCTTTCCTGGTTTTTCTTCACAATTATGCTCTAGAACTAACAGATCCACATGCCGAAAGGCTGCTAGCTATTTTAGCAGAGTTTTCATTAAAAAAATAATGCTGCGACACCACAGTGCTTATTAAGACAAAAGGATTCTTATCTAAATCCTCCCAGTTACAACCTATTTTAATTACAGGAAACTTTGATAAATTTGATGTTAATTTTTTCTCTAGTATTGTTGAAGGCTACGTAATGGATTGTTATAATCTGATTACAGAGCAATAGTGTAACAGGAATTTCAGTGGAATATTACCTGATTGCTCAGAACGCAATGCCTTTTATAAATCGAAAATAAGTAAAAAAAGATCAGTTCAGTGGATGTCTTCTAATGTGGTCCACATTAAGAGTTTTTAAAACCTTGCAGCTAAAATTAACTGAAAAAGCTACAGATTTAATATTAATTCTGTATCACCGAACAGTAAACAGCAGAAAATTGAGGTAGTGATGTCTGTATTAAAACGGAAGTAGGTTTATGACAAATGTTTCACATTTAATTTTCGGTTTATCCACCTTCCTTCTGAGTTTCGAGGAAAGGCCTAAAAATTTTAATTATACGATGGTGAAGTGACCGAAATTATAATCAAAAAGTTTCCCAGAATTAATTATAATTTGTACCTTCATAAAAATTTCTTTACTAACATACTGTTAAAACATTATGTACCTGAAATTCCTTTCTTCGTCCTTTCAAGCAGACAATCAGTCTGCAAAAATTTGTACGCCAATCATCCATGAAACTGAGATCAGTTTGCCTATAGTATAGTTTTACGGAAGCTACGTTTATTTCCTCATTTTACTATTTGGAAGAAAGTAATTGCTTAATGTTACGTCATAGGAGATGGCGTTTAAAGTAAGCAAGGATAAAGCGTGTCGCAGTAGAAAGCGTTGTGATGCGGAGGCGTTTATTATGGTTTGCTGTGTTGACGTACAGATGCTGAGCTCTCGGGTGATGTGAGGCTCTGCACAGTGTATCTATCACTGGTGGCAGACCAGTCAACAGCAGCACAGGAGGCAGCTAGAGTCAAACTACTTCAGTTAAGCGTGCTCTCAGAGTAACTTTAAAAGAAATAAATATTAGATATGTATTATCATTACTCAAAAATATTTAAAATTCGTTCAGCAAGCCATCTTAATAAAATTTTATTCTGTTATTTCAAATCGGGGAATTTTAGTTATTTTTATTTGTCACTCCTGTCCTTTAGATCCTTGCTGAAGAGGGGATGTGTTTTGTCATGGTTTACATTCAACGTGAATAATAATCATAGAGAAACAATTCTTATATGTTACAAAGACAAAACAAACAAAACAGAATAAAAAAATAAACATTAATTTTTACAACCGAATTTTGCAAAAGTCATTTAGATACATTCAGTTCTTTTGTACAAATTCTTGAATGGAATAGAAAGAGTTGCCAATAAGATAATCCCTGAATTTTTCTTTAAATACATGTTTATTATCTACAAAATATTTTATACTTATAGGAAGTTTACTAAACATATGTGTTCCAGTATAATTAACTCTTCTTTCTACTAATGACAATGATGTTTGTGTTTTGTACAAGTTATCTTTGTTTCTTGTAATGGAATTGTGTACGTGTGGATTTGATATAAACTCTAACATAGGAACTGTGTGCTTCATGGAGGGGATTAAGTACCTGGCAGAATCTCCAGTATTTGGATGAAACTTCGGACGTTTGCTTTGCTTTCTTCAAGCAATAGTATAATAGCGAATGAAGAAACAGCAATCATAGAAGGATAAATGTTAAATATCTTAAAATCGCTTAGCCAAACGTATGCTGATTGAGTATGCTGGGATTTTTATGAATATGGAATACGATACAACTGAAAACAATGAGATTTGTTATATGTGGTAAAAAGAATTAAATAGAAATGTTTTTCCGACCCTGATGGAAGAAGAGGAATCCACACCCCGTCCAACCATCCAGGTTTTGTTTTTTTGTAATCCTTCACTTTTCAGTACTTTTAGAACATTAAAAACCTCCAAAGAGAAGTTTGGTGTACGCCGATAATGTTTCGGTACACTAGTGGTGCTATCGTCTCTTGTAGAATGTATGAAGAAGACAAACCGAGAACATTAAGTTTTGAGCAATTTAAAAATAAAGTTTTCCAGTTGTTTTGAGTGAATAAATCTTTCCCATGAAACTTCGAACTCACTTGGCTAGTTTGTTCACTAAGTTAAAGTCAAGTACTGAGTAATTAAATAACGTGGGAATTGTATAACAAGTGCGCAGACCAAGTTGGTTATACAACATATAGGCCGTGGATGCGACACAACATCGACTGGATCAAGCCGAAAGAGGATCTACCAGGGTCTGAACAACCATGACTCATGTGGAAGTCACTGAATAGACTCCGAGTTGGAGTTTGCCGCTGCAAAGATACACTCGCCTCATGGGAATACCTCGGGGAACAGTCAGATATCACATGTTCCTGCGGCAAGATCGAAACTGTGGTACATTAGTTGTCATGCCAACAACTCGGAATAAATGTATTTCAGTCAGACCTTAATTCAGCCAGTGACAAAGCCAACGCAATAGCGGAAAAAAAAACTCTTGTATCTGATGTTGCCGTTGACACGAAAACAAGAGGACCGTGGGGTAACTATCTCGAGGAAAATCATTTGAACACACTCATCTGAAAAGATAACTGAACTATTAAAAGCATGTTTATGTATAAAATTTTCTTCTGAACCATTACCTCAATATTTCCCATTTATTTACAAAAAATCTGAACAAATTAGGTAAATATTAATCATATAGTAGTACGTAATGCAGAACTTGTTAGTAATTTCATTTATTAATTAATTTATATAACCCCAAGTTACCTGCAAGCTATAAGAATGGTTGGGTATCACAGTTTTATTAAAATGACTATAATAAATGTGTAATAATGTTGGTAAAGGAGGAAATTGCTTGTAGAAACAAGCTGCTTGATTTGGAGAGTTTGTTCTAATCAGAGCCACACGCTCCTCTATTGCTATACGTCACTGACCGCATTTTCTTAGAAAGCTTGTGTTCCAGGTCCTCACAGTTCTAAAACGGTACTATCACATGGCAAAAGCACTTACAGCCACGTCATTACCCTCAAATCAGAACACCATCTATGCCAAGTGGAGAAAATAGCAACCACAGTTTATAATACTGCTTGCTATATGAAGCAGACAGCGAAAGGAATTCACATACCACTCCCTTCCAAAAATTGTGACACCAAAGTGACTGTCAGTGAAAAAACAAAGCATTTAAAAGGACACCAGTAACTGCTAACACTTGATGTAGATAGCTGGGAAATCACTTAAAAAATCCACTTAAAGTAAAAAGAAACAATTTAGCGAAAGAGTGGCTAATATGAAATTTTTGTTTTTTCTGTTGACAGCTTTGGATCTTGAGCCTTGATGACAACAACACTTATAAGATTCATTTACTATAATAACTTCCAAGAAGCAACCATTTCAGTATCGGATGAACCTGTGTGCAAGTGTAGAACAAGTTAAATGGAGGTCCCCTCAGGAACTGAGTAGGGCACTTGTACATATGTTAGTGTTAGCTTAATAAAGGCTTGGTAGGAATTCACAGCGGAAACCACAGATCAACAAGTTTCCTGACTGTTGACGATATAAGTTGATAGGGGTATGAATCGTGCAATACTCTTCCCAACACCCAAACGCATGTGCGAATTAATTTTTCACTTGCTGATACCTATCTCGTAAACATTAAATCGAGGCAACAATTCGAACACTGAAACAGAGTGTTACGAAGTTAATATAACATGCTAATGTCAGTTAAAATAAAACTTGTCGCAGTTTAATCAAATTACATACTATATCATATAATCCACGTTAGTAAAATACGGACGGATACATATACGTATCATATCAATCATTTAAAAAGTTTCAATCAGAAAATTTCAGATTTAATAGCTAAGCTATAACAGCATCTTGAGGTATCGGGGGATAAATACATACAAGGCCAAGGGGTGGCATTGGCGGAGGTAGGAGCTCGCATTCCATTTAATGACTTCTTCTAAACATAAAAGTGGAGCAATCTGCATTTTGGTCTCACAAAATGATATTCCGTGCGTACGTCATAGCTAACACTCACTGACGCCGCATAATTTGGACAAGCAATCATGATTTTCAGGTTCCAGATGTAAATTTTGACTCTTGTTATACTTTTGAGAAATGAAGGTTCTCGTATTAATATTATTCGTTTCAGCCATCTGTTGACTGTGGAATCGCAATTTCATCATTTCTCACGTGCTTTCCTTTTTCACCAGTACTGTTTAGCTCTCCCTTCGGACAATATTCTTTTCGTTCGGACGTTTTTAAAATTTTTTTTTTTTTACTTATGGCTTTACGCCTCGTCGACGTCGAGGTCATTAGAGGCGGGATGGGAGTGGGGACAAGGAACGGAATTCGGCCATGGCATTTGGAAGGCATTTACGTGGAGTGATTTTGGGAAACCATGGAAAACCCAAATGTTGATGCTCGGACGTGGATTTGAACCGGTGTTCTCCCGAATGCGAGGCCACACCGTTAACCGCTCACCCACCACGCTCGGTCCGTTCGGACGTATCTTGTGCCTCCTTAAATTTCATTATCTCACTCATTATTTTTACAGCTTTATGAACTTGTATCAGGTATGGGACTCGTATCTTAGTGTTGTCCTGAACTTTGAGGATTTTACGAGCCATGATTTTTGCGCCAGTTCCTTTAGTGTATCCAGTATTATTACTATTAATTATCATTGTTTGATTTTTTTCTCTGGATATTTCGAGGGGCTAGCAAGGTGTCCTGAGAGAAGCCAAAGCCGTGCGTGGACGGCACAGTACCGTGTCGACCAGCCGGCGTGAAGCATAGGGTTACAAGCGCTCTCGCCCAGCACCGTGACGGAAATGCTCAGCGCGCTAACACACGCTCCCGCTGTCGGCCGTCTCCAAACACACACGGTAGTGGCTTTACTTTTACTCCTCATAGGATTGGCAAGTAGGTACATAGTAGAGTCGTGCATACGCTGCCTAGGCTCGCTTGGTTTGCGCTGCCAGCGCGGCCTCTGCCGATCAAATGCCGGAAATACAGTGCAGAGGGCCGAGCCTGGACGTTAGCTCGAGCCTGGCAGTAGGCTCGGTCTGTTATTCGCGTGCTGTGTGGTGACGAAGCGACGCTGGTACTCTACCGGCACAATCGGAACAGCCATCACTTAAAATCGCTAAATCGAAGAATCACTAACAGAAAAATTAAAGAGTGGAGAGTATACGTCTTTTTCTTGTTATTTTCTACGTGCTGTTGTATCATTTTTTAAGATTGTATAGGCTTACGTTTACTGTCGTAAAATTGCGATATTTAAAGACCATTCACAACTCTATGATAATGGAAAAATAAAAATCTGCAGATTGCACCACATTTCAACATTTCTGTCGTGATGTTCTGTCATTTCTTAAAAAGTGGAACAGTCTTTCTCCTGAACATATGAATGATCATTTGATTACTTACAATCACTCATTAGAGTGATATCACTTATGTCATTAAAGTGAGTTCATTAAAAGGTACAAATCCTTACAAGACATCACATATGTTTGAAACCTCCATATAAATCATAATGCACTAAATGTGGATTCAGTGTATATGTATGTCAGTAACTGCAGATAACTTATGTTATGGTTTTCGTTATACTGTGTTCTGTATCATAGTTGGTAACACTTCCGTTACATACGTTTACCAAACACATACACGTTGCAATTCATGTCTAGGGCGATTCAATTGATAGAACATACAAAAAATGTTGGAAGTAATCACTGATATACTGTAGACTGGAGAATGCCCCTGTCGTACAATCGTGACCAGTTTTCTATAATGTACCATCCTTGTTGTGGGTGTTCCTGTATTGTCGAGCTTTCGTTTGTCCACTGAGAGAGGACCGGTCATAGGAATAACCCAGCGAGTTCCAACGTGAGTAGACGGCGATTTACACGACACTAGCACATAGAACAGTTCAAGGTGCACAATGTAAATTTTCTTCCACCTCAACAGAAAACTTTATCGCTGTGACGAAAGAATGATTTCAAATGGTCGTAATGGTCACTGACAGAGTTTCTCGCCCGCGCGATAAGTCTTCACGGCGTAATCGAACCGCATGTGTTCTAGCGTACGGCAAATGTAAAAGTCAGTTCTGAGGCTCAGACCTGAATACGAACCATAGACCTCTCGAGCCCATTCAAAGAACCTTAAACTAAGCGACACAACAGCACACACAGTGACTTCAGCTGAATGTCAACAATTGTCATACATCTGAAGGAAAAGCATAAACCGACATCTTCATTAGTCTACACTAGTAATATCATAAATATCTCTGTCTGTTTGTCACGTTTTCAGGACTTAACAGCTAAACCGATCTTGATTAAATCTGACAAGGAAATACTATCTCTCATTAGGAAGGACGTAGAATACTTTTTCTGCGTAAATAACATATTTTGTGATGAAATTTTGATAGCTAACCGAACCGTTTGAGACAGGCAGATAGCGTCTCCGTAATATTATGTCCCTCGTTCAGGCTTTGTTTCTCTCGCAGAATGTGTATGATCTGTTCATAAATTTCATTTAAATATAGTTACCTCACGGGTTTTCACCCTTAAAGACTATATTTCTTAGCAAATGACAAAAAAAATGTCATTTACAAAATGGCATTGACTTAAGATGGCCCTAGAAAGTGACAAAAAAAGCACTAAGTTCTCGCGAACAAAATCGCAAGTAACAGTAAGTGCACAATTAGTTGTTAGGGCCGATTATCACCATCGATTTGTCCTTTACCAAACTTACTGAGTACTTCATGGGCTAAGATAACAGTATACTTCGTTTTTAGGCGCAACTGAAAGCCCAGTAAATAGTATAGGCCATATCGATATCGCACGTATCTAGCATTGTAACGTATGCGTATTATGTAACGTTGATGCAGTATTACAAGGAGAAGAATAAAATCCGCCACACCTTTCTAGACTCGAAATATACCTGGAGTTAAAATATAAGTGAAATGACTTCGGTTGAGAGAAGTCTCATAGTAGAAGGAGAAAGTTTTGGATGAAAGGACTTCAAAAAATGGTTCCTTGACGTACAGTTTGATTAATGATTTGTTATTGGCCCTGCGTTTTTAAGAGCTGCAGACAAGGAGTATGACAAACCAGCCACTTTAGTACGGTTTTAGGCGGTTTTCTGTAACCATTATAGAAAATTGGACCCTGCCGAGAAACGCCAGGAGAAAATAAAAGATTGTAAATTATTCTGTACGAATATTACTTTCGGCGTAACTTAAGGAAGTTGAGCCCATTAGTCCAAGAAAGCTACAGAACCATCAATTTACTACATTTATTTTCCCTAGGAAACTCAAGGAACAGTAACAGCTAAAATTTAGGAAGGAGGATAAGAACCATGTTTCGCAGTTTGTAAGAGTTTTACTATATATCCCGAGAATTTTTTTCATAGGGTTCCTGGATCTATCCTGAGAAATGTTTCGAAACTCTTAATAGATTCAACGTAATCCATCCATCCATCCAATGTCTCAAGGGTGACTGAGGGACTACAGAATAGTAGTTCTAGTGCAAATATTCTAATGTTGATGAGCTACTATATATAACGAAACGACATTAAGTTACCTAATACGCGGAAATACAAAAAGCAAGAAGATGCACTCTTCATATACATTTCTCGCCACTGAAAAGCATTTCTGGTAGTTTGTCTGCACTCTTGTTGCCGTTATCGTGTCGACGGACACATAGACGTTCCGTCTCTTTGAGGCGCATGGCGAGACGCCAGTTAACTTTGCAGCCAATACGAAAATAAGCCGAACCGTGTTTATTGAACGTGACTACACGCAGTACACTGGGGGTGTTTATAGACCATTAGAACAGCGGAGCAATGCACGTCCTCATGTTAAGCGGTCTTTGACTTTCCAGCGACCTTACCATTCAGTTCTACAACTGAAGGTTCCAGATTCACTCTATTGCTGTTGGTATATTTCGTCGAATTATAGAGAAAAAAAATTACCGATTCCTTGTTAGCCAAAAAAATATCAATCGACTAAATAGAAGTACAGATTAATTAAGCACAAAAAGTGAAATTTACAACAAGTATAATACACAGGACCCGTCACAGGCTGGAGGTAGAGAACAGGTTCGACTCCTGGACCCCCGTAGCGGCCGTCCACCTCTGTCACCGAAGAGAATGCTGGGAAGGCTTTCAATGCCAGCCTCATAAACTAACATTTAACAAACAAAAACACGAATCACAGACCGATGGCAACACTTAGGCTTCATTACTCCATGAACCGATAATACTTGCTTCTAACTATCCATTGCTAACATTTAACAAATTCTAAATAACAAACAGTTAAGAAAATCAATGTTTTGCGTGATCTGATAGGGTTAATTCGAAAATAATAATACGTAGGGTTCTTTCTTTTTGATTGCTTTTGTATTTATTTATTATTCAGCCATATCAAATGTGAAGGATTCATCGCTATCATAAAACATGTTAGAGATTTTAAAATTATTCACTTATAAGGCTTATAAATAGTTTGAAATGCGTTTTTTTTTCTTTTTTGCCATATCTTTGCACCTTGTCGACGTCGGGAAAGGACTTGGAGCAAGGAATGGAAAAAAGATTTTAGTTATTGAATTTTTTAAAGAACCATCCCGGCGTTAATCTTGTGTGATTTCGGGAAAAATATAGAAAACCAAAATCGGGATGGCCGAATGCGATTCGAACGTGTCCTTCAGAATGCGAAGCTAGAGTGTTACTGCTAAGCCACGAATCTCTGCAAACACGTTCATAACCGATGAAATAAGCTTGTAGGAGACTGCTTAATGCTGATTAAGGCTAATGCGCAAATCATTGCAGGCCATCAGGAAAAGTTTTCTAATATACTGCCTCGGTGTGTACGTGCTAAAAAAAAAACTATAAAAAAAAAAAAAAAAAAAAAAAAACTGAGAACTTTCCTCGAAAACGATCCTGAAAATGACATTGCTGGATCCAAAGTCAACCAGCAGGATTCTTTGTTTTCAACAAACTAGCTGTGGTCACAAGCAGCATCAGTCGCAACGATCGTTGAGACTAACTTTAAGATACGATTTTTAATTATTACATTTATTTAATTAAACATTACCGGTTTCGAGCAAAATGCTCATCATCAGATGGTTTGGATTTTAATGTATTTACATATTCAGATGCAAAATGTGAGCATGCATCATGAGATAGCTGAATATTTTCGAAAACAAACTCTTCTTAGTGGCGAAAGGATATGATGCATTAATAAACACACGACACTAACACTGGTGATAACTTCATTATTATGATTATTATTATTATTATTATTATTATGACTATGATTTTCACGTTTTTATTTCGACTGAGTCCTACTTTTTAATATTTATGGCTTCAAGAAATACCTGGGCACAAAATAAATTGTTTTCGTCAGTGAAGATTCTTGGTAAATTTATGTAAACTGAAAACAAAATAAAGGCTGTCGTAAGCGACAAGAAGCATAGAGAGTTGGAGAAGTGTTTGAACCCAGCGAACACAACTAAGTATGTACTACAAGTATATTCGAATTCCCTACGCTGTATATTACGCAGGGAAAGAATCAAATGTAAACGCACAAAAATAAAAAAATAAATAAAAAATCCCTTTGTGATATTTTTCATAGAAAATACCAACGAACCAAATTATCATTATGAGGAAGGTCATGTTAAGTACGATGCAGTGAACCTGGAAAAAGGCAATCTCTGTTTCATTCTGTGGTTAGAACTCTATCAGCAAACAATGACTCGTGTACAAATTATGGTGTATGAAAAAAACATCACGAAAGAATCAGGTGACAAGAAGGAAGTTAATGTCATGTGTTACAGATTTAATTGAACGTAAGTGTTTAAATGTTTCGAAAAAAATAAATAAACTGTCGCATGCAGAAAAGCTCGGTTTATTTCAAGAGCAGCACAAACTGCACTAAGATCTACTATAATAAAGCGTAAGACTCTGTTGATGGCGATTTCGTCCTTCGGTCGGGGACATTAAGCTTGTGAGGGCTGGAACTGTGTTTCACCCTCTATTTTCTTTCATCTGTCATCCACAAAACACACACACACACACACACACCCCCACACCGTGACACGAACACGGTCTCACTGGGGACGGCAGCGGGAAACCACCCCAGTGTAACAGGCAGTCTGTGAATCAGGATTTCATTTGGGAGTTTTGATAACTTATTCAGTGAATACTGTAAGCTGCTTAGAGCGAGCTCAAGCGAAGTTTGTACGTGAGCGAAACTACAGAGTTGCAAGATTCAGGTTACTGCAGCGTATAGTGCATACGCATGGACAGTGCACGTGATCACTTACACATATGTACTCTTGCGTGGCGTGATCCCGGTCTATTTGCGACTGTCAATTCTGCCGGCAGCTATGTAGAAGGTAAGACGTGTGTCTTGTCTGTGCCCTTGGCACTTGCCTCTAGCATTGTCTCATGTAGTTAGTTATTGGGAAGATAAAATATACTCGATAAATTATTCAGTCTGTGTAACTTAAACGAGTTGTTTGCCGTTGTTTGTAATAATGTTGTAATGCCTCGTGATGATCTTATTTGGTAATATCTGGTTGGATCGTTATTTAATCATCAGCTCTTTCGTGTATAATAATTCAGTAAAGCCATGTTTCAGTTATATTCGTATGAAGAAACTATTCAGTAATTAGCAAGGTTAAGTTGGTAGCATTGTAGCCATGTGTGTTTGACGTTTCCTTCCAGTATAAGTTAGGCAGATCTGCGGATACTTGTACGGTTAGGTCTTTATAATTAAAGTATTTGTTTAAATTATCTATTCTTTCGTTTAGTCATTTACAGTCGTTAGATTAAAACCCAAGTTATTTCAGATAATTATGTGGAAGAATTTGCGATATATCGGCAAGGTAATAACTATTAAAAATATGTCACTGTTAAAGCAGTTCGGGATCCCTGCTACAACAAAGGTCGCTCTGGTGTCAGATATCCTTATCCTGACAAATAACATCTTGGTGCCCACGTAGTATAATGTGTTATAATCTTGAAGGTAACCTAAGATCACATATAAGAACCGCTCCAAGTCAATAATACTGCCCACTAGTGGACTGCATGGCCATATAAACCCCTTTACTAGTGGCACCAGTTCATCTGCCCCAGGACGTTCGCAGGGAGGGGTATTCCCCATGATAACCTCCTACACTCAGTTACAGGTATGTTATGTCGTGGCACTGAGTTAGTAGAATAATACTTGAATTGTGACGTGGAGAGCTGTCTGCCGCACATTTTCTGCGGAAATACAAACTTGATTAACGCTGACTGTAGAAGGGTGATCCAAATGCTTGGCGAAGATGGAGGTTAGCAAGAAATGACATATGATGGGAAGCATTGAAGATTTCCGCATAGATATTGTCAGAAACTAAATATAGTGCTAGAAATTGTCTAAAATGAAGTGTGCTATTAGTCACTATGAAGTTGATGATGTCGGGTATTGCTGTCACGTAGTGGCTGTTGATATTAAACACACATGACTTTTGGCTACACTGACTTTCCAGAAGTATCTGCTCAATATCATACCTTCAAATTCATTCGCGGTTTTGTTGTAAATATTATGTGACATACATGCGCTTCTGGCATGGGGTGTACCTGGAGCCAAATTTACAGGCAGTTCACCTCAGAAAGATGTCTTACCATTAATTGAGTATTAAAAGATGTCAACTGCGGAGGCAAGCAATGCCAATTCTGTTGCAGCGATCCACTATTCTGATAAAACTTCCTGTATTAAAACTGAGATGTTTGTAGGCCTTCTGCGTCGTTACATTTCGGTCCAAAGCAGCTCAACAAACATCACTGACATAACAGCAAAACTATCGTGCAACGAAATTACGTGTCGACGTAAGTCAATATTCCACTTTAGAATTTTTGTGTAGCGTTGATGAGGCGCATTAAATCATGGAGTCTCTGTTAAAGTTCGTGATGCATTGCTTGGGTGCTTCTTGAAACAATTATCTGCTTATACCAGTACATTTCTAATGCCACTGCAAAGCACAGAAATTTGTAATCATGGCACAGTTTGAATAATTTATATACCATAATAGTTCGTAGAGAGGTTTAACAACACAGCGGTTAAGCAACTTGTCTTGGAAACGCAGGATCCCAGGTTCAAACCATATTGGGGTTATGACTTTGTCTTAGGGCTTGCTTTAATCATATCAGTAGACCAGCATGCTTCATGATTCGAAATTCACGCTAAACTATAGGTTCAGTCACGAAACAGAATAAATATGCAGCAAATCAAAACTTTATTATTTAAAGCTTTCAATATTCGCTTGTCCACTGGTTCGGTGGCTAAAATCATTTTCTTTTAAAAAAAGTTTTCCTAATGCTTTACTGCCTGCCCCTTGGTTCAGCTGGTTGCGACAATGTGATGGTGTCCTGCACTGACTAGGGGTTAAACGAATCGAGTCCTGGTAGTGGATGAAATTTTCTATCATCAGGACTTTTTAAATTAAATTAATTGTAATGGAGCGCATGCTCCGGTGGCAATTTCCATAAACACCCATCTTCCCCCTTTTCTGCATCCACCTTGTGGTATGACGGAGTTATCCACAATGAATATAATTAAATAAATTAATTAATATTCATATTTTCTTTAATAATATTCAATCTTGTAAGGGGTAAATACCGTAAATAACAGGGATATTGTATGGATAATAATTGTATATTAAACCCGGGCAGCCAGAGGTATAATTATTATAATTTTAATTTCTGCAAAACTTGCTGCTCAGTAACGTAGTGAATATGGGAAGCTGGACCTGCCATTTTCGAGCGGACGAGAGCGAGACAATAGCTGGGCTCCCCGACTTGGCGGCGCCGTCGTTCACAACAGCGGTGTTCCGTTAGACGAGGGCGGTGAACTCACCCCTCTCCGCTGCTTTGCTCGAGGTCGGGCAGAAAGTGCGCGAAGGAGACAGCAAAGGCTGGGTGCGATATAAAACACGTGACGACGGACATGTATAGATGACCAATCGTCAACGTTTATAGGGGTCCCCAAATCTTAATTCAAGGGGATTCTGTTACATGTGGCGAGTGGGAAACAACTTGGAAGAAGAAGAAGAGAAGAGGCCATTTTGAGGACACTTGCTGCCGGGACGAGCTACTGTACAGACGTGTCAGCCGGTGATCACTGTCTGGTTCTGATCACTCTCTTGCTCTGGGAAGCGAGAAGTAGTATGGCATGCCTGCCATTACCTGGAAGCTGTCTTGGTAACGCGGTCGTACCCGCTAACCTGGCTTCCACAGCTGCAGTGGCGCTGTGCGTGTCACGCTACATCACGGCGGTGCATTTATGGTAAAGTACCGGATGCATACGGTCACAATTCATTGGATTTTGACAAGACTTGTGAGCCCTTAAGCGGCACTAAGATAAGACTCTGCTCCCGCCACTAAATCACTGAGCTAGCTGATTTTATGTTTCATTGCAAATTCCAAGCATCTTGCTAATTGTAAATTCAAGACGATGCTTTTCTTTAACTTTATATGGCGCCCCTGGGATACTCCTTTGTTGTAGTAAATGTTAGCTTCAATTTGATGGCCTGTGTTGCCACGTTGATCATATGTTAACTTTGCTATTTAATGTTGAAATATTTCATTCAGTTTTGTGTTTGCTTTTCATCGGCGGATTGTAAACGTCGGGTATTGCTTGTTTTTTTGTGGTCTCTGAATATGTTTAACGTAAAGTTAACTATTACCCGGCCTTGTATAAGCCATAAGAATCAATAAATGGGATATTATTTTGTGTACAATATTCATGGTTCTGGTTCCTGTAGCTCACCTTATTATGATATTAAAATCATTTTCATTTTGTTTTCATGTTCTAATAACTTACGTGTAAAGGTAGAGAAGGTATGGCAGGTGTTGGAGGTAATTTACTGTATAATATTAATAAATCCCCCCTCCCTTTTAAAGAAATACCTCCAGGCACATCTCTGAATACAACCTACATTTTCCCTTTACAAAGTTTAACTTTAAATTCTTTCATCGTTTTTGGCAAATTATTCATCATTTCTCTTGGTAACTTATTCCAATCCCTGACACCCTTACCTAAAAAAAGAGAATCTTCCTACACCCTTGTGCCTGAAATTGAGTGCCAGTTTGTGGTCATGGTCATCTTTTCCCTTCCATGCATTACTTTCAATTCTTACACCAATATCTTTCCATACCTCATCACCAATATACGCCTTGTACACTTCCATGACCTTCTTCATCCTCCTTCTGTCTTCCAATGAGTCCCATTTCAGCTCTTTTATCATATCTGTTACTGATTGTGTTCTGCGATAATTTCCAGAAACAAATCTAGCAGCCCTTCTTTGCACCTTCTCCCACTCCTGTATTTGATACTCAAAATGTGGGCCCCATAGTACACTACCATATTCAAGCAATGGTCTGACCAAAGTTTTGTAACCCAATTCCTTCGCCGGCAATGAAGAGAGTGGTACACAATATCTGATCACCAGAATTGTAACAAGGTCTTGGATTAACCCCAAACTTTTCCACACTGCGTATGGACTGAGGGCATAGGGTATTGTTGATGGTGATTCGTCCGTTGGATTGGAGCGATAAGCCATGGTGGTTCCTTGGTACCTTTCGGAAGATGGCCCTGCAGTGCCTTCTCCCGTCTTTCAACTTTTATCCACTACACAGACATACTATCACAGTCATTCACATTACAACAACACTTACGACCACTGTCACACTGAGGAAGGCAACTGGAATCACCACAGTTCATATTACCAGTCGTTTCCACGGAGGGATAAACATCCCCCATGATAACCGCCTACTTCCGGTCTCGGGTAAGGGATTCATAGAACAAGAGGAAGAAGATGTTGTAGCTATTCAGTAAGGCGGAGAGATAGATTTGCACAGTTCCAAATCCTCACATTATTGACCACATTTCTCCGTAATTGCTTGTGGAGTCTTGTTATAGGGCACTACTGAGTGCTATTCATTAGCAGGGTGGGGCATGAATCATAAAAGGATTATCCCCACAAGTTAAATCACCACACCATGTTGCAACATTTCATTTCGTGAATTTTGAAGTAAACGAACACCCAAACAAATGTCTGCCCATTCGTACTCAAGATGCAAATACAGGATTATTACAAATGATTGATGAGATTTGGGAAATTTACTGTAGCTATATTACTATACATATTGTTACAAAATTTTTCAGTCGTGTACAATAGAAACTCTAAAGTTTTTGCTCCACCCCGTGGATTCCTAAACAGGATCATGATGGGTATGATGATCAGCAATTCCTATCATATTTTCCACTCTCTCCCGACTTAAACCCATCGCGATATTTTTGTGTGGTGTTACGTGAAAGATTCAGTTTTTAAATCTACTCTACCAACAAACTTACTACAACTGAGGTCTGGCATCAGCAGTGCTGGACCTAGTGTGGCAGGAACTTGATAATCGACTTGGTATCTGCAGATTCTGTAAGGGATCTCTTACAGAGCACTTGGAACATGTCACAAAAACTTGTTGAGTTTTTCTTTACGACTGTAAAGTTTTGTGACAATATGTCAAATAATGTAGCTACTATAAAGTTGTGAAATCGATCGGTCATTTATAATAAGCCTGTAACACTACACTCAAATACGACGATAAAAGGAAAGTCCTGTGATGCGTATGTCATCTTACCAGCTCAGAATACCTTCTGAGTGAAGACAGAAATAAGTTTCGGCTGAGTAACCATACGCAAAGCAAGTTCAACAAACTTGAAGTGGTGCTATGTATTTAGAAATAACGAGTTTTATAACTACGGTAACCAATTTCAGTGCCTAGGATAGAGACCTCCTCTATAAGAGAGGTCTAAGTTAATTAACATTGTCGTGATGTGGGAAAATAATTGGTAACAGTATTATGTGAACGAATATCTTTCTGTAAACAGTTTGTTTTTCCATATAAAACATCTTTAAAATGTTTCATCATCTACCAAATGATGTCTCTTTACAAATTATTATATACTAACTGCACTAAGGTTAAAGTGACGAAGAGGTATCTTCCGAATTAGCGATTACGAGTATTTGGTACTTCAGAAAACTTTAATAATCGGCTAAAGCACAATTCTAATTCAATTTCTGTCATTTCTGAAGTACCTTTTCGTATTTTATAACATTTTTGGAACCTAAGCGTTCTACTAAGCAGTTCTAGTTTGGTTAAGATATAAAGCTAAGGCGCTGATTTAAAAAAACAAACAAACTATTTGACGACATTTAGATCATCGAGCTTACTCGATTCCTATAATTGCTGATGTACGTGTTACTTATGTAACAATCTATAACAGTTAGTTCTAGTTAGGCTAAGGTATAAATCTGAGGCCGTGATTTTCATCAAAACCATTTGACGACATTCAAATCATGGAGATACGCGGAGACAGGTGTTGGCAGTGCGGCGCGAGTGACAGATGAGATGTTGGTACTCACGTAAGAGACGCCGCTCCTGTAGGCTGAAGACATGTCGTCTGCTGGCTCCCGTCATGGCCGCCGGCTGGGCGCCGACTGAGCCGGCTCAGGAGGCTGCCGACGCTGCTGCACCCTGGCGGGCGCCTATTTCGAGACGCCCGCCGACGTCGTCGTCCGATCTGGGCCCGCGGTCTGCGTGAACCGGAAGAAGAGCTTCACAACTCGGAGATAACGCCCTCCCTGTGGGTCAAGGACTGTCGCGGCAGCAGCACTACCAAACGATACACTTGTTGGGAAACCAGACAGCTCCGCAGAGCATGGGGCAGACGAGTAGGTAGAGGAGTTCATAGCAGGCAAGCAGCAAAGGGCTAGGACTGAGATGGCGGTATGCGTAAAGATGAAAGTGGTAACAGGAGTACTACAAGGTAGTGTATTGTGACCAATTCTGTTTATTAAGCCTGTTGGTAATAATTTGCTGTTTGCAGATGAAGTAATGTCATAACTAAACTAACTTAGTCCACAACCCGAATGTTGGTTGGATCCTCCTGAAGGAGGCATACTAAGCCATTTTATCAGAAGTAGGACGGCTAGGGAATCCGAATCACCGTACGTTGTGGCGTAGCTCATACGTTCAAACACAATTCTTAAAAATTCCTGGTCCCGTCGCGATGTGGTTTTTGAAAGCAAGCGCCTTAAGCATTTTTTTTAAAGGTGCAAGACCAATCTCGTATTCCATTTTCATAAAATACGTTCCACCTGGAGACTGCACATGCCTTCGGTAAATCGATTACATTAGGTGAATCTGATGAAGCTTGAAGTCTTAGGGAGCGTTCATAAACTACGTGGCACTGCCAAGGGAAGGCGGGGTTGGGTAGAATGCTAAACTGGGCTACGTGGTGGGAGGGAAGGGGGAGGGTTTTCGAGCTGAGCCGAGCCAAGCCAAGTAGCTTTTCATATTATTTGTCACAGTTAAAATAAGGTGCAGAACACACAACAGCATGCGGTATTTATTTCGGTCCTTGGAAGTCGTAGCGCTGGGTTGCACGCGGCAGGCGGATTTGAACCAGCCAACATTACGATACGAAAAACATTAGACATGCCGTACCTACACACAAAAGCGCTTACAGATGTCACACGGGGTTTTACAAGGCAGTGACAGTTCGTATCGTTTTGATGGTTTGAAATAAAGTTGTTTTGATTAGGATCGCCCGCGTGCGAGCATTCGTTGATAAAATACCTTTACTACCAAATGAATTTCAGTACAACTTAAATCTTTTAAAACAGATCAAAGAATCGTTTCCTGGTAACGTAGAAAGAAAGGTGATAGAACCATGGCAAAAGAAAACAAAAAATGCAACTCTTCGTTTTTTAACGCCACAAGTATAGTTTATTTCATAGACTTTGCTAATAATATATCATTTGCAAGAGTGGCTGATGGCAACATTTGATTCAGAATATTTATAGTTATAGAAAATTGCATAACGAAAATATCGCTTGTGTTTATAATATACGCAGTAATTTTAACAATAGTCTATTAAAAGAAAACAATACAAAATGCTTTATGGACTTCGTAGAGAAAAAAGCTATGCGCCACACAGGGGGAAGGCGGGGTGTGGAGGCAAAAACCACGTCAGGCTACGAGGGAGGAGGGGGGGGAGGGGGTTCAAGGGAGGCTAAAATGGAGACACGTAGTATAGGGACGCTCCCTTACACTAGCTGTCACCCCAGCACTGTTTGGCCAGCCAGGAAATTTCAAATAAATAACTGCGTTGATTTTATTCTCGCTTATATTGTTAAAAGGAAGTATAAATTTCAAGTAAGTTATTGTATTTGATTTTATTTGTACATACGTTTCAAATTGAAATGTAACTACGGTGCCAGCTTAAGTGCAATTGTCTGTTAAGCAGCACAGATAAAAAATAATAATGCGAGGTAGCTACTAAAGAATTATAATGCAATGTTCATTTGAATTTATATTTTTATTTTTATTTACTTATGACTACTAGATGCAATAGTTACTGGAACCAAGTGACAACATAACCTAACCATTTTTTTTACAGAAGATAATAAAGAGGAAACTTTATTAAAAACTCAAAGAGGCGTAGGTAACTATGAAACATACCAATCAAATCAATAATAGTTCATCTTTTTCAAATTATACTTCATAATAATAAAAATTTCCGCCATTTGAAGAAATCAAGTTCAGTTATTTCAAAGCATCGTAGTCATTAATCTAATATAATCTGAAAAAGTTTAACAAATCACGAAAAAAATCAATAAAAAATAGTAAATATCCGTTTTTCTTTTCCAGAACAAATTTTTACTACCACCAAATGTGATACCGGTCATTTTCGACGGGCGTTGAAACTAATGTTATATAATTGGAAAATGATTGGAACAGATCTAGAAGGTTTTGGACATGATATTCAGTGGTGTAGGTAAACATCGAATTATGACAAGTATCAAAAAGAGATGCACAAATAATTTTTTTATTTGATTATAAAATGAAGGAGAAAAATCTTTTATATTAGTTCTACGGGTAGAGCTTTGTTAATTAAAATCCACAGCACGATGGCTGAAATGTTAGGTTTTAATAAATCAACGCGACTTCATCCGGAGAACAAAGATAATACAGATAACGAGAGATGAGTTTGAGAAATATCTTGTTGTAGACATTAAGTGTAAATACCTTGACAATTGCTTCTTTCACTTATCATCGGTCTCGCAATTGTTTGGATGTGATCCTCCATCTCCACCCATCTTGAGCTAACCCATTTATTGTAAAACATCAATTAGAACAGAACCTACGTGCTCAATTATCTGCTACATATATTCTAATATTTGCCTTTATCTACAGTTTCTTCCTCCGACTATTCCCTGTTACACATATTAACGAAACCCGAATGTCTTAAAACGTGGTTTGCCATCTTGTTCTCTTCGTTCTGCGATATTGTTCCAAAAAACAATCTCCTTTTTCATATCATGTTCCTTTCTTATTTTATCTGTTCACTTTATTTTTTATATGCTTCTGTAGTACCACATCTGAATTGTTTCATTTTCCTCGTTTATGGTATTTCTAGGCATAAACTGAACTGGTGAAAGTGTCACTGGGTATGCTAGGTATGTTGTATTGATTTAGGGTTGTAGTTAGCTATTGAGGTGGAAAACGTTGGTCAGAAAGTCTGTTGAGTCTGTTGGAGTGGTATGGAACCACAACACCAGTATAAAAATACAGGAATTGGAGGCAAAGGGAGGAGTGCAGCTAGAATTGTCTGAGAGAATTATTGCAAATCACTATCAGTAACTGATAGGATAAAGGAGCTAGGATGGGAATAACTGAAAGACTGGAGACGGCGGAAAAAAATATTTTGAGTGTATTAGGCACATGTTTACGACTCCTGGATGTGCATTGGAACAAAAAGTAGAAACAATACTTGAAAGGGAATAGACGACCATGACCATGTCATATTCATAATATCTTCGATAGTGACCTTTTGAACTGTTTAGAAAGAAGCTTGCAACATACCAGCCATATAGTAAATCATTTCTATCACGATTTTATTGGTAATAAAGAAGGTCGCACTTAAACAGCATCGCAAGAAAACAAAGTTTCATAAAGGTAGAATCATTTATACGAACCCTTCCTTCTCGTTGCATTCATTTCCACAGGTAAGGCGGAAAATTCCGATCAATTTAAGGTGTAATATACCTGTATTTTATTTAAACAGTTATAGCAAATTTAGTGACTTTTAAGCCACTTGAAGCAGATAGCAGAAAAAAATCTGTCGAATAAAGAAATTTCACGCAATTTTAAAGATATTCTGAAGTTTGTCAATAGTTTCAGAATGAGAAGCTACACATTACTTGTAAAAATAGCCCCGTAGGTAAATTAGAAACAGGTTTTATAGGTAAAAATAGATAATTTTTTAATAAAAAGTTAAGCTAGAAGATTGAAAATATATTCAAATAAAAGGAAAAAATTCACAAGTTACGAATCTGCTTTTAGTTTTTCGATGAGATAAAAATTTGAGGACGAAAAGCGAAATTTTAGGTTTCATTGTCAGTTTTCCTTGTTGTATGACGCAACACACATGTCAGTAGAAAATGATAAATAATCACTTTAAGGATAAGTGAATAGAGAAATTTTTCCCAAGGAACGTAGTGTCTTCCCCATCTCAAACAGAGTAGTAGTTTAGGTGAAATAAATTCTAAAAGATATGAAGCGATTCGGGCCATTTTTGAACCTCAATTTCTTCGGTCGTATTCATACTACATGTCTCAAATTTCTGTTATGCATAGATATCAGCAATCTTAGCAAACGTACTTAATTTTATTTTGTTACTGTTCTTAGTTCGGATGTTATTCGGATGCAAACATCAGCGATTTTGTCACTCACTGATTGACTGATGATCATCAAAACTATAAGGCACTTCCCGTAGCCGTAGAAAGCTGAAATTTGGTACACAGATAAAAGTTTACCCACATGTTATACGAAAAGTCTGAAACTCGTATATTTCCGTATACCTACCCCCTTATCTACCCCTAACGAGAAATCGCTTTCTACACTATTAACTTTATGTACCTCATTATTTCATTGTGGAGTGAGCATACTATGTTTAACTAATGTGTTAAATTTTACTTCTTTCCTTTTATTACTTTGGAAGTTATTGAAATTACAAAATTTTATTTCGAGCACGACCCGACACCTTGACAAAATTACACTGCACTTTCAGTAAGCCTAGAAACAAGTAATTTGGTACACATGGTTTCATCCATAAATCATAAGAAAAATCTGATATTAGAGTTTTTTCCCGTATTTATTTAATTACAATCCCAAACATGAAAAATTCTGGCACATATTTGCGGCTTAATTGCTTTGCTCCAGATAAAGCTATAAACCTGATATTTAAATACTACATAGAGGTGAGCAAGTTGAACCAAAGCCTTAAATTTTACTTTGTTCCTATGCTTAGTTTGAAAGTTACTATAATTTTTTATGGTGGTAGTGAAACTAACGGCAATTGCTCGGCTGCGGCGCACACCCATTGTTTTCAGAGAGTGGGTCATTGTGGTAACGTATATTGATGTCTTAAATGTTCTTATTTACCGATTTTCAAATGGAATCATTACATTTGAGCGGCGATTCAGAAGAAGCGATAAAAAGAAATGAGATCCCACAAAAACAATTCTTGTAAAAATAGGCCAAGTCTCGTGTTCATGTAGTGACAAAAAGTTATCAGATCTTCTTCTGAGCCAAGTCTACACTTTACAGTGTGTATTCACTTCACTTTGTGAAATAGAATGGTTTCTTTCGGTGTCATAGATTTTATTTAGATATTAAAAAAATTAAAAACTGATGACTTGGCCACTATGCACGCCATGTTTTAGTTAACCTATATGAATACCTCAAATATATTGCTTTATCAAACTTATAAATACGTAAAAGCCAAGATTTCCCTCGCTCTTTTTCGAATTTGACAAGTATTTATTATACTCTCATTTTCAGTAAAAATTATGTCGTGAATAATGACCAAGTCATCAGATATTTTTTATCCTAAATAAACGATCTATGACACCGAGAGAAACCATTCTGTTTCACAAAGTGAACTGAATACACACTGTAAAGTGTAGACTTGGCTCAGAAGAAGATCTCATAACTTTTTGACATTACATGAACACGAGACTTGGCCTATTTTTACAAGAATCTCTCCTTACAGGTGAAGAAGAGATAGTTAGTATCACCTTCGCTGACTCCAACATAATTGCACAAAAATGTATTCAAAGCGCTTATGTGATAAGAGACGTTTCAGAAGTATCCACATTAAATTTCAATGTGGCAATAGACGTAATCGCTTTTCTTTACGCAAATGCTGTTTGATGCCACTGCGTCTTATGAATTTGGGGATGAATCAATTCATAGAGCTTGTTAGAAATTCGTACAGGGTGAAAGCACAACAGTACAGAAAAATAATGTTTCAGTTAGAAAATTAACAGAGCTCGTGAGTCACTGGAGGAGCAATGTTCTGTAGCTCGCTGCAGCAATAAAACGCATTTTATTTCGAGTCGAGATGCTGCTTCTTCTGAGCTGGATGTGAAGGCCTGCTGCACCGTTGGCTGTCAAAGTAAAAGAAATAACCTATCCTTAGCGAAATAATTCAAATGAAACAAATTTTAGTATTGTAATTTATAATGTAAGAACGGAGACTTTCCGGTATGTCGTTACGATGAAAACTTCACGGTTGTACCACCGGATTGTATTACAAGAATACAATACTCCTGAAGATGCTAGCCGTCGAAATATCGTATTTTTACAGCTCAATCAGGCGGTACATCACTCCATTGCACAGTTTATAATGTTACGAGTTAATTAAGAAATTACGAAACTTTTACCACTAGGGAACAAGCATTTCTATACAGTCGCTTATTTCTATTCTGAGAGCATTTGGTCGAAGCAGTACCAGCGCTTTAGTATGTTTTGATAGTCGTACTGAGTAATAATAACGAAATATAATTATCACACGTTGCTTCACAATCTAATACGTTTGTAACAAGACAATGCCAGTTTTTACCCCTTCAATAATTTTCCTGTCAAGACATATTAATATAAATGCTTTTTAAAATCTGCTTATAGCTGAGGAAACCAAAGTCTGTTTTGTCTAATTCACTTTCAAGGTTGTCGCATTGAATAATTCAAACAGTTGCACAGCTTGCACCAAGGAAAAACAGAATTTATTAGCTTCTTAGGATATTTAATACGATTCATAATTTTTAAGAGCCAAATCGTTTTTACAGTATAGAAACATATTAACATTTTATTCCATCAAAACAAAGCGTGATGCAACTTTTTTGCCCGCTATTTTATTCGGTGTGTATTTTTTTTTTTTTTTTTGCTGAGTGTTATGAAATGAAACAGGACCTTCCCCCGAACTATTTGACCTCCTTATTTGCAGTTAACACCTAGTCAAGAATGTTACAAATGCAGTGATAAATACAATTTAACTACTGACAACGATAATTTGCGGTCGCAATTAAAAAAGCACCATCTAGCAGTATATATAAACAGGGTAAAAAGCGATGGAATTTTCGCCTTTATATACGCATCCACTAATTATTATAGCAGAAACTAGGTAATAATAATTTCGTGTGTCACTAATGAGGTAGTGACAGAGTTTCTTACCACCTCTGGAGTAGCTATCTAATCTAACCCAAAAATCAATGCTGCCAGGGAATGAGGACCTACAGTTTAATGTGGAATTCATACCATGGGGCATGATAGGGGTAAATATTAGTTCCAAGTGTGAATAATTTTATTTCGGTTCAGAATATTTCTGTGCTGTTGGTATGTATCCAAGAAAACGTTTTGACTCTGAAAACTAACATACCTTTAAAACAATTTGAAGACAATTATCTTAATTTTTCAGGTTTTCAACATCAAATCAACAGATATCCGGCTTCCTCCTACTGTTGAAATGACATCAAAGTCTACCATTAGTTTTGGTATAAATCGAAATTATCCAAACGAATATAAAAAAGCCGTTGATTACCAGTCTTTAGCCTTTTAATAGTGCCCTTACTTATTTTTTAGAAATGACTTTAATGTTCAGGATTATTATAAAATGACTGAAGCGATTTCGCAAATATACCATAGCTTTATTATTTGACATATTGTCACAAAACTTTACGGTCATATAGAAAAGTTTTTTGGCATATTACAAGTGCTCTATGTGTGTTCCCTTACTGATTCTGTAGATATCAAGTTCTTGCAACTCTCGGTACAGCATATTCCTATCAATATGTTAGAAACCACTGTTAACGCCAGTTCGAAGATCTGGTAGGTTCATATGCAAACTTTTCCTTTATCGCCTTTTAGAAAAGACTTCCAACAATGTGTTGCTAGTAAGAGAATTCCGTATGCAACCACAGGAAGGTTAAAACAAGGCTCGTGTGTTGAAAACTACACCCAGTAGCACCGTCCACTCTGATTACGGTTTAAAGCAGTTTTCTACATTCCTCTGTACATTTCGTTAACAATGAATGTAAACAACATTAGGACACGGTTTGAAGATAATTAAATACAATGTGTTCCTCTCCTCTCTGTCTACCTTTCAGGTTACATTGCTCTAAATGATCTTTGGAAAGCGTGCACGGTGTAACTATCTCCCACAGCATCTGTGATCCGCCTCACCCCTCCACCAATGTAAAGTATTCGCACTCCTAATGTAAATACCAGCAATTTTTTTTTTTTTTTTTTTTTTTTTTTTTTTTTTTTTTTTTTTTTTTTTTTTTGTTCAAAGCAGAATTAAGATAAAGTGATGAAGTTCTGTATTTCAAGTTTTTATTGTCATGTTGGAGTAAAACCTCTGCAGTGATGAAAATCTCACGCTTTTTTCTACAACGTGGGTTAAAACAGAGTAAAATGGAACTCCACGTTAACATGAAATCCAAACCGCGAAGCACGCTATTGTATTTCAAGAAACAGAGAAGCTTTGTCAGTAGTGATTGGAAGGTAAAGCGTAAGTCAAAATCGCAGACAAAATTTGGATTCGCACAGGTGGCCTCTCTGTCCTAATACATTTTACCTCAGAGTTCTCTTAATCCCGTGACGAGACTTGATACGGTCGTAGAGGTATAATTGTCATATTACATCTCTACTAAAATAAAACCTTGAAAATGTTACTGGTACATTAACTCCTGTTCTTGTCGTTTGATTCCGTAACATTAAACTGCATTCGAGTAGCAGTGTTCTCTGGATGCTCCACTGCGCGTGGCGTCCACACACGCGCGACATCGCCCACACTCCTGGCAGGGTCGCCATGCGGTCCAGCAGCTGGCGCCAGGGTCACAGCCATAAGATTTACGTCGAGAGACGCTACATTGACGCACGAATCCACACGCAAAATCCCCGCCACAAACTGCTGGGAATATTGTCACTAGAAATATTATATTGAAAAATATGTCTCTAAAACAGAGCTGTCTGGTGGTACAGAGGTTGAGCCGTCTGACTGGAGATCGAAAGTTCCCCCGTTCGAATCCCGGTTTCGGCTGGGATTTTGTAAAGGCCTTTGACCCGATCATTACCTCTGGCACGGATTGTTGTGTAATGTAAAGTACACCAAAACCCTTCGTGGTTCGGATTCTACGCTAAACTATACGAACCTTTAGGGTTAACAACCTTAG
The DNA here is from genome assembly GCA_031002005.1 of Vandiemenella viatica. Taxonomy (NCBI): domain Eukaryota; kingdom Metazoa; phylum Arthropoda; class Insecta; order Orthoptera; family Morabidae; genus Vandiemenella; species Vandiemenella viatica. Next base: position 78,046,543 of record JARYHS010011408.1, on the reverse strand, counting down.
TTACAAAATTTATGTGTACATATCCAAAGCAAATTCAAGCCAAAACAAAGTCCTAACGTGTTCCCAGTTGGCCAAAGTAACATTCATACATATCAAAAAATAGTCTCAAATGTTCCACAGGATTTGAGAGAGTATAAGTGTGTAATTAGAAGCAATAGCTAAAGCAGTGATATAAACCGCTACTCAAAGGGAACTTCTAACCCTGCGTGAATCAAGCACAGGATTTAATGATAAAGACGATTAGGGTTCATGGATTCCAAAAAGAAAAGAAACTAAAATATTCTAAACGCGTTACTGTAAAATGACATGTTAATGACACTCCTTGTCGAGGAAGAGTGAGTGGTAGGTCTAAGGAAAAATAGCTGCAACTACTTCGGTAACAATGGTTTTCCGTAATTTATCTTCAGTCTTATAGTTCTGCAATTCGAATGAGTCTGACGTGAAATCACTAAACTGTATTTGTAACCACATGAAAAATGGGCAAAATCCTGATTCTCGTACTAATTAATAGTTTTATTCTTTTTTGGTATTATTTTAGAAAAAAATTTAGTTGCCGACATCTGGCGACACTGATTTTACACACATAATATGTGTGTTCTATGAAAAGTCTTGTGTCCCAACGGTGCCTTTCTTTAGTTACTATACTACAAGTCTTTTTTTTTTTTAATCTTTGCGATGATTTATATGTGTTTAAATAGATCAAGCATTTTCGTAGGACACATTTTGCATGTATGTGTAAACTGTTCTACAACATCAGATTTTGTACTTTGTAACTGCCAAGTTACATCAAATTAAAGGCATCGATATTTGGATGATACTATAACAAACTCAATTCTTGACACTCGTTATAAGCCTTACTGTTTGAAAGTCATATAAATGTCTTCTATCACATGGCCTCAAACTAATGGAGAAAGTTATAGAAGATAGGCTGAGGAAAGTCATTCAACCTCAGTTTGAAGAAGAGCAGTGTGGATTTAGACGTAACAGATCTCATCTTCACTGCTCGGATGATTATGGAAAAACATTGTGGGAAAGGAAGAGATGTCATCTTTATTTTCTTAGGTATTGAAAAGGCCTATGACATCATACCTAGAGATAAACTTTGGAAATGTCTGTCCAAACGAAAGGTACCAACTTGATCACCAAAGTTAGAATGCTTTATGAGATCTGCCAAAGCTGCATTCAAATTGGAGACTGCTGTTCAGACTGGTTTGTGACTACCAAAGGTGTTCAGCAAGGTAGCGCATCATCACCGCTGTTGTTCAACATTGTAATGAATGAAATTATGCAGAGAGTAAAAAAGCAACTCGACCCTGACGACTTTAAATCATTTGCAATTCCAGATGACGTTCTGTTATGTAGTTATACAGAAGAAGAAGTACAACAGAAACTGAATATCTGGAATAAGCATTTTAAGGAATTTGGCCTTAAAATAAGCCGCACAAAAACAGTGGTAATGGCTGTCAGCAGACAGAATATTAAGCCTGTTAATTATATGAAGGGTTAAAAATTGAATCAGGTTTATAACTTTCAATATCTTGGCAGTAAGGTGACCTCTGACAGTTGATCCAAGAACGAAATTACCAATAGGGTACAAAAAGGAGCTCAATTTTATCATCAAGTTAGGCACCTTCTGTGGGACAGTCATATTCCAATTACAGCCAAAATGTCACTGTATAATTCATACTTCTTGCCGATTACAACGTACAGCCTGGAAGTATGTACCACTACCAGCAGAGATGAAAACAGACTCCAGGCGGCCAATATGAAGTTCCTAAGATCAATGGTACAGAAAACCAGAAGAGACAAGATGAGGAATGAAATGATCTGTAAACAGATTCCAGTCAATGAAACCCTTCAAAAAAAAATTGCCAAAGCATGTAATAAGTCGCGTTTCCAAGGCGACGCAGTGTGCACAGATAAAGCGAGGGCTATTTTTCGGCGAGCGGAAGCCGCGAGCCCGTTCGTTAAACCACCCGCTGCGCTGTTGACAATAACAGCAGGGACAGCCAACCTACAGACAATAGTGACCCGCCACTCGGATATTCTTGTATCCTGTTACATGGAATGCTGCTCGGAGGGGGAGTGGAGACGAGACACTTCTGGACTGTATGTCGAGGTGAGAGGAGGGACTGCGAGACCACCGCCATCCTCTGTGGGCCTGAGGTTCATTTCCCGTCCCCGGCAGTGAACAGTGCGCGGACACGGTAATGTGCCTATAAAAGTGAGACTTATTGCAACATATCAAAAGCCCGGAAAATACCCCTGAGAAGCTACCCTGATTAGCTGGATACTTGTTTAAAATATTCAACTGAGCTAACCATCCGTAAAACTTCACATGTCAGATTTGTGTCTTTAGTGAACCCATTTTCTTTATGGTCTTGTAACCCCTGAGACGTGTCATGTGCGAGGCTTAATATTAACATGTTGATAAAGAAAAGTTTCAATTGCTGACGCCATACAGGGTGTCTAAAAAATAGAGCCACCTCCACCAAAAGAGATTATTACAAGCAAGATTGCTATGGCTGGGACATGTCAAGCGGATGCACCAAACAAGAACAGCGAGGATATGGCTGGAAAAAGAACTGAAGGGTAAAAGACCAAGAGGCCAGCCCAGAAGGAGATGGATTGATCTTGTGAAACTGAACCTAAAGGAGAAAGTGCATCATGGTCAAGAACCTAAGAAGAGGAAACGTACTTGGACATGCAAAGATGGCGAGCGCTCTTACATCGCACCCGTGAAACTGGAGACGGAAATGAAGATGATACATGTTTACAATAATTTAATACACTGATAAACGTAATTTCTGGCTCTGCTGATACTTTTCCTAAGTGTTCCGCTTGTCACATCCACAAGGTGTAAAAACAGCGTAATGTTATAGAGATGAGATATTTTGTAAGTACTAATGCTTCCGAATCAATCTTCAGGTGGGAATATAGAATCTTCACATCCGTGTTATAATTATTAATCTGTGAAGAATACTATTTCCTGTGAGCTTTAGTCAGTAGTAGAATATTAGACTGAAAAAAACCATGTTTGAAGTGAACTAAACTCATGCCTACTGTTGGTATAAGCGCCTCTTGTCGAACAGAACTTACTGTTATGTAGTTTTAGAATGCCGTAAGACGTAGCTAACATTGCAGAGATTAAGATCTTCATCTGAACTCTATAATTAATTAAACTGGTGGCAAAATTAGTCTCTGTGAATTACAGTCCCTAAGGCACCAGGAAAGAAAGAATGCATACAAACCCCAGCGTGGCACTTAATTTTCTCCCCTGTAATTGCGACCAAAATTTGTTGGTGGACGAAGTGTTTTCCCTAACTCATAAAAATAATGGGTGTTGGCATGTTTGATAATAACTTCAATCAGAAACTACGCTAGACAATCTCATCTCAACCACAGCACCAAGTCGGTGATACTTTCTTAAGGGCTATAGCCAGCGGTCATTAATCGAGCCTTACTTCTCTGTACTTTGTTGATACAGGTAATCTACCCTTTGTGATGTGGATCTCATACAGAACACCAGTTTCAATACGCTCGAGAGCTTTATCTGCTGTCTGCTTTGCACACGCGTTACAAGTCTTTAAAATTCGATCCATTAATCTCATTTTAGAATTCGCTTTAGTACAATCGAGCCTCCATTCTGATGGCACTTCGTGTTGCTTTGTTCTGTAAAGCCTAAATTCTTGAAGGATTCAATCACATCAACTGTTGTACAACTTACGTTTTACTCATGCACAACGGGATACGTTTTGTTCATTTTTTTGCCTTATCTTGAACTTTTTGCAATTTAGTATAAAATGACATTTATCACACCAGATCGTGTTAAATTTCTAAACAATCAGCAGAATACCTTACTTCATCGATAGATAAAACATTATAACCAGAAAATAACCTAAGGAAGATGCTTTCAGATATTCATCACTCTTCGTTAAAAATATTCATTAAAGACTTTCGTATTTAACAAGCAGGTAAATGCATTTTATTTCTACTGCTGCGACTGCTTTTATTGTTTCTTCCTTCGAGTAGATGCAACTGCAGAAACCATGCTAACTTCATGTGTCGCTGGTTGCGGCTCGTACCTCATACAGGGTCAACATGTGAGTTGGCGACAGCAGCAGAATATAGACTCCATAACACAAATATTACACGTAGGAGGCAGAAATATTTATTTCCTTAAATATCATATTTGTAATTTTACTGAAACTCTTCTCCTTTTCAATGGAGATATGAGAGGAAAAGAGTTTCCATTAGAACGCGCTTTTCGTTCAAAACCAGTGGGCATACCTTGGAATCAGGTTGCAATTACCACAGGCGCTAAAAGTGAACTTCGAAACACGTAGCCTTAGTAGCAACCTTTCCTAAATGCAGAGTCTACGTTAATAGCGCAGGTCTAACTGCGATAGGGGTAGGATACGTAGCGACTCGAAATTCTTTCAGTAAAGACCACACCAATTCACTTAGTTTTAGTTTCGTTCAATTATTTCTGCATCTTGCCGTTCATTACTTTCTACGTTTACAGAAATTCAACTATGGTCAACTTAATACCTGAGTAATATCTTGATTATATTCAGAATATTTAGAAGAATGTATTTGGTGGTATAAAACGTATGAAACTGAGAAATAACCAAGAGCAGTTGAACTTTTTTGTGTGCATAATTCCACTAGTATATGATAATTATGTTCCGATTCACGGAACAAGAAAAAACATGTAAGACAGCACCACTGTTAGCTTGGAGAATTGAAAGTAATTCGAATGTTCAAAAGAAACATTGTGCTGGTTAATTTCTTTGATTACAGCACACTGCTCGTAATTCAGAAAGTTTTATCTAAAGAAAATCAAGGAAGGCAACTCTCTACAGAAGCGAAGCTTTTGAACCGCCATTGTATTTAATTCTTAGCCTTGAAATATTTAAGTATAATTATACATTAAGAGCAGTTTGCAAGTTTACTAAAAGAATCACTGCGCTAAAAATCCTACGACCAAAAGATGTTACATGTTTACACGCTTGCAAACCTTCAATTCCCTATAAGGCGATAGTCACCCAGTTAAGCCTGTAAAGAACAATGACTATAGCCTGGCTGAACTAGAACTAGAGCGATTAAATTAGATCATTCATAAAGATCGCACAGCTGTTTCATCTTTTGATCGTTCAAGAGGCGTAATTATGATTCGACATCTGGTAGTCGTCATTTGTTAGATGCGAGTAAAGTTTAAATAGAAATGATTTGAACTCTGTGACGCCGAAGCTGCATCTGTGTTCCCAGTAAATCAGTTTATACTGGCAAATGTTCAGAAGAAGAGGCCAGCAGCCGCCGTTTGAATCCACCCAACTCCCCACATCTCTTTTCCCCTTTTTTTGTGGCGTCGACACTGGGAGAAGTAATGACCTCTTCTATCTATAATAGATCGTGGACGGACAAAATGGCTATACTACATCAAACTGTCTTTCCATTAAAAGCTACAAGACAGGTTCGTGGGAGGTACAGTGGAAAAAAAAGTATTGGCCATGTGTATTTTGAAATTTTGAGGCATTGTATTAATTTCGTTTCGCTTCTCATGAACTTTCCTCCTGAATAACAGAATTAAATCTGCCAAAAATTTTCGTTTCAGAATATCACCCGTTCTTCACGTCATACATCTTTAGAAGCTGTTTGGACTATTTTTACACGAAATCTGTTCCTGTCTGTTGAGGAAAAACTGAACATGTTTTCAGAAAGGATTGGAAGCACTATAATTCATCTTGACATCTCAAACACTAAACGTAATTGGTGCATCTACTTCGCATATTGCTTTCCCAATCATCCACCATTGAAGATAACATTGAAGAATCATCTACTTTAGATTGGAGTGACTTAAATTGGCAATTTCAGTTTGTAAAAAACATCTGAAGAATAACAGATAACCTGATTAATGGAAGAATTTTGAACCAAATTTGAAAAATGCTCTGTTCATGTGTAGCAATTCAAAGGTTTGCTATCCTTTCCTCGCTCTTGTGGAGGATACGTGAAGTTTTACAGCAAAAAAGCTCAGATTCAACATTTTTCGAGGAAACTTGGGATACAGTGTAAAACACTGACGTACCAAAGAATGAAGAATTTCTCATATTTCTTTTATTAAGTACTAGCTTACCCGGCAATGCTTCACTATTGCTGGACTTGAGTAGGCACATAGATTAAATGAAAAAATATTTACATATAAATTTTAAATTGCTGTTTCATTCATTTTCAGTTGGAAAGGGTGAGAAGGGATGCGCTTTGGAAAACATATGCAGGCAGTATTTTTCTGTTTGTTTCAAAGTATAAGTGTGCAAATTCCCATTGAAATCTGATGAAATATGTGGTTTTGTCTAAATTATGGGGAGGAGGGGTGGGTTTTTAATTTTTTTTTTTCTTTACACGAACCTTCTCTGTCGTCCCGTCGACAACTCACCAGACAAAGACTATATCCTGGCTGAAGGTACAGAACTAGAGCGATTAAATTAGATCATTTCATAAAGATCGCCAGCTGTTTCATCTTTTGATCGTTCAAGAGGCGTAATTATGATTATGGGGTGTTATGGGGAAGAGGGGGTAATTAAGGTGGTGGAAAGAGAGGAGAGGGATTGGATTTTTGTGAAATTAATGTGTACAGTATTTCTCCCTCTTTTTTAAAGTATAAGTGTACAAATTCATATCTAAATCGGATAAAATATGTGGTTTGCCTAAATTATGGGGTGAAAACGTAATGGGGTTGGAAAGGGGGAGAGGGGATGTATATTCGGAAACCATACGTAGGCAGTATTTTTCTGTTTGTTTTAAAGTATAAGTGTACAAATTCTTATCTAAATCGGATAAAAAATGTGGTTTGCCTAAATTATGGGGTAAAAACGTAATGGGGTTGAAAAGGGGGAGAGGGGATGAATATTTGGAAACCATACGTAGGCAGTATTTTTCTGTTTGTTTTAAAGTATAAGTGTACAAATTCTTATCTAAATCGGGTAAAAAATGTGGTTTGCCTAAATTATGGGGTGAAAACGTAATGGGGTTGGAAAGGGGGACAGGGGATGAATATTCGGAAACCATACGTAGGCAGTATTTTTCTGTTTGTTTTAAAGTATAAGTGTACAAATTGTTATCTAAATCGGATAAAAATGTGGTTTTGCCTAAATTATGGGGTGTTATGGGGAATAGGGGGTGACTTTTTGGAATTTTTTTTTCACAGGAACCTTCGCAGACGCTCACTCGAAAACTCTCCAAAGTTTCATTGCAATCTGATAAATGGTATAGGAATGCATAGAAGACGAACAAACCCACAAACCCACAAACATTGATTTTTATATATAAGATTTTTTCTTCATAAACACACAATACATTGAAGATGTTACACTAAGAGACCATATGTTTCTTCAAGAAAACAAAATATATTAAAAACTGCCAACTAAGAAAATGAGATTAGCTTTCTATCTACACTTCAAGAGATTGGAACCAGAAATAGTGGTAAATAAAATACGCAACTTTCAAGAGCATAAAGACCCATGTCCCATGAAGTGTGTGGCGGTTTGAATGCCGTGGAGAGGTAAGGGTGAAAACCTTTTACTTCTTTTTATAATTAAAAGAAACCCTAGGCTGCTAATTTATTGGGTACTCATAATGGCGTACAGGCGAGGCTTATTTATCGTTAACATTGATACATTGAAATATGATAAAAAGAACTATGCGAAGCCTCTTCTTACAATTGCCAACACATATTAACAAATAAACAAAGCATTAAAACACAACCACCTTTGAATTATTCTTGAAACAAACTCCCAATGTTAATTGGCAAGCAAGAAAGCTACACACTTGATTTTTTTGAATGAAAGTTCCCTTCACAATGATCGGGAACCATAAATCAGACACAGTATTGACATTAACTGTATTCGATCTCAAATGCCGGGCGCCAGGATAATTTAAATTATCCACCAAGTGTGGCTTTAAGAAAGTCTGCCCCAGCTAGCTCAATATTTGGGGGTGCGAGAACTCCTAATCATTCAGTGGTCGTTACAGGGCTGTACTCAATGACCGAATAAAAGTACCACACTGCACTTGTAGAATTATTACCGTGATGGCGATGTATTTCCCGCGACGGCGGAATTACTATAGCCCCTTGGCTATAGTGGACAATGCACCACGTCCGTGCAAGCGTACTGGATGCGTGCACAGCGACCTCACTGTACAAGACACGCTTATCGACCCTCAGGTTCGATGCCAAGACCGAGCGATCTCCAGCTTCGGAAGATCCGCTCCTTCTAGTCTGAAGGCTCGGAGCCAAGTCCCCTTCAGCGTCCGCCGGAAAAAGCCTCCTCTCGTCGCTCGTGGTTTACATAGAGGAAAAAATACACCATCATTACAAAATGCAAAGGAAAGTCTCTCTCGATTGGTCCTGCCATTTTCAAGCTCCTCCTTCCGGCTGTCACGATAGGCGAACCTTGTCTTTCTCGATTCGTGCGAACTCGGGTTAGCCTCGGACTTATTCGTCACCTGTGATATCCAAACTGCCCGTCCCTAGACCTGGGGCTTGGATAGTTTATTCACCTCAGTGTACCGTTTCCCCGGAGCCAAGGGATTATACGCTTGACCAACTGCGTGAGAAGGGTAGCTGGTGTCCATTGTCCGTGGCAGCTGCCGGCCTGTTGCCACACTCTGGCGCGTCTAGCTCAGGTCCCACAAACACTGACCATCCTCTCCGATAATTCCTTTCTTATTCTTTTTATATATAAAAATATACAAAATATTACATATAAAAATGTACGGAATGACCCATATTTCGTCATTCTGCTACAAGTGTTCGCGAGAAAAATTGCGGAGGTACAGGATGTGTTAGATGGAAAACGAATTGACAAATGGAGGGTATTCTCAGAAGAAGAAAAAGCAAAAGTGAGCCAGAAAATGGAGTACTGGCGACGGAGAAAGGAAACTCAAAAGAGGAAATGAAGTTGCGTAATCGTAGTCCACAGATGGTAGAAACGAGAAGGAAAAGGAAATAGTGGTTCTTTTCCCAATAAAGGTCATGCATTAGCTCGATATTTTTTTTTAAACGGATATTTTATTCCATACTGACGATAAAAATCAATAATTCGTAACTGTGTTACGATAATGTTGGATCTTCATCCTTCACCCTTCTGCTCTAATTTCTTCCTTTTATCCCATCCGTTCCTTTATTACTGTTGGAATGCACGTACATGAAATCTGGAAATGTGTTAAACACACGTAAATGAAGACTATAAAGTTCAGTCAAAACTGTCAGAGTGGTTAATAGCACATTTTAAACAAATTTTTCCTCCGAATACAATCATTTTATTTCGATAAAATTTCACATTTAGCGACATCACCACAATACTTATATGTGTTTAAATTTTAGCACTTACAAGTAATTTATGTTACCACTCGCAGCCAGGTAGTTGAACACCGAAATAATTATACCATGCACAAGAAAATAGTTTGGGTCTGCAGGTAGTTCAAAACAAGTACATGTGACGTTTACTAATAAAAACAACACAATCTTTATATTAACAAGAACTGTTTTAACGTTAAGAAATGTTTGCTTAACTGAAAGATTCTACTTTTTATTTTTGTTAATAAACATCAGCTTCGCTGGTCTTGTACCACCTATTGCTTATTAGAATTAATTACAAAGTCAATACTGTTCATTAACGTGAATTGATGCGATTACCGGGTATTGTATTGGGATAGTAATTTTAAGAGATTGATTTTAAAAAATAAATAAATACAATTTAATCTTAGGGTTTATTAGCAATGAAAGCGTATTTACGTTACCTTTTTGGGCGACGACAAACGATTAGTGTATGCAACAGTCGTTTCGAACGCAGAGACGCTGCATCAACATGTCATGAACGCGTGCGAAACTATTCGAAATTTGAAAGGGTGTGAGGTAGTGTTTATACGGACTTTGTTTCGGCGTGAGTAACCAAACTGCGAAGTTTGTCAAACTATTTTTTTTTAAGATACCATTATAATAAAGTTAAGCTCGGAGAATGAACAGTTGCATTGTGACCAAGAGAGGATATCTATTTGAGCAAGTCAACAGAGATTGAGAATAAAGGCCGACAAGAATCAGCTAATTAAGTAAACACATGAAAATTAAAGGTTTTCTACGATTATACAGCGGATGAGGAATTGCTTGTTGAAGATCTATGCTATAAATATCTTGGCACAACATTTGGTAATAAACTCAATTGGCAGGACAAATTGTACGGGTGACAGGGAGAGGGTAATGAAAGAATGTGTCAGGCAAGAGAGGGAATTGGGTTACTATATCTTGGTCAGATCATTGCAGTATGACATACATATTTTTTGAAGGAGTGTAGCTATATTTGTTTGTAGAAATTATTACAGAACACTATAAAGAAGCGGGGTGTGCAATCACTGGAATACAGGAGGCTGCAGAAGGCGCGTATTGGTGATGATGCTTGAATGGACATTGGAAGAAGCATTAGATGGAAAGGAAGAGATTACAAAGATCATAAGCTAGCACTTCATTTCAGGAATAAGAAAGTGGGAAAATTTTCTTTTGTAAGTAAAGAAGTTAGAAGCTGGAATGGATTGCCAAGGGCATCAAAAACACCGAAAAAAATTAAAGTTCGTAAAGTAAAAAAGTATATGGGTGGTAAAATTGAGCCAAAAATTAAAAATTAAAAAAATAAATCATGGAAAGAGGAAGCAGTTTTGTAAGATAATTGACAAAGGGATTATGTTCAATCGCATTTATAGTAGAATAAATAAACATCAAGTTTAAGCGGTATTCGTATTGTTGGCAGTATGGTCTCTCTATTTTGCAATCTGCTGCTAGCCAATGTCATCAGAATACAATCACCTTTTCTAGAAAAGTTATGATTCATGATAAAAATTTATGTTTTTGAACATTATTTTGTTTACTTCTTGTACTACTTAATTGGAACACTTGAATTCAAACGAGTTACCTCCTATGTTCGAGATAAATTTTTACTAAGTAGTACGGATTTTGTTTAATGTCATTGATAATCTAGCAGTGTAGTTCAATATTGACGTGATTTGCGTCCTCTGAATTCGTCAGGTCCAAATCACGCCGGCAGAGTGGTTGCGATATAGCAGTTTTGTTGACTTTGCCGAAGCCTTCGATAAACATCAACGAAAGCTCTGAAGTACGTCACGGAAATTTTTTAACGTTTTGTTTACTTACTCCGTTGAACCTGTCGGCTAATTTTAAGCAACTTTACCACCGACAAATTTTCCAGCGAATTCGCAGAATTTTTCTAATGTCGTTCATCAGGGAGTTAGTTAAGTTAATGTATGAAATACAAAAATAGTAAATAGAGATGTGAGGTGACTAGAAATATTGGTAAAAGCAAATGAATTCTTGGAGTCATGGTCAGTGTAACGTGAACTATTCAAGACAGCTAGATGGCCCCTGCGAAAATTTCGCGAATAAGATACGATGAATAATGAGGTTGGTAATTTGTAATAGAATGAAAGAAGAACCGTCTCATTTGCAGCAATTATTTATTTTAAATAGATACCGTACATAACAAAATACTTACATGTTACTAAACAATTAGGAAAAACATTTGGACACGTAAAACTATGTATGACAAACTGTCAGTGACCTTAACGGAACAAAACTAACCCGAAAAAAATACTCACAGCATGTCCATATCTCTATGATATGTGCTGCTGCAATCATAATCCGTGAGAAAGTTTCGATAGTAATATATTTTTATAAGAATTGTATAGCAAAACAGAACTGTTGCCGTAAAAGAAAAAAAAAAAATCCTTGCGTGATGGGTGAACGGTTGACGTTCAGGCCTCGCATTCGGGAGGACGCGGGATCGAATTCTCGTCCGGGCATCCAGATTTGAGTTTTCCATGGTTTCCCCAAATCATTCTAGGCGAATGCCGGGACGCTTCCTTCAAAAATACCATGGCCGAATTCTTTCCCATTCCTTGTCCCCAGTCCCATCCCGCCTCTTATGACCTTAGTTGTCGTCGAGGCGTAAAGCCGTAAAAAAAAAGTAGAAAAACCACGGTTAATTGACTTCTCTGTGATAGTTAGTGCTAATGTCTATCGGTAGCATCCTCAAAAAAAATGTTTCGTTTTTGTAAATAATGATATTTGTGTTCTTTAAGTATTGAATTCGGAAAAATTCATCTTTTAAAACATGATGTGACCAAATCGGAAACCTTAATCTTTAAAATAACACCTCATTATCTATTTCAGTTAGGTATGAAGTGAGATAATGGCTTGTGACAAAACAAAAAACACTTTTTGAAATAATACATATAATTTTGAATCCACTTGTCGAATTTGTGAATCTCAAAACAGCTTTTTTAGTAAGATATTTTAAAGTTATAAATGGAGTGACACATGATCGTGTAATGTCACTACGGTGTGTCCTAACTGACAAATCACGATCACGCTATTGCGTACCACACTAATCGTAGTGCTTACTTCCGATATTGCAAGTTTTCCCGATACCACGTCATTTATAATTCCACTAAAGTTTACAATATTTTCATTAGCTATACAATAGACATCCAACTTTTCATTCATTCTCGTCACCTTGCATTCAGTAATACATTATCAGTCTTCTTCCCGATGTGACCAAGGAATGTTCTGTAAGGGGTCCCCATCAAAAGGGGTTAATGGAGGAATTAGAGAGGGTCCAGAGAAGGGCCGCCCGATTCGGGACAGGTATATATATGGTAGTTGGAGGGAAAGCGTAAGTGCCATGTTGAAGGAGTTAGGTTGGGAAGACCTGGAACACCGAAGGCGTTGCTCTCGACAGAAGCTAATTGAAAAATTTACGACTGACGTATTTCAGAACGACAGCAAAAAAATATTGCTACCAGCAACATTCGTATCTCTGAATGACCGTGAAAATAAGATAAGAGAAATCAGGGCCAGAACCGATTCTTTTCTGTATTCATTTTTTCCACGAGCGATTAGGGAATGGAATAGAAAGGATTTACCGGGCGAGTAAACTTAAAATCCTACAGGAGTAGCTTTCGATAAAGCTCTCCGGCCATCCAGATCTGGGTTTTCCATGGTTTTCCCAGATCACTCCACGCGAATGCTGGGATGGTTCCTCACAATAGCCCATTGGCGCCTCCTTCCATATCCCGTATAGCCCTTCCAAACTATTACCCTTTCGGATAGGTGCAATGCACCCTCTGCCACACACTTTTAGTGAATCGCAGAGTAATAGTAATAGTAATGCATAAAATTATTTGCTAAAGTACGAAGTTGCGATTTCCCTCTAAACAATGTTCTGGAGGAGTCCAATTTGTTTTCACATTTCGCCTTTATAGCTACATTTGCGAAACGGGTGTCTGCCAACCGACTAGAAAGATTCGGCGAACAAAGAATGGGTGAAAACAAGAGCAAACAATTGCTTGCCACTAAGTACCATTTTAAAGTCTAAAACTTATTAATTTCATTCAAAATAAATTTAAATTATTTTAAATAATAACTGAGATAGTATTGACCATCACTTTAGTCACAATAAACAAAGTAACTGGAACAGAACCAAAATATAGCAGCCAGGACTAATAACCTCTTAACTAGATAGTCAGTATTAAAAGCATCTAGCAATTACAGTGAAGTGCGAAAAGTCATGGGGTAGGAAGACGCAAATATTCAGATGGTGGTAGCACTGTGGAACAAACATATAACGTCCTATATCGGCAACACTTCTACAGTTATGGACTGGACGGCTGTAAAGGAAGGATGGCTGAATATTCCTCCAGGGGACTTGCGTCTGCTTGTTGAGTCAGTGCCACGTAGAGTTGCAGCGCTTCGCCGGACAAAAGGGGTCCCACACGATATTAGGAGACATCCCGAGACTTTTGCAACTTCAGTGAATTCGTACATGCATTCGTAACTACTTCACAAAATATTCAGCGCTCACTCTGAATCTTTAAAAAGGTAATCTCCAAAAAATTCAACAAATATCCCTTCTGTGTTTACATGAAATTAATTAATTTAAGGAGGGATATTCGGAAGGAATAGGTCATAGCTATGTTTCAAGTGGAATTCAAATTGTATAAGGAAGTAGGTATGGAATTATAAAAAGTTTATTACTTCAATGTATAGAAAAAAAATTAGGATTTTGTTATTATTTGGTCGCACTATCGTTTTAACAGATGACAGTAAACATAAAGAGAAATTATTAAACATTATGCACAAAATGTTAAAGGAAAATATTTCAAAATGTACAATTACTATGCCAGGAACGACAAAAATAACAGCAGGTTCTGGGAACTGAGGTACTGAAGGGAGTAAAAGAAATCTCTAACCTTGGAAATAACGCGAAATTGAATGACCGAAACAAGGGTGATATAAAATTAGGTTGGTACTAGTATAAACAAGTTTCTTGGAAACGTAAATCCTGTAGACTGAAAAAATGATGTAGGACTCGGAAAGAAGCTATGGTACACACTGTATTATTAAAGTAAAACTAGGGTGGTGTAAAGGCAAGAAGGAAGAAAAGTGAAGTATCTGGAACGTGGTGCTACAAAAAAGTTGGTGTTTTTGATATATGGAATATGTGCTTTTGTTTCTCCAAGATATAACAGGGGGGAAGAACTGCAGGGTAATACGAAGACTGAAGTGTTTACATCAAATAATTTGGAAATTGTTTTAGTAGGTAGTAATCGGTGTATGGCGTTACAGATGTGGAAATTTTATTTAAGACAATCAAGAACTTATAGATAGGAGATGTAATTCGCGTTGGTGAATACAGCAAGATGACATAAATGTTATTAATACATTGTAAATATGATGCTGGAGCATTATACGATCTACATGGAACTGAAGTTGTCTAGTTGTCTCTTAGAAGGCAACTTAGCAATGAGGTGTAAGTGCCAACACAAACAGCCCACAAGTCAAATGTCGATCACTGCTTGATCGTTCCTGACAGGTCCACAATTAGTCATCAAAGACGGTTCAAGAATGGCTGTGAATACACTACGCCACATGTGGTGGAACTATAACACATTGATGAATGGTCTGAGCGAATCTGAGGTAAAACAGTTTCAATCAATTTCAGGAATTACTAAATTTTTTAATCATATTTAGTCTTTAATCACTTTCATCAATTCTTGAGATATTAAAAATGTTTCCACTATATCAGTATTAGCACTTAAACAAGTGCGCTGTGGAAGCCAGTGAGGGAGTTCAAGAACAACATCGAAAGTAGAAACGGAATATGGAGCTCTGTACTTCAGCGGATCCACCTTGGGCTGTATATACTGAGCGTGGTGAGTCAGCGGTAACGCTCTGGTCTCGCATTCGGGAGGACGCGGGTTCGAATCCCCGTCCGGCCATGTAGATTTGGGTTTACAATGGTTTCCCCAAATACCTCCAGGCGAAGGTAAGGATGGTTTCTTCGAAAGGCTAATCCGAATTACTTCCCGTTGTTTTCCGCCAGTCCCTTCGCGCATCTAATGATAACGACGAGGAGTAAAGCCAAAAAAATTGTAGGTATGCTTTCTTATTTATCTAGAATAAAAGTACGCAGTACCTCTCGTACATTTCTTATTTGGTGTAAAATACGAGCGCAACGAGCTTATTATTTCTTTCTTTCTTCCTTTTTTTTTTTTTTTTTACTGCCGTGAAATGTTGAAAGTGGGTTTATCGTAGCATTTAAAACCTTACTTGGTCTTGATTAAATTCGAACTAGGATATTCTCAAATTTCCCAGAATAATAGCGATTTATGGGCTTCCCCTTTGAAAACAGCGTTCACGTTCGAATTCAGATATCCGATGTATATGCATGAAGTATGGTTTTAGTCATTTACATTAATTTGTTCTTACAGATTATTGGCTCGTTAAAGTCCTTGTCATTAGAGCTGGTAGAGCATGGAGGACAGGTAACGGGAAAAATTTAGGTGTGTCAATTTGAGACAATCATATCGGCTTCACTTCGAAGTGATTTCGGAAACCGAAATCTCGATTGGCCGAACGGGGATTTGAACGCGAGTGCTCGCGGGTTGCAGGCCTGAGCCTTAGCGCTCACGCACTGGGCTCGATGAAAGATCTGGGCGCAAAAAATACTGGAATAACAGTGCAGGTGATGAACAGTGGTAACGAACGGGGAAACTAAAGTCCAAAGAAAGCAAAGTAATTCTAAAACTGTTCGGGATGAGGAGAATGTAATTGCGCCTAATGTCGCAGTGCTACTTGCTAGTAACTGACCTACCATTTCCACAATTCAATGGAGTTTAGCATTTTGCACTTGGAAGTACAAAGGCCGTGACTTTTCTATAACAGGTCAGATGGAATTATTAAGGTCGGTTTCGGGAAATTGTCAGCTAGAGCTGCAAGTCTTCTGCTCGTGCTGTATCTGGAGGTGAGATAATATCAGTGTTGGTAACAGACAATAAGAGTCTCGTCTACAGTTCTAGAGTGTGGAAGATATACACAGTTGAGTTAGGTCCTCTCCGGAAATACCCACCATTATGTTTCCAAACTGAAAGGAACTCGTATTGTAAGCATTTCTAGATAATGGGTAGAAAGTTATTCCTCAAAGAAGGGATACCTTAGTGCGGTCTGAAGTGAAAACGCTTTGTTAACAGGTACTTAGTGACCAAGAAAAAAAAAATTCAAAGTAACTTTCAGTCATCAGGTAAATGATGTATTGGGTTAACTTCACTCCACGATACAGTGAATGTATTAATGGGCATGAAGTCTTGATTTTCCTGCAGGAATAGTTGCATAGATAGTAATTAGGAAGAAACGTAGCTTAGATCAGAATGACATCTGACACCGAGCGTGTTGGGAGACGCGCGTTCGAATCCCGGTCCGGGAATCCAGATTTGGGATTTCCCATGGTTTCACCTAATCACTCCAGGCGAATGCCGGGATACTTCCTTCAAAAGGCCATGGCCGAATTCCTTCCCGTTCCTTGCCCCCAGTCCTTTCCCGCCTCTAATGACCTCGGTGTCGACGAGGCGTGAAGCCCCGACGGCTGACATTCCTTGTTGCAGTAGAAGGCAGGATGAATTAAATATCTACAATTTAAGTTGCTTTTATAAGTTCATGTAACTGATGCTATCAATTCACGTAAATGGAAGTAGTTCCACCTGGATCGTTGTCTATACAGTATCGGCGAGAAATCTAACTACAGTGCTTTCAGTAGACAGAGGTGGCTCAAGGTCACACTGCTCTGTCCCCACTCGACCGCCCTTACCACTACATGCGAAGGGGAAAGAGTGCCCGCTGACAAATTTGTTTCTTCCTTGCCTTGATACAACTGTCTGTTCGAAGTAGTAGGTAACGGGAGAGGATGGTGATGTGAAAAGCGGGACAAGTTGAACATGATCTTGAGCCACCGATAGAGGGTGGATAGGGTACGTGTCTGGATTTAAACATTTATTTTTAAAATTCTATGTTGTCATAGGAGCTACATTAATGACCTCATTAATTCATCAACATGCTAGATGTTTACGCTGAATCACGATGTACAGTAGCACTAACGTATACCGCCAAATGCACATGACCAAGGGCTAGACAGTGTTTCATTTGGACGGTGACAACAGTTCACTTCTTGGCAAGAAGTAGCAAGTAATTGTTTACATCGACGGTGAAATAGAACTGCGAACACGAGGCAGTGGACGGTTATCTGAGCACTAGAAGTCGCCCCCTCTGACAGCTGCTTCGCTTACTGCCAACTTGGCGCCGTCCTGGTATTTTAATACGCGCGGGCGGTGAGGCGAATCTGCGTGAACATCTCGGAATAGGAGCTCTGCGCAGCTGAAGTGCTAACATTCGTCTGGATGGGCTTTGATTACAAGTTACTGCTAGAGGAACAGGAACGAGAGTCAGTACTCACCAGTGCTTCTACCAGTAGAAATAGAGGCACACCACTCCAAAACCTCTCTCTCAGATGTTACTCATTTCTGAGTATCGTGACCTAAGTGCTTAAGAGCATCTACTAGTTGGTGCCATTTTTCACTGGCTTTTGTCTTTCGGACAGTGATTCTCCACAGAAAACGAAAGACATCATGACTCTGATGTACTCATATTTTTGCGGCACATGTCCTCCAAGTTTTGGTGTTTTCATTGAACTACAGTTTATCCAGATTGTCATAATTTTTTCTGTTAACCTGACCATAGAATCATAATATTATTAGGTCAACAAGATTACACAAATGGTAATATTTCCTCACTTCTTGGATGACGAAATCATTTGTTCGCCTAGCTATTCGCCGCATCCTCGACTGTCACATTTCTAACGCATTAATGCATGTTTTATATTTAGCCTTCACTGCCCGTGTTTCACAACCTAACGGTACATTGTTAAGTGAATGAACTAGTCTCTCCTTTGTTTTGTAGAAAATTCCAATATCTTGTGTAACTTCTTCTTGAGTACTTCACTATGCTATGCCCCTTTCCTAGTAACAGATGTTTATTCATCTACTTCGTTGACGTCAATGTCAATAAGAGTAATGTAGCCGGCCTCGGTAGCGTAGGGGCTAGAGTGCTAGCTCCACGTGCCGAAGGTTGCCGGTTCGAGTCCGGCCGAGGGCATGGGTGTTAAGCGTTGTGTGTGTGAATGTTGTGTCCGTATTGTATCGTCCATGTGTCAATACTTGTTAGCAACAAGATACTGTCGTAACTAATACATTGGAACAGTTATCACATTGAGCTGGCTGTAGGGCCTCAGTAGCCGAATGCCATATTTAAAAAAAAAAAAAAAAAACAAAAAAAACAAAAAAAAAAAAACTTCAATGTAGCAAGTCATAGTTTTCAAGAAACATGGACGCACTTACCGAAAATTTTGAAAGAATTTAAAGATAAAATTTGGAGAAGGCAAATGTAGGTGGGTGCAGGATAGGGGGAAGATGGGTGTGTAGGGAATTTGCCACCGGAGCCTGTGCTCCATTGCAATTAAATTAAATTAAAATCTCCTGGAAAAACCAGTACGATCAGAGAAGAAGCCACCCATGGTAAATGTAGCGTTCTGCTCAGACGAAGCTACTAGTTAAAGGATGAAAAACTGATATTCAAATTTCCTATTTTGACAAAGCATTCAATAGTGCGCACGTTTCATAATTCATTGAAGTTAATGCGAACAGTCCTTAAGAAAAAAGACCGGCCGTAGGTGATGTGAGAGAGCTCCTACCTGCAACGCGGACGACCAGGGTTCGATCCTCGAAGTAGCCGAGGATTTTTCGTCGAACCTGAACGGCTCCGCAAGTCCACTCAGCCTGCTGGTCAGTGAGTACCGTGGAGCGTGTCGCTGACTCTGGTACATCCCTTTTACTGTCGTAAGTTGTAGTGGCAGGGTGAAGCTCTACCTCCGTGAATCCGACGGGAGGCTGCAGGAACCCCGTGATCGTTTCCTTTTTGCTGGAAGGAATTAGGATCTCTTATCTTATATTTCAGAAAGACCTCAAGGCTATTTCAGACATGGTTATTAACTTAGAAACATAACATCACCAACACTACGATAATATTTGAGAAATAAATTTAAAAAATACTTCTTTAATTAAAAAATGGTTTGGATTTTCATTGAGTGATGTCCAAGAGCTCCAAAAGGGGTTGATTTCGATGAGAATTATCGCCTGCTTAGAACCAACACCACGGTGCTGCCATTCCTGCTGTGTTAACCAGTTACCACCGAGGGCGGTAGAGGCAGTGCAGAGGCAGTGTACTGACCTTCGCGCAGTGTTCTTCCTGGCGTGGCCTCTGGTTCTATATTAGCCTCTTCGTTGCTCCGTTTTGTCGCCGCTACATTTTTTCCGTCTGTTGACTCTGGCAGCAGGCGAGGCCGTGTTTCTGATGACGTCATTGCAGGGAACATTGTAACGGGCAATTACTTCCGACTTGCTGCAGGTGGACGAAAACAGACCAACAGTTTAGAAACTAGTATAAAATAGAGACCGTCACTCGTCTCGTAACGTTACACATCGCAAGTGGGTAAAGCTGCCAGGGTTAACATATAGATACTAAAGAGACAAGAATATGAGACAATAAATACATAATTCATAGTGTAAGATGTGTATAATTGTTATAAAAAAACAATAAAAGAAATTACTTGGGTAATAGTTCTAGTCGTGTTTGAATATGTTCTAAGAAAAAAGAGAAAGAATATTTGTAGTCAGGTGGAAGGATGAAAAGTGATATGGATTTATTTTACTAGATTATTAAAAGATAGTGTTGAACACGACAAGAAAATAATTCAGAAGGGTTACAATATTAAGATGGAAATAACTGATGAGTTTATAATTTGTTATGACTAAGGAAAGTGTAAAAAGTGTTTGGTAAATTCTATATTTAAAAAAGTGCAGAGAAAAACAAAGGTAGTTTTATGTTGTTTTAATACAGGTTTATTTCCGTAGCAGTAACATAATTTGGAAGTTACATCAATACTTAACTAGGTAAGTCACAATAGAAAACCTGACTTTAAACTAGTAAATTTTAATTTCATTAAAGCCTAATAAGTTTTTATCAAACGACTTAAAGCTATCGGATATAAATATTAGATAGTGACGTTTGTTTACTTACTGCTATTCAGTTTACTTAGTTTGTTTTCCTGACACATGAGCAATCTTCTAAAATTATTGGACCCACATTTCTAAGCGGGAGAAAGAGATACACAGCAAGTGTACTCCTGCATTGTATAGAGGATCTTTGTCTAAAATCCTAAATCTATTTACACTATTTACGTATTTGTGTCTTACCGCAAGCACAGGACGTCAGCATCTGCACTCAGCCTGTGATATAGGCCAGGGTGTACAGTATATTAGAGTCGTGCAAACGCTGTCTAGGCTCGCTCTGCTTGTCGCTGCCAGCACGACCTCTGCCGGCCAAATGCCGGAAATACAGCGCAGAGGACCGAGCCTGGACGTAAGCTCCAGCCTGACAGTAATCTCAGTCTGTTATTCGCGTGCTGTGTGGGGACGAAGCCACGCTGGACTCCCTCGGCACAACGAGAACACCATTGAAATAAAATATTACGTTTCTATACAACAAAATTTCACTCTGCCCTTCGTTTATTCACTATTTCTTCCACAACAGACAGTGATAGGTAAACAGAATACACAATAAATAAAACATACTCGCATATCTGCCTGGAATTATAATGTTTCTAATCACTGCTCTCCGTTTTTGTACTACTTGCAATTACTTCCACAAAGCCCGTCAAAAATGACTGAAATTTTCATTGTTGTGAAAATTTTTCTCAGGAACGCATAATCTTATATATACATAATTATATAAAAATAGACCTGTTTTTCACTATATTTTACTTTTTAGTCACCAATACATAGCACAGATCACTGGTGTTTGAGTGAGGAAGTAGCATGGAGTTTCTTATCGTGCACAACGTTGGCCGAATGCCGTTAGCTGTGGAGATTTGGGAGATATGATGTTTAAAGTTGGTCAATGCAGGGCGTTTTCATATTTCGACCAAAAATTTTTGTCTCCTTATATTTCTCTTTCCTGCCATAAATACATAGGATAGACTATTGATGTTTGTGTGTGGTAGTAGCAGTGAATCTCCCATCGTGCACTGTGGTGGTTAAATGTCGGTAGCTGTGGGGGTGTGGGAGATATGGTGGTTGAAAGTGGTCGACCTGCGCCACTTTCTGCCAAAGACGTATGTGTCTTGGTGTATCACTTTTCAGCGAAAACTATCTAGCGCAGATCACTGGCGTTTGTGTGTGGTAGTAACACAGAGTCACCTTTCCATCACAACGTTGGCCGAATTTCAATAACTGTGGGTGTGTTGGAGATATGGTGGTTGAAAGTGGCCGATCAAGGATATTTTCGTATTTCGACCAAAGACATGTGTGTCCGTAAATCTTACTTTCCTGCCTGAGCTACATAGCGCAGATGACTGGAGTTTGTGTGTGGTAATTGCATCGAGTCTCCCTTCATGCACTGTGGTGGTTAGATGTCGGTAACTGTCAATCCAAATTCTTTACAAACACGAACGAAGTCGTTGGGTAACAGCTAGTTTCGTTTATTTGTTTGATATACTTCGTGATTTCTTACTCTTCGTATACACTACTTCTGAGGTCTTAGTAAACTTTCCTGTTTTTTACCTTCTTTCAAACAATTCTTAAGTTACCTGTTTTAAGTAAGTGCTGCGGAGAAGAGATCATAAACATCATATGCTCTTTCCTTTACATAAATTTATACTGAGCGTAGTGGGTGAGCGGTAACGTTCTGGCCTCGGATTCGGGAGGACGCAGATTCGAATCTCCGGCCTTCCAAATTTTGGTTTTCCTTGATTTCCTGAAATCACGTCAGGTAATTTCCTGGGTGGTTCCTTCAAAAGGCCATTGCTGAATTCCTTCCTGTTTCTTGCATCTCAGCCATTTTCTACTTATAATATGTCGACGTCGACGAGGTGTAAAGGCATAGTCAAAAAACCCTTAAATTTATGCATTTAACCATCGTAAATGAAGAAACACCAACATGTAAATATAATGATATTTTCATATAACTCTACTTCGCTTTGTATCTGTGTGCAGTTGCTTCCTCACCAGTTAATTGCCTTTTATACGACGTTTTCTACTTATAATATGTCGACGTCGACGAGGTGTAAAGGCATAGTCAAAAAACCCTTAAATTTATGCATTTAACCATCGTAAATGAAGAAACACCAACATGTAAATATAATGATATTTTCATATAACTCTACTTCGCTTTGTATCTGTGTGCAGTTGCTTCCTCACCAGTTAATTGCCTTTTATACGACGTCGTAGTTACACTTCCTTTTAACAATATAAGTGGAAATAATATCAAATACAGTTATTTATTTGGAATTTGCTGGTTTGCCACGCAGCGCTGTGGCGGAAGCCGGTGCAACTAATACTGCGGTCATTATCGAGACTTGCCGGAGGTTACTGGGCTATTCAGTTAAGTCCAGTCACCAGTAAACTTATTTTATTAAAGCGGATAGTATAACAAAGCGATAGAATAGTTTGTGTGTTTGTATAAAAAATAGTGTGTACTAAAATTTATTGAATGTAGATATACAATTAAAACAATTGAAACATACGTTTTTTTTTTTCATTTTGGAGGCCATTATAAATTCTTAAGACATACAGAAAGGTAACGGTGATAAACTCTCTGGAATATATACACTAAGATCGTACAGTGAACCTGTAGGATAACAGACTCTGAGAAACAGTGGAGAGTTTCCGTAGCAACGGGTAACTACGTATGGGTTGCCTAGTTTGCTTGGTTAATTGAAGCTGGAGAGAGCAGTCACATAATTACGATCGCCACCACACTGCGATGTTCATAAGGGTTTGAGTGATAATGTAGATAAAGATAAATATTCATAAAAATATAAATGGATTAAAAACCAAATACTTTATGCAGCATTATAAAGAGAGCTTGTATAAACAAAGAAGTCCGATTTATAACTTGATGTGGTTTTGTGTTGGCAATTCATTAAAAGTGCTTAAGATTGTAAAAAGTATCCGACCATCATTTTTATTATACTTAGGCTACCAGTACATTCAGCGAAATAAAATAAATAGTACCAACAGCAGTTAAACGACCAATTCGAAAAGATCAAGAGAATAAAACATGGAAATACGAAAGTGTAAAGTATAACCAAGCGGTATAATAGTTCGTGAGTTTGCATAAAAAAAGTATGTAGTAAAAATCATTGAATGGCTATAAATAATTAAAACATACATTGTTTTTTTTTTTCCATTTTGGAGTCCATTATAAATTCTTAAGATATACAGAAAGGCAACGGTATTTTACTCTCTGGAATATATACACTAAGATCAGTGAACCCCATAGCCACAAGGCGTGAAGTTTGGCTCCCTTCCCGTCCTCCGTTCTTTCA
Source organism: Vandiemenella viatica (assembly GCA_031002005.1). NCBI lineage: Eukaryota > Metazoa > Arthropoda > Insecta > Orthoptera > Morabidae > Vandiemenella > Vandiemenella viatica. Next base: position 78,022,706 of record JARYHS010011408.1, on the reverse strand, counting down.
GTCATCCAGAGACTGACGTTAGTGGCTGTGGGCACACACTGATATCCGACGCCTTCCGCGGGCGTGGCTACGCTGACGTCTGCGGCCGCTATTAGCGTCGGTAAACAGTCGAACGTCTACTGCGGGCGATGACAGCGCCTTAGACGAGCAGGCCCGCAACACACGGCTGAAGCCTGTCCTCTCTCTCAGCGGGCACTCGTGTTATAGAGCTATACTGACTGACGAGGTCATCGTAACCAAGTAAGGATGTTGGCAAAGTAGCAGAGGGGCCAGCAGAATGGCTGCTCGAACCGGAGTCACCGGTTCCAGTCCAGTCACAGAGAGGTGGTTATAATAAGGGTATGTCCATCGTGTGTCGTTCATACTTTGAATTGCAATAACACTGTCATAACTTGAGAAATACATTTGCTGAGACCACACGGAAATAAACATATCACGGTCTATGTTGCCAAAATGGCCAAATACCGTTGAAAAACTGTCATAGGAATCAAAATTTGTCGTGGCCCTAATGATTTTACAATCTATGTATCAGGCTAGACTGATTTCGTGAAGCTATGGGAAACCGAATTGTATATTACCAGGCTGAAAATCGAACCCACGTTCTCCAAACACTTTTCTAAACTACCTTCCCAAAAGGATCGTTTCCCGTTTTTGTATGTCGATATGTTTTTGATGAACTAATTCAATGTATCTGTTTTTTCGTATTCTTTTTCTTTTAATCGAAGTTGTCACTCACAAGATATTTTCCTTCAGAAAATAGGACCTAGAGTGGTAGGTGAGAGGTGACGCTCTGGCCTCGCATTTGGAAGGAGACAGGTTCGAATCCCTGTCCGGCCGCCGTCAAAATTGGTTTTCTATGGTTTCCCGAAATCACTCCATGGCCGAATTTCTTCACGTTACTTGCCACCAGCCCTTACCCACCTTTAATGACCTCGACGTCGGTGAAGCGTAAGTCCCTAAAAAGTAAAATACAACTGTGTTTCAGCTGAGCAAGAAGCACAAACAGACAAAACAAATAAAATGTTAATACCTAATATTTTAATAACGTCAGCAAAACATCTTAATAGCATCGTCAAAACTGTTAAAATAATTTTACTATATTAAGGCAGTCAACAATGAATAATTAGTAACATAAAATCAAACAATTATACTCTTATAAACATTAAAATCCGTGCAAAAAAGGAAAAGGAGAAATTAAGACATAAGTAAACAAATACATGAAAAACATGGAAAAACTAATCAAGTCAATGATAAAATTAGTAATCTAAATACAGAAGTTAAATAATAAATTCATTAGATATAAAATTTAACTGTTGCTCTCTATCTTCCCTTCTTTCTTCTTCTTCTAATTTTCATTTACACAAAGCTTGTTTTACTTCTCATCACATGTCCAAACCATGTCTCCTTTGTTTGGCGTAAAATTTCTGAGTTCCTTTCATCACCGAATCAATGACTATGCTTTATCTACTCACCGCGTATATCTGTCACAGAATTCTCATCTTTATTGATACCTAACATCTTTATCGAATTTCATTTATTTCTCCAAACACTGTTTGTACACTCATTCTTTTACAGATTGACTGATAAATTTTTTGTTAAAACATTCCAGATGTTTAATTACAACACGTCCAGCGATCTCGTACATTTATTCTGCATTACTTTTCCATATTCCTCTCTCCGCCTTTACTAAACCAAGGTTAATTCTTCCTCTTTTTATGAGTCTTCATTCAGATTTCGCCTGTGCAGCACACGTAATTTGTTTTGGTTCAGTTTCCTATCAGCCCTTCACTCTCAGACAACTGAAGTTTCCTTTGCCATTATACTTTAATTATACATACTGATAAATACCATGCCTAGTTAAAATCTTCCTACATTAGTCCTCATAACTCGTTGATCCCAGACATCATGACGGGAAAATTACGACCGTAAAAGCACTTCGCTACCTTTCCAATGTTTCCATTGTCGCTAGTACGAGCTTTTCGTTATTGAATACCACAACGATTATAACCAGAAATGTATCGTCACACTGGATTCTGCGTTACTCAAAAACATTTTGTTTAGCATTAAAGTAAAGGTAATTATATGCATTTAGTCGTAGAGACATTCTGGAAAATTAATAAAAACCAAAAAATCATATCAGAATTATAAAAACATAATTAAACAGAAAAGGATAAAATTGTGGTATAGAGGAATTTCTTTAATTACGCAAAGTTTTGAATCATAAATCTCAACGAAATTTTTCAATTTCTCTTCATCACTAATGTGCGTAATCCGTAAAAATCTTCCCTTTGTTACTGTCTGCCTGACTTCGACTTTCGTTTGTTTCAAACCTCAAGTAAAAACAAACCAACATACCGATATATAACATTCGAAAGGGTGGATGTAGTCTTCTCGGGAGACTAGCCGAGTAAGTAAGATGTTTCCACACGATATTTCGGAGATCTCAGTCCCCGTCGCCATCTTCTGAAGATGGCGACGGAGACTGAGATCGCCGAAATATCATGTGGAAACATCTTAAGATGGCGACGGAGCCTGAGATCGCCGAAATATCGTGTGGAAACATCTTACTTACTCGTCTAGTCTCCCGAGAAGACTACATCTATTCTCAACGCCGAGAAAGACTTCGTTCCTATATTCGAAAGGGTGTTCCTGACTTAGGCATCATATGTCACTTTTAAAATTCTTCGTATGTCACCTCCAATTTTAAAACTATTCTTGCCGACTCATTAGAAATTTCATTTGGACATACAATTACTTATAATCTTATGGGTTTAAGAAATAGTGAAAATGATGGTTTACTACAATTATCATTTGAAACAAGCACTAACATATTATAAAAATTACAGCCAAAATAACGATTACCTAACTGTGATGGGAAAGTAACATGTATGTACTTACTGCACGTGTCGTATTTCAATGTACGCTTGGCTTGTTAAATATTCAAAAGGAAATAACATTATTATAATAACCTAAAAAATTGATAGCATTCTACTTTGTTTCAAAATAAATTTTACGTCATGTAATTAAGTAAATAATAATTTTTATGAATAATACGTTGTAACCAAAAAACAACCAGGTGCTTAGGTGGTTATTTTTTTAAATCAATTTTCAAAACTTTGCTAGCACTGGAAGTGAGATGGAACTGCACGATTCTCAATCATCAGATTGTGTACTTGTGTTCTGGTTTAAACTCCAAACCTTCCCGCAGTGCGTGTAGAGTTGATGAACATTTGTTCATTGTACGTTAAAGTCATCGGTTTCCTTGCTCTTTTAGGAAACGTTGGTCTGACCTGATCTTTATCTAATTTCCCCTTCTCCCTTCATATATCTCTCATTCACAACACACATGTCATGTACACACACTTCCACATTGGAGAAAAAAACAGGAAACCATCTGAGCTAGTATCCCCCTTGGAGTTTTTCGTGGATAGGCAACACGCCCATAGTGACGCGACGCTGTAATACTGAGAGAGATAGAGAGAGCGACACTGCCTCTTCAATGTCTTTAGCTATAAAAATCTTGAATCTAAAATTTCTCTCGTGTGTTATCGATTTAAATTCCTAATTTAGGTTAACACTACATATTAACACATTAGAAATTCGGAGAGATAAATTATGAACAATTGGAATTTACTGCTCCTTGATCTTGTGAACATCTGATTGTAAGCAATACAAATAATGTTGCAACCTTACAAGATTAAAGCATATTTTTTGTAACAGAGCCTTTTTAATTATTATTTACGTTGAAAAAGCACCAATTTTCTGGTATTTTAACCTTTGGATCTTATTTCTGAATAAACCTCAGAAAATTTAAAAACGGCATTTTCCTCTGTACCTTACCACAGGTTCTTATGAACACATACCTAAAAGAAGTTAAAAACAGATCAAAGCGTCATTGTGTTTGCAACAGAGTAAATGACAGATTAGTCTACCATCAGTTTTTAATTTGCCATTAACAGTTTGCCAACATCGTCGAAATTGGTGGTATATATTAGGATAAGCGAAATTGTACTACCATACTGTATATCTGCGGAAAGCCTAAGCTGCCCATGTAAAAGTGATAAACTGTGGGTAAACTGTTCAATATACTCACGTGAAACTTCGTTAACACATAGAGTGATTCAGTTTTAAAGTTAAGTGAAAGGAATATTTTGTTATCTTTTTTAGATTCTTTTTAAACAAATCATTTGTTTAAAAACGTGATGTTTTATTAAATTTTATATCAGCTACTGCACTTATTAGAATAAAAAGGTAAAGGCAGTGGGTTTTCACAGCTTTCAAGCCGTATTCTCGTAGGATTAGCGGAGATAGAACTCCGCATTCCTATTTCCTGACCGTAGGCACCAGAGTGGGCGTGCCGTGGTCGGCGACACGGTTCGACCCTTTTTCTTTACCGTCCCGAGGAGTTTAATCCACGGTACTCATTTGATGGAGGGCTGGGTGGGTATGGGGGGCCGTTCCGTACATTCAGCTTCGAAAAAGGATCCTCGGCTTCGTCGGGGATCGAACGCCGGTCGTCCAGGAGGCTGTAGTCAGACGCTCTACCGCCTGAACTACACGGTCACCCAGGCTGTAGTCAGACGCTCTACCACCTGAACTACGTGGTCGCCCAGACTGTAGTCAGACGATCTACCGCCTGAGCTACACGGTCACCCAGGCTGTAGTCAGACGCTCTACCACCTGAACTACGCGGTCACCCAGGCTGTAGTCAGACGTTCTACCACCTGAAATACGTGGTCGCCCAGACTGTAGTCAGACGCTCTACCACCTGAACTACGCGGTCACCCAGGCTGTAGTCAGACGCTCTACCACCTGAACTACGAGGTCGCCCAGACTGTAGTCAGACGCTCTACCACCTGAACTACATGGTCACTAATCAGACGCTCTACCACCTGAACTACGCGGTTGCCCAGGCTGTAGTCAGACGCTCTACCGGCTGAACTACACTGTCAGCCAGGCTGTAGTCAGACGTTCTACCACCTTAAATACGCGGTCGCCCAGACTGTAGTCAGGCGCTCTACCACCTGAACTACGCGGTCACCCAGGCTGTAGTCAGACGCTCTACCACCTGAACTACGAGGTCGCCCAGACTGTAGTCAGACGCTCTACCACCTGAACTACATGGTCACTAATCAGACGCTCTACCACCTGAACTACGCGGTTGCCCAGGCTGTAGTCAGACGCTCTACCGGCTGAACTACACTGTCAGCCAGGCTGTAGTCAGACGTTCTACCACCTTAAATACGCGGTCGCCCAGACTGTAGTCAGGCGCTCTACCGCCTGAGCTACGCGGTCACTCAGGCTGTAGTTAGACGCTCTACCACCTGAGCTACACGACCGCCCCTTATCACAATAACATTGTGCTAAAATGTAGTATTGACATCAAGGAGTAACATATGAAAAGTTATCCATCTCGAGTACATTTGAGGAAATGTTCCTTTAATTTCAATAAATCTAATTTATGACTAATTGTTATCTAATACATTCCCATACTGTAGAATGGCAGGTATAAAAGAAGTAATGACTCTCCTAGGACGAGTATAGCGCTAAATCAAAGTTTACCATAAAAAGGAATATTCAAACTAATTTTTGGAACCAAAAAACCAAATTTCACTTTTTTTTTGATTGTCTCCCTTTAGTTTTATTCTGATAACTAATATTCTGTTTCGTGTGCACAACTTGATTGTTTAGTACGAAGTTAAGGGTATTGATCTTAAGGGTATGATCATCTCTGTGATTTTAACGAGCGACTTGTATCTCTACAAATCCAGACGCAACCACCTTCGCCATTCACATTTAGCACAGTTCGAGTCTATGTGATGCAGCACGCGCCGCCTGTTCATACCAGTACTCGCGCGTGTTGCAGGGTAACGCTCCGCCTATTTGTTTGGCGCTGCTTCCCGGCAGGTCGTAAATAACACCGCCTGGCCACAGTCCGAGCCGCTCCGTGTTTTTCTTACGAGTTAACGCCCTCGAGAATCCCAGGAGAACGACTTCGACAAGTGGAACACATGGAGTGACTCCGACAACGGCTCAAGGGCGCTTGTAGCTTCTACCCATTCATCAACAAGCTCCTCTTAAAAAATTAAAAAATAAATTTTGGAACCCTGCAGTTCTTCGGTGGCGCAGTGATCGATCCTGGTGGGTGAAAGGTGACGTTAGGGTCAACTACTCAGGGAAACGTTGATTCAAATCCACATCCGACCATCCAGATTTCGTTTTTCCATGATTTCCCGAAATTACTTCATGCGAGTATCCGTATAGTTGCTTCCAAAATACGTAGACGAATTCGTTCTAGTACCTTATCCCACATCCTCCTCCAGTTCTAATTACCTCGATAATGACGAACTATAAAGCCCGAAGCAAAAAAAAAAGACAATCCTGTACTTTGAGCTCCAAAAGAATTGCTACCAAAGTTAAGAAGCCATCCAAAAACTTGATTAAAAAAGTTATTTCTCGAAACCGGATCTGGACTCCAGATGCCGGTTCACCGGGATTTTCTAGCCTGGTAGCTGATCATTTGGCTCTCTCCAGTTACAATGGTTTCCTTATTTAAGCCTATGGTTCATTTTGTTTACATTCCAGGCCAATAACCCTTTCCCACTTCTGATGACTTAAACGTAGATGAAACGTAAATATCTTTAGAAAGAAAGAAAAAAATCATCCCCAATGACACTCACTATAAACACGTAGTGTGAATCGAGTTTTATTTGGTATTTTCTGCAGCAAAGAGCCTCGTCACAAGTTAAATTAAATTTCAATCCTACCCAACCGGAATATAGCTGTGCCCTGCCAGATGCGTCAGCACGATAAGATCTGGAAGGGCGCTTGTGTGACGTTTTCAAATCTCGTATAAAAGTTTTGATCCTCCTGGTTGGGGCTTGTGCAGGACTAGAAACTCTCTTCAGAAAATGATATGTATATTCTACTCTGAAAAGTACTTAAAGTAGGATTATAATATATCATCCACATGGGCAACGGTAGTTCTGAATTCAAGTAACTCTTCGATTTTAGTAAGATACAGGAGATTGAGAACGGAAGAGGATTGAATCTGTCCTTTGGGAGGAAGCGGATTCGATGCCTGACTTAACGACGAAATTGCTTTTCAGATTTCTAGAATCGCTCTATGCGAATGATGATATAGTTGTTTGATAAAATCTCAAGCCATTTTCCTACTGTTGTTTGCAACAAATCTGTTCTATAAATAAACGAAGTTTTGCTCGTCGTTTTATATTTATGAATGCTGCTTGGGACACCAACCGAGTAATACTATTATTTATAAACAATAATTCGGCAACATAACCTCTGTCACCCTCTTCAGCTGGAGAAGCACATAAAGAGCGTTGTTGACGAGCAACCTCAATAACCGGTATCCAAGCATCACTTATTTGATAACCACAATCCCGGTTAACCAGATCTGACTCAAGACGAACTTCAAACTCTTCTGTAATGAAATTCGCCTCGCGTCTGATCTGGTTAACCAGGATTGTGCTGCCCAACCAAGTGATTTGTATACCGGTTATTGAGGCTGCTCGTCAGCAACGCTCTGCGCTATGTGCTTCGCGGACGCCTAATGAAGTCTGAGATGCTGCTAGGCAACGTAACAACGTCTGTCGTTGCCATGCCAGTTTTTCAACAATGCGTTCATGGAAAACTTCAAGTCTGACGACTACACCTGAAGATGGTTATGTACTATTGTGTTTAAATAATAGTATTTTTCGATTGGTTTCCCTAGAAAAAAATCATGCATCTATTCCAGTTCTAACGATGTGCCGAACAGTGCATCTGTCAAGTGGCTTGAGCGGATGGTGGAAACAGACGTTACGGCGGAAGTTGACTAACATTTACTAAGCTCTTCTAATCCGTCTGTGCTATCTTCTTTCTTCAAATGATGTCTTCCGTCGTCTTGAGGCATCTGGATCTTCTGGGGTATCTGCGATGTAACCAACGCCTTGGAGAACATGTTAGACGGGAAAACCCAGGGCATAATGATTACCTAGCTGAGAGTCCACCTACTAAATAATGCTTAATAGTTCCATTTATTGATCACTAAAGGCTGAGTTCATGTACTCTAGAGCACGATCTGCAACGATAACTCCCGATAGCCTTTATAAATAATAATTACGGAACTAGCCGCATATAGCCTGGGCAGACTGAATGCTAGAGGATATTAATTTACTGGCTGAATGGCGAAATGACTTGACGGTAGCATAGTGGAGAGGCAAGCTAACGAGAGACGGCCGTACTAACAGTTAACCCATACTGACTGGTTGGTAACTATTGACAGCGTGAGGGCGAGTATGATATGCTGTACTACCACGAAACCTAGATTTTATGTCATTGATCGGAGAGATAATCTCTTTGTCAGAGTTCTAGCGACAAACAACTCCTGCTAACGGTTGTGCTTGCAGTACTGGTATGACTTGATGCTCCATTTACTTCACCAAATATTTCATCTAAGACCCTAATTCTTCCATATATATATCATTATAATCCAGTTCAATCATTTTCTGAAGTGGCTCCTTAAAGTCATGATTTCAGATATAACTTGAGCAGTTTCCTCCAGGTCGCACGATCTTGGGCGATCCTCTGCCAGTTAACTCCGACAATCCTGCGTATGTCCTTTTCCCATTGGTCCGGTGTTCTTCCTCTGGGTCTGGGGTGATCTCTTGGGTTCCATTCTAACACTGTTTTTGTCCATCTCTGGTCTTTCCTACACGTAATATGGCGGGCCCATTACTACTTCAAGGATGCTGTCTTCTGTAGGATATCTGTGACCTTAGTAAGTGACCTAATGTCAGCTGCTCTTTACTTGTATTTTCTCGTTAGGCCTAGCATTGTCCTCACCATTGGTTTTTGGGCAGTCCTTAGCTTATCTTATGTAAATTCATTTATAGTCGAGGTGTCGCAGATGTATGTCAGCACAGGAAGAATGCACTGGTGATAAACTATTTGCTTTAGATTTGTGGGAATTTTAGATTTCAAGATAATAGAATGCCTCCAAAATGCTTGCCATACCAGATTGATGCGACGGAAAATTTCTTGTCTTACATCACATTTTTACGAGTTCGCCAAGATAAATGTACTCACTGACATTTTCTAAAGATTCATTATCTAGTTGTAGAATACCCTCTGTGGCCCATTTGTTGGACATAATTTTTGTTTTTGAATGATTAATTCTTAGACCAACTGCTTTTACTCAGAGGCAAGGTTGGTAACCAAGGTTTGCAGTTCATCAAGGTCATTAGCAACAAGCGCAATGTCATCAGCAAATCTCAAGTGGTTAAGTCTTCTGCCATTAATTCTAATTTCCTTTTCCGTCCATTCTAGCTTTGACATTGCCATCTCCAAGACAGCAGAAAATAATTTTAGAGAGATGGGATCACCTTGCTTAAAATCTCTTTTAATGCGGATATACCCAAATCGCCCTTTACGTTACTGTTGACCTGCTACGCGTTAATCCATACCTACATTCTCTATCCTTCTTTTTCTTTACAGAAGATAGAAAATCTATTGACGTCTAAAACGACATTCCTAATATAGTAAATAGTTTCTTTTGATGTCAGATTTCGTTGCATTCCTCTGTTTTCCCCAGAAAACACCAAATTTCATTAGAGCTACGGGCTTAAATATCTTCAGTAACATTCAAAACAAATGTTATATAAATTTCTGAATGACAGTGAATATATCATTAGACTTGTAAGAACATCGCCCCAAAATATTCTACGTGACTAAACATGTAACCTATTTTCACTAGCGCACATCAGAAGGGTCTGTAACATGTTACTGAACAGCAGACATTGTGTCGGTAAATACTTGGTCGGTAAATACTTGGCCGTTCAGACCGGCTGCTGACGTTGTTACGCTTTCAGACTCGACCAACAGAAATCTGCTAGCGTAACAAACGCATTTGTTATTCATGGAGAGCAGATGGACCGCCGAAGAGCAAAGAAATGGTCTGAAAATATTTGCCGCTCCGTCAGACAGTTTAATTCTGAAACTGACTGCGAGGCGGCCAAACAAACAGCGCCAATCCCGAGTCTGCTGAGACACATGAACCTCTGCCAAACACACACGGCCACTTCCGGAGGACGTAAACTAAAACAGCAACGAAACTTGTGCAAAATACCTTTAGTAAGGGGAATTCGTATCTGACCGAATGATGTTTCCCAATAACCATTTTTGCAACCGACAAAACTCGATACGGTTCAAAGATATAATGCAAGGATGCATCCCAACATCGAGTTATTTACGACTGTTTGACGAATTATTAAAAAAATGATGCAGACAATTAGGAACAATTATGATTCAAGATTAAATAGTTAAAAGGAATTTAATAATAAATGTAATGAAAGTGTGAAGAGAAAGGGGTGAGTATATATTATAGAGTACAGGGAAAAACAGGAACATATTTGCAAGGAACTTTAGGAGACCACAGATGACAGCCACTCTGGGTAAAAAAAGGACACACCTGAACAGACGACTTGCTAGTGTTGGAGAAGTGCTCCGCAGGGACAAAATATGAGAGTTAAAACGAGACCCATACGGATTGGGAGACATATACCACCTCTGAAAATTCTTCACCTCATCACATAAAATAGAGAGGAAAGTACGTATCAGTTAAGGATCTGTGGGTCACCCAGCAACGAAGAAAATGAACGCCATTGGCTGACTAATCTGGTGGTACCGTTACTTAGTAATGCATATAAGCTTGCCGCAAAGGAGCTTCTCTTTTCGGATTTACATTCTCGAGCTGCACGTTGCGCATTTCCTCTCTGGAGGATGAGATGGGTTGATTGAACTGGAGGCGTTTGTTATAATACCCCTTCCGAGTTATGATTATTGGTAAATTTTGAAACGTGCTGGTGTCGGTCTTATATTTACTGCGTCCACCAATAGACGGAAAATTACTGGCTGTCGAGCGTGGGTACCTGAAGGTGGCATGCCGTTGCCACCCTAGCAGACCATGGACTTGTGCCCGACGGTCACATTTCCGTCACTCCCAGTCTTCGGACAGGGGGTACAGTGGCGGTCGCATGCCCTGAGTGGACGACAGGCTTTTGGGTAATCAAGATGGATCTAGGCGAACTACAGTGTTGGCAGCAGCTCAAGTCGGTGAGCAAGCTTTCCTTGACTGCTCCAGTGTTGGAGGTGTCCTGGTAAATGAAGACCAAGCACCTCATAGGCTTGGTGCACCTCTGCTGCCAGCGCAGCATTGCAAAATCCCTGGAGTCGAATGAAGGGGTCAGCACAACGGCCCCAGTCGCTGTGCTCGGGTGCGGTTAGTCGCGCTCTGAGCTCAGGGGTAGCATCCCTGCTGGTGGGAGCAAACGGGGACGGGAATCAACGCGCCTGGTTGAGTGAAGGCGAGGGGCGAAGCAGCCACGGACTGGTGCCCCGAGTCGCCGGCATGCTCTCAGTGCCAACGCCATCGGCAATAAGGTCGTTGACGCGGGGCACACTCCCGATCAAGTTTCCTACGGACTTCAAAGCCACTAAATGGAGTACCAAGCAATGAAAGAATATTGGCTGGGAGAAGAGAGTGCAACATGATATCGAATGGATCAAACCAAAAGAATGTCTACACATGGGTGTGAACAAGCATGGCCAATATGGAAGTCACTAAATAGACTTCGAGTTGGAGTTAGTTGTTCCAAAGATACTCTTGATTCATGGGGATACTGGGAAAACAGCCAGGTACACATGTTCGTGCGGGAAGAGAGAAACTATATATCTGTTGTCCAAAAATTGGAATGAATGTATCCCAATTTGACCTCCAGTCAGCTACTGACAAAGTCACCGCATTGGCGGAGAAACTGCTTCATATTTGATGCCGTCATCTACACGAGAAGAAGAATGTGGGAAGAAGACAAGTATCAAGAATAAACAATTCTGGAATAGTAAATGTATAACAAATTCTGAAACATAAAAAAATCAATAAAACCTAGGTACGAGTATACTCACTCACTGTGCAACCCAGAAAGTTGGTTGCTGCCAAAGATTGCCAAATAAATTACTAGAACAACATCATTTAACCATCCTAAATTGAAATGCTATACAAATAAGTAATAAACGCTTTTATTAACCAGCACAGCGTCAACATAGTATGCACAACAGATGCCCACTTAAAAAATACCCAAATTACGTATTAACACATACAAATTTACGGAACTGATATAGCAGCTGAGGTACTGACACAATATTTTTAAAAATGCACACTTAATGATACTTTGATACAAGTGCAGCTACAGTACTGGCCGCTGTCACTTAGTCATGTTAAACAGTGTGTATTCACTACATTGTTTTGAATGAGTTAACTCTGATAGGGTTAAATGTCCATTACTAGTGTAGAGGAAATAATAATGAAAGATTAAACCACAAAGAAACAAAAAAAACATTGGTGTAGAAAAATCAAACACAAAAAAACCCTCTTTGTAGCAATCTGAAAAAAATTAAATTTGTGGCAATGTGAACTAAATGTTGAAACTAATCTTTAAATATAAAGAATTTGTTCAACATCAAAAGGATCTCCCACAATACGGCTGAGGATGATTGTCATCATTATTTTAAATAGTAAATTCTCTAGAGTAAGTTTTGTAAAGTCCAATACTGTGATGATATAAACACGTGTTAGTGACAGTACTTCTTAAATCCATCATAATTATCAAGTTACATATAGTGATGTGCCAGATATCCGTATCCGCATCCGTATCGGCGGATATCCGAGGGGGAAAAAAGATCTGTATCCGTATCCGTATCCGTTACGTTTTTTAGCGGATCTTTAACGGATCTTTTGTAAAGAATTTCATCAGCACGATATAAAATTTTAAAGATAGCTACCAATGAAATACTATTAACTTCAATTCCAATTAATTTGTGTTTATTAAAATCTCATATCTGATACATTTATACTGCAAAAAGTAATTATTTAAACATTTATTTTACTAGGTTACCAAAGGTAACTGGTAACTTACCACTGTAGTAAGTTTTAAGATATTATTTAACTACATAGTGAGATCAGCATTCTAATCTATGTGATATACTAGCTGAAATTGTTATTAAGGTACTGTTAAAGTGTTTACATCAGATAAAACAATCAGTTTTGCAGAAACTTAAAGAAAATGTTATATTTAAAATGAATTTTGGTAAATTGTACTTCAAAAAGAGTAATTTGACAGTTTTGAAAGTCTATTACGATGAGGATCGTAAATAATTTCAGCTGCACTGAAAAACTGCTCACTTGAAACGCTTGTTGCAGGTGATGATAAATATGTGCGACTCATGTGTCCTAGACCTCCAAATTTATACTATTATTACTAACAGCTTTTTAACAACCAGGTGCCGCTAATGTGCTGTACACTCAATATATCTACGTCAGATAAAGTGCAGGTAAGCTTCATGTTGGATCCCCAGTTTCTTACCATGAAGTGCACATTCTGTTTTGGGATTCCATACTCTTCAAACATACTTTGAAATATTGCCGAAATCTCCGCTTTTAAAGCGATATTTTTTCTTATAAAATACTTTGTAAGGATAACAATGAAACACCTGACCAAAAATCCCACCAGATATATGATATATATGAAACTTTCTCAAAATCCTTCAACACGTTCTTTATTTTCGATCGTTAAGTTCGCTGCAAATAAATTACAAAAGTATTTCCTGCCTTTCAGAACATAATTTGGAACAAGATCCATCAATCGTCCGGAACCGAAAATCTTCTACGTGTTGAAAAGGTAATCCAGATAATGCTATCATTTCCACAATTAAAAAGTTAATCTATATTTTGCAAAGTCCACATTTTTACTTTTTCTATGTATTCGTTAAAAAAAAATCTAAATTCTCTATTTACGTTTCTAAAAACGTTCCCTGCTGAATGTTTTCACGGCTATTTCTGTTAGCGGGTCTTTCTTTAAAAATAAACTAATATTTTGGGTGTTTCGTCTGAAGGTGATTTCTTAACGAAGTGTATCTTTATGTCAATACATTCCTCACAAATTTTGTATTAGCAGATTCGTCATTACTATCGTAAAATATTTCCGTATTACACTACTATACTTTCTTTGTAGAAATTGTTTAGTTTAATTAACTTTACAACTTCCCAAAAAACATAAGCGTATATAATCTACGCTATCTATGTCATTTTAAAAACACGCACAGTTGCAAGGTCAAAAACGTCGCGTATGCTGGAGTTCGTTGATAATAGATCGTAGCTGACGACTTTTTCACTGTCGGTCCAAGTTAGGAAATTGAGAACCATATTCCGTATCCGTATTCGCGGATCTAGGCACTAATTATCCGTATCTGTATCCGTATCCGCGGATATCATTTTTAACGATCCGGCACATCACTAGTTACATATAATGTTTCTTATTACAATCACGTCTGATATAGATACATATTAAACATTCGTGAATACAAACAAACTTATGGAATCATATGTTATCATTTGTCTAACTGTAAATTACGAATTGGCCAATTAAACTATTCAAGCCGAAATAGAATTTCGTTCTAAAAAAATTATATTAACTCTATTGCATATCGAGTATGTTGCGTACTTCTTCTATGCTTTAAACACTGACCTAGATTTTTTCGAAGCACTGCGGAGTATGATGGATCACGACCAGGGCCGCCATAAGCGGGCGTGCACTGCAAGCGGACGGCACATCGAGGGGGGTGGCAAAACGAGTGATCGACAGTCGCCGCCCCGCGATAGTTGCCACTCCATTGTCGCCGCAACAAAATTTGCAGCGTATTGTGAACCGGGCGACCTTTTTTTTTTAGCTCAACAGCTGCTTCGGGCGGCCGGCGACACTCGGGATGGCAACAATGGGCGCGGCAAATAATGTTGGAAGGGGCGGTGGCAATCTCACAGTTTTTTGACCCGGTTCGAAAATTTCCTAGATCCACCACTGGGGGCGGCATAATCGGTATGGCACGCGGGCGTTCAAATAGCTAGCGGCGGGCCTGATCACGACAAATGCACCGATGACAGAAGAATATGATCACGTGTATTCCATGTGTCGCAGTCAGCGTATTCTGACGACAGCAGTTGAAAAGAGCAATCAGTTTAACTCCTTGTCCAAATGAGAGAATAACGCTTTTGTGTTAATAGTGTACGAACATTAAAAAGTTTTTATGATTAAGTATCAGATGTTGAGGGTACCGTTTGGAAAATATACAACACACAAGCGGAAATGTCACGATATGTTCGATCAAATGTAAATATCTTGTCGGCTTTCATTGTAAATTCTGAAGTTGTCATTCATTATGCATCTCTTTCGAAAGGATTACCGTTATAATGAGTATTACTTGGAGGTTATAAAACGACCTAGTGATGCACTGAGTACATGTTTTCTGACAATAATCCCAACAGTGCTCATATGTTTTATTTACCTTTAACTGAGCACAGAGTCATCGAGGGTTATTAATGCTAGTGGCATTCTGCGATTAAGATCATAAACCGGAAAAAATTAGTGAAAATGACGACACCTCCCGAAAGAATAAACAAATTCTAACTGATTTTCGCGTGAAATCAAATTTCTTCTAAGAATTCATTGCGCGTGTCCAAGATTAGGCAATGGGGGATGTTGTAACGGTATGTGCGGGAGGGAGGTAAGGGTGAAAACCTTTTACTTCTTTTTTATAATTCAAAGAAACCCTAGGCTGCTAATTTATTGGGTACTCATAATGGCGTACAGGCGAGGCTTATTTATCGTTAACATTGACACATTGAAATATGATAAAAAGAACTATGCAAAGCCTCTTCTTACAATTGCCAACATATTAACAAAAAACAAAGCATTAAAACACAACCACATTTAAAATTGATCTTGAAACAAATCCCATATAATTGGCAAGCAAGAAAGCTTCACACTTGTTTTTAAATGAAAGTTCCCTTCACAATGATCGGGAACCATAAATCAAATACAGTATTGACATTAACTGTATCCGATCTCAAATGCCGGGCGCCAGGATAATTTAAATTATCCACCAAGTGTGGCTTTAAGAAAGTCTGCCCCAGCTAGCTCAATATTTGGGGGTGCGAGAACTCCTAATCATTCAGTGGTCGTTACAGGGCTGTACTCAATGACCGAATAAAAGTACCACACTGCACTGTAGAATTATTACCGTGACGGCGATGTATTTCCCGCGACGGCGGAATTACTATAGCCCCTTGGCTATAGCGGACAATGCACCACGTCCGTCAGCAAGCGTACTGGATGAGTGCACAGCGACCTCACTGTACAGGACACGCTTATCGACCCTCAGGTTCGATGCCAAGACGGAGCGATCCCTTCGGAAGATCCGCTCCTTCCAGTCTGAAGGCTCGGAGTCAAGTCCCTCCAGCGTCCGCGGAAAAAGCCTCCTCCCGTCGCTCGTGGTTTACATAGAGCAAAAATACACCGGCATTACAAAATGCAAAGGATAGTCTCTCTCGATTGGTTCTGCCGTTTTCAAGCTCCTCCTACCGGCTGTGACGATAGGCGAACATTGTCTTTCTCGATTCGTGCGAACTCGGCATAGCCTCGGACTTATTCGTCACCTGTGACCTCCAAACTGCCCGTTCGGAGACCTGGGGTTGGGATACGATCATTCACATCCCAGTGTACAGTTTCCCGGAGCCAAGGGATTATACGCTTGACCAAATGCGTGAGAAGGGTAGCTGGTGTCCATTGTCCCTGGCAGCCGCCGGCCTGGCGCGACAATCTGGCGCGTCTAGCTGGGAGGTCCCACAAACACTGACAATCCTCTCCGATAATTCCTTTCTTATTCTTTTTATATATAAAAATATACAAAATATTATATATAAAAATGTACGGAATGACCCATATTTGGTCATTCTGTTACAATGTTTACCCTCCATGGAAATGTCTAGGGATATGAACTGGGATGGTTCCCCAGTGCGACAGTGTAAGGAAACCCGGTGTCGGCCCATTCAGGCGCCAGGCTTAACGTCCCCAACCGACGTACGAATCACCATCAACAGTATAGTATACCCTCACGCCATACGCACTGAGGGGGGGGGGGAGTTGGGATTTAACCCCTTTAGTGTACAATCTACTGATTAGTAACTGTGCACCAACACGTCTACTACCCTGCCGGTCATGTCCTGAAGATGAAAAGTTTCTAATACCATGACTCGAATCAATTAACGCTGTGTGAGGCGCCGGACACCATCACCATGCCACAACCAACTGAGCTAATGGGACGGGACAAATTATATTTGCGCGAAACTATTTTAATAAATAGTTGGTCATGAAAAATGATGTCTTCTATAGTTCAACTATAAGGCCTCAAACGTTTATTCATAACTTCAGCTAGACTAATAGTCTTTTAACATAATTTGTCAGACTCATCACTTGACGAGGCCTCTAATGCATGTGCAGGTAAAAATGCGCAGTGAACAACTGTAAAAAAAGACGGAACACGGAACATCGGCCACACGGTACAGGTAAGCTTGTGCAAACCGAGTGTGTCGACAGCTGGGAGTCCGTGTCGATGTGGCCAACACAAGAGGTTTTTTTATGCAATCATTATTTTATTGTTTGCTTATAAAGAAACAACAAACACATAAGCGACGCCGTAGGTGTAAGTGGAGTAAAAAGTGTTTTTTACGGAGAAACATACATTATCATGTCAACTTAACTGAAGATTTGAAAGAAGAACCGGAAGACTGGCGTGGTTATCTAAGGATGGATGAAGCAGCCTATGAAGAGTTACTGCGGTTGGTGACACCGATAATTGAAAGAAAAGATACTGTTATACGCCAATCTATATCTCCTCATGAAAGACTAACCTGATGAAGCTTTTGGCATAACGCAACATTTTTTTCAAAGAGAATTAACTAATGAACTAACGAACGTAAAATATTTAATTACCGTCTTTCAAGGGCATGGCGAGTAGTAGAGAATGCGGTTGGTATATTAGCTAATATATTTCGAGTTTTTCATACCAGAATTAACCTAATCCTAGAAACTATAGATACCGTTGTCATGACATGCCGTGTACTCCATAACTTTTTGAGAAAAAAATATTATTCTACATACACTCCTACTTGAAGCTTGGACGATGAAAATGCTGATTGTGAAGTAACATTAACTGGTTTAAGAACAGATGATTCTAATCTAATTGATTTATTAAGAGGACATTTCCATAGACGCAAAGGAGACTAGGGATCAATTTTTACATTATTTTAATAATGAAGGGTGCGTATAGTGGCAAAACAGTATGTGTAACTTATAAATATACTTTCATTGTTGTAAGTTCAAAAAATTGTGAATATAGGCATTGTCTAAAAAAAAGTTTAAAAATTATCCATGTTTTTCAATTAAAAAAACAGAATTATGAGCTCTATGGCTGTAGCATCTCCTATTAAAGCACTGAAATCCTGTTACAAACACAATAATTATATATCTCGGATTCCAGGACTTGAAAATTAGATATTGGGGTCCGAGTAGCTTCTTGGTCATCTAGAAATTCTAAAAAGTCATAGTACCGTAAGGATGGGTGTTAAATGTTGTCTGTACCGAGACCTGACTTGAAGGAATTCTTAACTTTGATCATTTCTTTCCAATGACAGCTGCTCAAAGATTTTTTTTTTTTTTTTTTTTTTTGGTCACCATGTCCCTTGTCGCATTTTTTAGCACCTGAACCTCTTTTAATTTTTCAGTCATTAAATGATAAGACAATGCAGGCAACGATTTGTATAATTCTATAAACTGGATTACAAATTCCTTTGAATACTTTCGGACGTGACCTTTTTCAGAGATATGTGTTAAAAAAACTGTGCAAACCCGAAAACTATGCAGCCAAATCTTTAGCAAGTCAACGATTGCACAAGCCGCTCTTTCGAGTTTGTACGCGCTACCGTGTTGCCGTCCACACGCTACAGTTTGCGCATGCAAGACAGAGCTCCAGACGGAGCGTGTAGCCGGGGTATTAGAGTCGCGACTACGGATCATCACGAACCTCCAAAGATGTAAAGCGCAGTCACCACGCCTGCTTTAGTGGCGGGTTGGTGACCATCCGCTTGCCGGAAGGAACCTATTCTAAAGGGAAAGCCATCTGTCTGCGATTCATCTAAATTATGTTCTGAGTGATAGGTTTATATTTTACTTTTTTTTATTTGTGAAAAGTATATTTTATGAGACGGAATTTTGGAACTGTCGCAGGATTAACCTAGGTGACTGGGAAAACTGCCCTAAAAACCACAATCAGAACAGCTAACACACGGGGAGCCAGGACTCTAATCTGCTCCCCCATACAGTGTAATGCGCGTAGCCCCGCTGGCCCAGTGAAATCAGATCCAAATTGTAGCTACACAGAAACCATTGATGCGAACCACTTTTTTTTTTGCTGTCGTCAGTCTTTCGACTGGCTTGATTCAATCCTCCATCATTTCCTATCCTGTGCTAACCTCTCCATTTCTACATACCCCTTACAGCCCACGTCCTCAATTATCTGTTTCATATTTCTAATCTCTGTCTTCCTCTACAGTTCTTAACTTCCACTGTTCCCTCCACTAACAAATTAACCAGTCCATCATGTCTCAAAATATGACCTACCAGCCTGTCTCTTCTTTCTGTAAGCTTCTTCCACAAACTTCTTTTCTCACCCATCATTTCCAAAACTCGTTCATTTCTTACTTTGTCTGTCCACTTAATTTTCAGCATTCTTCTGTAGTACCACATTTCAAATGCTTCAATTTTCTTTATTTCAGGTATTCCTAAAGTCCATGTTTCGCTACCATAAAGTGCTGTGCTCCACACAAAGAGTTTTAAAAAGTTCTTTCTAATTCTTAGATAAATATTTGAAACTAAAAGGTTTCTCTTTTTCATGAAGGCTCTTTTTGCTAGTGCTATTCTGCTTTTAACGTCATTCCGGCCATCGGTTGTAATTTTACTTCCCAAGTAACAGAATTCACTTACTTCTCCTATTGCATCCCATCCAATTTTTATATTTAATCAACTAGTATTGCTATCATTTCAGCTACATTTCATCACTTTTGTCTTGCTTTGATTTATATTCAGTCCAAAATCTTCCTTCAGTATTATGTTCATACCATTCAGTAACTTCTCAATATCCTCAGCCCTCTCTGCTAACAAGACAATGTCATCAGCAAATCGTAGCATACTGATTTTTTTCTCCCTGAATACTTATGCCACATGCAAATTTTTCTTTTATTTCCTTTATTGCTTCTTCTACATACAAGTTGAATATTAACGGGGATAGACTACAACCTTGTCTCACGCCCTTTTTAACTGATGCATGTCTCTCGTGATTCTCTACTTTTATTATAGCCACTTGATTCTTATATAGTTTATAGAGTATTCTTCTATCTCTATACTTAAGACCTGACTTCTTCAAAATTTTGAACATCTTGTCCCACCTAACATTATCAAAAGCTATTTCTAAATCAACAAATGCCATAAAAGTATCTTTGTTTTTCTTGATCCGCCCTTCAAGTATTAATCTTAAAGACAGAATTGCTTCACTTGTACCACGATTTTTCCTAAACCCAAACTGATCTTCACCTACTATCTCTTCTACTACCCTTTCCATCCTTCTGTATATTATTCTGGTCAGTGACTTTGAAGCATGTGATATTAGACTAATGGTGCGATAATTCTCACATTTGTCGGCTTGTGCTTTCTTTGGAAGTGTGAACATGATATTTTTATTAAAATCAGTTGGAATTTCTCCTGTTTCATAATTTTTTGATATCAGCTTGAATAATCTTTCGATTCCTTCCTCTCCTATGGATTTAAGAAGTTCTGCAGGGATTTCATCAATTTCAACTGCCTTAATTGTTTTCAAGTCATTCAGAGCTTTATTAAATTCTGTCCTCAAAACAGGATCTCCTAAGTCATCAATGTTGACATCACCTTCCTTTTCCATTACACTATTGTTCAAGTCGTCCCCAACTTACAGTTTCTCAATGTATTTTTTCCGTCGGTTAGCTCTATCTTCTGAGCTTAAAAGAGGTTTTCCATCGGCAGCTTTAATGTTCGTACCACTTTTCTTCATTTCTCCAAAATTCTGTTTGATCTTTCTATAGGCAACATCTACTTTACCTACGACCATTTCCTTTTCTACTTCTTCACACTTTGCTTGTAGCCATTTTTCTTTTGCTATTTTGCATTTACTATTTATATGATTTATAAATTGCCTGTACTGCTCTCTTACTGCTTTATCCTGAGGATTTTTGTACCTTATCCTCTGATCCATCAGCTCCAAAATTTCTTCTGTGATCCAAGGTTTCCGGGCAGCTTGTTCCACTATGTGTGGTCTTAAACGAAATGAAGGCATTTTACGAGACTTCAAATGGCGTCATATACTTCAGTATCAAGAAAAATAGAACGTAATATTCGCAAGTTTGCAGCCGTATATTGTTGTGAAAACACAACGTTTTCAACAGTTAGTTAGGCTACTTTTTCAGGTGTCATGTGGTTTCCGCTTATGCAGGGAAAGTCATCACTCACACTTCAAGCCACTTTTCTTTTATTATTGAAGGCTTTACGGCTGGTATTGACAGGAGAGAGTGAGGGACTAACCAAAGCCTTCTAAATAAACCATCCAGGCGTTCGCCTAGAGCGATTTTGCGAAACGATTAAAAACCGACGCACGCTCCTCAACCCGATGTCAACCACTTAACCACCAGCCTCAGCTACAGCACGCGTAAAATGAGCTGGAAAAAAACCCAGTGATTAAGTATATAAACATAGAATTCTAAACCTTCCAGTGAAAATATACCATAAGAATCATTCTACTACAGAATGGTGAAATGATAATGATTCTTGTCCTCAAACTTGATTTAGTTCCAGCACTTTTTAAAAAAAAAAAAAAAGAAGTTCGTTAAGGAACTTCTGGTGGCCCTCTGTTTTACGTGATCGTGTATGGTTCCGAGCCTGTAAGTCCCAACTTATAGAAAGAGTTTTTCAGAAATTCTGCCCCATAATATTTAAGTAAGAGAGAAAATTGGATGTTTTGCATATCGTAACGTGCTGCAATCTTAAGGTCCTACATTGCCACGTTTAGGATGACTTCAGAAGTTTAAAAACAGAAAGTTCTTAATATTTAAGTCTTTTCTTAATTGTAAATTAAATTTAAGGATACATAATTATTATAGGAAATTTCTTCTGCAGTGCTTGTTAAAATAATAAATTAATCATTATTCAATATGTACGCCAATGCAACTTTTTATTGGATTATATTTATTCTCGGGCGAATTTTGTATCTCTTTGACTTTCTACAGCGTATAATGTATTTCTGTAACGTTTTATCGGTTTTAAATTTCGTACAGAATGGTTTTGTTTACATATAATAACTTCATGTCACCAACTACCACACCTCAAAATAAAAATTGAAACGTAAGTTACACTATTATTTCTATATAAATTAGTTTTATTATATGTAAAAAAACTTACTGTACGAAATTTAATAATTGATAATATAGAAAAACAATGTACTTGAAGACACCTCGACGAGAGGCGAAACACGTCAGAGAATAAATAAAATCCAACAACAGTTGCAGTGGCTTACGTACCTACAATATAATTTCATAAGGTCACCCACTCACCGCGATAGCTATTGGCTGGATATCGGTGTCACATGTCAGCCTACGCTCACAAAACAGCGACCAGAGATACCATTGAAGGAATTCGTGGTTATGTCTGCAATGTAATAACTAAGCAACTGCTACCAAATTAATTGGCATAATACATTCATTAAGTTCGCTTTTCAAAGTAAAAAAAAAAAATGATAAATTTTGCGGCTGAAGAAATGTGGATCCGTTTTTCAGTAATATATTACTAATTAAAGCAACTTATAAAACTTGAAAAAATAAATAAATTACTCATAGTCTCTGCTGTGACCACGAATGTCAATTGTCATTACGGCTTAGGATAAATTTCAGTTTAATTACAACATTCACTAATGTTGTTGCTTGACCAAAATTTATGCATTACGGTTTATTTGCTTTTTAGGCATTTTACTGACCACTTTCGTCTGGCAACTTATTTCTGCGGAGTTGCTCAACTCTTTTATAATATAGAATGTGTATAAGTTCTCTGGCCGTCACAGATACTATGACCAATGTTTACATTATGAGTGTTTGCCCAGTCTCAATAATAAACAACGTGATGCTTTCGAAGAAAACAGGATTTTCTTTTTTTAAAAATTGCAGCGTGAACTTAAGGGTAAAACACAAGTCAAGTTCGTATTTAATCAAGTTCGAGTGTATGACCTTTGAAACAGTTACACGATAGCGCGATCGTTCCTGTCCGTGTTTAATACCTACCTCTATTAATGCTTCTGAGTTCTTCAAGCTGAAGAGATTTTATTCATCCTAAGGGTGAAACACAGGTCAGGCTTATATTTGGCCAGATCAGATCAACCAGTCATAATCTTTCATCGTAAAAACTGGAACTATTTTAGACCCGTGACGATAGACCCGTGACGATACTCAAAAAACAGTCACGGGCTTACACTAGTCTACTATATAATTTCGTAAGCTCGTTCACTCACCTCGATAGCTATTGGCTAGAAGTGTCACGTGTCAGCCTTCGCTCGCAAAACAGTGACCAGAGATACCTTTAAAAGAAATTTTATTGTCCAGAATTTAATAGCTAAGCATCTGCTACCAAATTAATAGCCATAATACATTAGTTTGCTTTTCGTAGCGTTTTATAGATAAAAAAATATCGATAAACTTTACTTCTGAAAAAAAAACGTGGTTCTGCTTTTCAGTAACATGTTACTAATGAAAACAACTTAAAAAAAAAAACTTTAAATTTTTTTAAATTACTTAAAAAAAATTAAATTACTCATGCTGTAACGACAAATGCCAATTGTCATTCCGGCTGAGGATACATTTCAATTTTGTTAAAACTTGCAGTAATTGTTGTTATTGACCAATGTTTATGCATTATGGTTTATTTGTTTTTCAGCTATTTTCCTGACAACTTTCGTTAATGCTCTTTCTACATGTTCGCTATACGTGAGTTATTAGGTTATTTTAAGTTGACATCAGACCAAATATGTTACAGAATCAACTAATCTGGCAATTCATTGGTTAACTGTTTAATAATATAGAATGTGTATTAAGTTCTCTGGCGGTTACAGATACTATGACCAATCATTACGAGTGTTTGCCCAGTCTCAATAAAAAACATCAGTGATCCTTTCGAAGAAAACAGGAATTTTTTAAATTTTGCAGAGTGAACTTTAATGGTCAAATACAAGCCAAGTTTCTATTTAAGCAATTATACGATTGCACTCGTCCCTGTTCGTGTTTAATACATACCTCTATTAATGCTTACGAGTTCTTCAAGCTCAGAGATTTTATTCATTATAAAACACAGGTCAGGTTTATATTTGGTCAAATCAGGTCAACCTGTCATAATCTTTCATCCTAAAAACTGGAACTATTCTAGAGCCATGACGATACGCAAAAAACGGTCACTGGCTTACACTAATTATATAATAAATCATTTTTTTCTTATGGTTTTACGCATCGTTGATGACGAGGCCATTAGAGGTGGGAGTGGACAAGGAGCAAGGAACGGTAAGGAATTCAGCTATGGCCTTTTAAAGGAACCATCCCGCAATTCACCTGGACTTATTTGGGAAACCAGGAACAAACGAAATCTCAATGGTCAGGTGGGGATTCGAGCCCTTGTCCTCCTGAATGCGAGGCGAGAGCGTTACCGCTGACTTACCACACTTACGTTTTGACATTTCCATGAATATGAACTTTCATTGTTTTGATGTGATAAGCAAATAATATGCTGTCCCACAGTTTACTGTAAACGAAAATGGATTTATAGCATTTTGAAGTAAGTGAATTGAGAACTTTATCTATGTTTATGATTCTATTACCCATGAAGTACATTGTATGACTCTCCATGCAAAAGAATCTGGAATTTTATTCCCTTCACTCGCAACTCCGGGAAGGGAATTTTTAAGAATAAATGCCTTTGAAACATTAAAGGAATGCGAAAATTACGTGGACCTGAAGAAGTGGGCAGAAGACGGGAGAACTACCAAGTGAAAATGTACCTTAGGACAGAGCGCTTTGATGATGATGATTAAAACTGCTTGAATGTGGCAAGCAAGGAGTAAAGAACCGTGCAAAGAGGCCACCAGTCTAGACAAGCCTCTTGGAAAAAGAGAGCCAACTCTTTGCTTCTCCTATTACTGGCGCTGACGCAAATAGCAGGCTCCGTCGGTATGGAAGCGACCTGTTTTGTCGGCCAGCGGCTGCACACACGTTCCCTACGCATCTAGAAGATGGCAGCACTAACATGAATACCTACCACAACTCCAGAATCTGCAATACCATTTAAAATGTATTAGCTTTTCATTGCATTCACTTATTCCATATGCAGGCAATCGAATTGATGAGAATAAACATATAACAATGAAGTTTATAATTTATTGGCAAATCATGATTTTTAACAGAGACAATATAGCCAGAATGCCCTATCAAACTGTGCTCAATGCAAATCAGAGATGATAAACAACATACAAGCAAATGTCGATATATCGAGGCCTGTAAAACCACTAGTACGATAATATATATAGTCTATGTAGTGTTGCAAAAAAAAAAAAAAAAAAAAAAAAAATGGTTTGGAGTTTTTTTCTGGCTTGGTAAAAAAAAAAAAACATCGAAAAAAAACTATTAAACAAACGTTTTTTTCTGGGACACTTTTTTTTCACAACTAATAAATCTCAAATTTGTAAGACAGTTATCGTTTAATATGACTGCTTTAGAGCTTATCTTAACTTTTAAATCTTCTATATTTTTCTGGTTCAATAAAAAAAACGAAAATATTGGCAACATTGGCTGAAATTTTATTTTATGAATGGGGATTTCCCGAAGAGGATAGGTTGTGCGAGAAGGAATCGCCGTTCCTCGTTGCTTGGATTGATACTCGCTATTTGAACTAGTGCTGCCTGCTCTACGAATTTATCTGTATACCTACGGATCTTTTACAAAAATTAGGAATTTAAAATTTATCTACGGTTTTTTGCCTCTTTTTATTACTTATTGTGATTTCCTTATATTCGTATATTTGTTAAACTCTCAGAGTATAGTGGAACTGACTCATTAAAATGTCAGTAATTATGAATCGTTTCCGTGCAACCGTTGGAGTAAACCAACGATTGAAAAGAAGTAAATGCTCCTATTTTGTATGATAATAGATTTAAAGACCTTAATACAGAACTATCGGCGCAGTCTTTATGCACAGAGTGTACTTTGCTCACAATTTAAAACTGCAATCCCAAAATCCTTTGCTTACAAGAACAACCAGTAAAAGAAAATGTAACTACTGCTTAAGTTATGGATATAGAGGAGACATAAGAAGAAACAGAAAATTCCGACACCGACCGAACTAGTGTTGGTAGTGCTGATACTAGTGAAAGTGGTACTGACATAGACGATGAATAAAATTATGTTACCTACATAGATACATTTATGAATCATTAAGTAGGCATTATATGATTCAGTAAGATTTAAAACACACTTGTAAAATGTAAGTTCGTTAAATAAAACTATAATTTATCAAATATATTGTTTTCTGAAAAAAATAACAAATTTAGAAAAAAAAAACAAGAGTGCTAGGTTTTTTTAATGTTTTTTTTTCACAAAGCTGAAATTTTTTTTTTTTTCAATTTGCAACACTAAGTCTACGTATTATCTCTATTCTTGTTTAAGGAAGAAACGGTACTCAGTGATACCTATATTTTACTTGATATTTAATTATCTGGACGATTATTCACGCCACACAGAGTATAATAGTTTACTGCGTCTAGTTCCGATTAAGGAAGTACTGTACAATATTGGGATTGTAGTTACGCAGGGTAATTTAATTTAATTGCGTCTGATCGCACACTCTGGTGGCAATTTCCCTACACACCTACACACCTTTTCCCACCTACTTTTCCCTCTACTAATTTCAACTTTAAATTCTTTCAGTGTTTTTGGTAAATTATCCATCATTTCTCTTGGTATTACAATACGTGACCTCCTTCACTGTGAAAGAAAATCTTCCCACACACTTACGCGTGAAATCTAGTTCCAGCTTGTGGTCATGATCATGTTTCAATTTCTTGGCACCTCTCTTAATTCCCCCAGTAGTATCTATTCATGCTTCACCACCAATAAACACCTCCTACACTCCCACGAGGTAGTCTGGTAGTTCAGTGGTCAAGGTGCTTGCTTTCAAAAAGTTCGCTGCTCCGGTCTCGGGTTCAAAACTCGGTGGGCTCAGGAGTTTTTAATAGTTGTGTTTGACCATATGAGCTATGCCAGGTCGTCCAGTGATTTGGATTCCATGTCAAACTGTAGGTTCCAGAGGAATAGAGCTGGCCGTCCTACCTCCAACACAATGCCTTTGTATACCTCCTTTGGGACGATCCAACCAACCTTCGGGTTGTGGACTGAGTTAGGTTTTTTCTTACACTCCCATGACTCTCCAGACAAATGTTTACTGCAAAGATCGTAGCGTAGTCGTCGTCAGAGACAATGTAATAGGTCGTCGTCTTGTCTGCTACCAGCGACTAGATGTTCGTCGAACATACGCTCCAACAGCCAGGGATGAAAAGAATTATATCAGTTGCTCTCGTCGTCCGCAGCGTTGTCAACTGATGGATTTCTGTGACTCTGCTAACGGCGTGTCGTAATTTCGTCGCAACTGTTAAATATTTTCTCTTCTTCCGTAGATTATTAGTGAATACTCTGTTTTCATTGCCGAATCATCTACACTGTCGCCATGTGACGCTTATCGTTGATTGATGGACTGATTATGATTATAAATAACTCAGTTCTTTCGATCCAAACATATATTATTTGAATCTACTGGGGATTACAATAAAACTGGTTACTCTCAGAAGATGCAGGTTCGTTTTTTGGCAATGATTACCTCAAGCATTCAATCTACTCATCTACGCTGATAACTAACATCTCGAGTCCTAATCTCCATAGAAACTTATATCTTATTGCTTTTTCTCTCTAAGAGTATATATATTATTAATTTCTATCTACTCTCAGAAATCAAAAATATAATTTTCTTATGAAAATATTTCTGTTCTGCCACAGTGTCTTCTATTTCGCTGGAAGAGCCATCGTGTATGCGTTCTGCCCACTTTCGAAACAACATTACAGTTCTGTATTGAGCGGTAACGCTTTGATTGTGTACTCTGCACGGATACAACTCTGCCGCCAGTATTAAGTGACACTTCGCAATGGCGGCAGAGCTTGAGGCCGCCGAAAAGTCGTGTTTTATCGATGGACTAACTCGGCGAGTTACCTGAGAAGATTTTATTCATATTCGATCCCATGGTCATACGTCTCGTTCCTTTGTAAAATGTAATAAATAAGATTTAAAAATACTTATTTTATGTATACTAAATATAAAGTGGTAATATAAAATACTATTCAGATGTTTTTGGAGAAGGAGAAAATGGGAGAGCTAGTCATGGAGACTACGAAAGATTTTCGAAAGAGAATGATTAGTGAAGAAATGTAATGGAGTGAGATGAGAGGTGGAGAGATACCAGAACATAAGAGGAATTTGAATTACGGAAAATATTTACTGCTGCGGGCACAGAGAACATTATTGTTATTGAAGCTGTGTTATATTAATTTATCACAATGTGAAAAAAGTGATGTATAGAGCAGAATATATTTGATTATCACTAATGAGTTTAGCTGTCGATGCTAGACTGTCGCTTCTGAAAAGTTTGTTCCCGGTATTGCGTAACATTGCAGGCTCAAATTGTTTAAAGAAAATGGAAAAAACAAACACAAACTGGAGGCCTCATAAACTAGTAGAGCTGACAAATTTCAATAAAACTTTGGAAGTTTTAACCTACCCTTTCGGTGTATTCCTGGCATATGCGAATCTTCCACATACACTAATACTATTTAGCTCTCTGATATCAATCAATAAGCATTCAAATCCTAGCTCAGATCATTCAACGTTTCCTTCCTGGTGGGAAGTTTTAAGGAGAACGATAGTGAAAAACTCAATATTAAAAAATTACTTATAATCGTCGTTGAATGATCTGAGCTAGGATTTGAATGCTTATTGATTGATATCAGAGAGCTAAATAGTATTAGTGTATGTGGAAGATTCGCATATGCCAGGAATACACCGAAAGGGTAGGTTAAAACTTCCAAAGTTTTATTGAAATTTGTCAGCTCTACTAGTTTATGAGGCCTCCAGTTCGTGTTTATTTTTTCCATTTTCTTTAAACAATTTGAGCCTGCAATGTTACACAATACTGGGAACAAACTTTTCAGAAGCGACAGTCTAGCATCGACAGCTAAATTCATTAGTGATAATCAAATATCGACCATAGACGCATCCAGTTTACCATCATAGTACCAATCAAATGGGAAGTATCGCATTTACTGGAAGCGACGTGCGAGACGGTTTAGATACGGCCGACCCCCAGTAACACATCTTACCCGAGAACTACCGCTTTTCGACTTGGAAATATTTTTCAGTGAGAGATTCACTTCTGTCAGGCGCGGAGTGATTTATTCGTGAGAAGCAAAACGAGTTGAGCCCACGTAGCCGAGGCTCGGGTCCCTCCTGCGCTTCCCGTTCGTTGTGTACCAATCAGACGGTTGCTTTGTATCAAGAAAATTATATCTTCCAACGACCGCAGAACAGGTTCTGCTATCGATCGGGTTGCTGCAGTCGTTAATAGGGAAATTCCTTACCTCAACAACTTTTGTCTAGCGTCATACATTTCAATCCTCATTGACTGATTGTAACAAAGTGAAGTAGTTCTTCACAAACAGGAGTTTGAAATCCTTTTAAAACATCGACCATTTTTCTAAATACGATTTTGCTTTATATAAATAATAAATTACTTTAAAAAAATTTCTGTTCATTAACATCATGAGGGAAGTTATATTTCCAGTCAGTAAGTATACATGAACTTGCTCAAAAATCTGAAAAATTATTTCGCTCTGCAATGACGAGATATAACAATCTTATATATAAAAATCAATGTTTGTTTGTTTGTATGTTCGTCTTCTATGCGTTCCTATACCATTTATCAGATTGCAATGAAACTTTGGAGAGTTTTCGAGTGTGCGTCTGCGAAGGTTCCTGCGAAAAAAAAATTTCCAAAAAGTCACCCCCTATTCCCCATAACACCCCATAATTTAGGCAAAACCACATTTTTTATCCGATTTAGGTAGGAATTTGTACACTTATACTCTAAAACAAACATAAAAATACTGCCTACATACGGTTTCCGAATATTAATCCCCTCGCCGCCTTTCCACCCCCATAATTTAGGCAATACCACATTTTTTATCCGATTTAGTTAACAATTTGTACACTTCTACTATAAAACAAACAGAAAAATACTGCCTACGTATGGTTTCCGAATATTCATCCCCTCTCCCCATTTCCAACCCCATTACGTTTTTACCCTATAATTTAGGCAAACTACATTTTTCATCCGATTTAGATAAGAATGTGTACACTTATACTTTAAAACAAACAGAAAAATACTGCCTACGTATGGTTTCCGAATATTCATCCCCTCTCCCCCTTTCCACCCCCATTACGTTTTTACCCCATAATTAAGGCAAACCACATTTTGTATTCGATTTAGATAAGAATTTGTACACTTATACTTTAAAACAAACAGAAAAATACTGCATACGTATGGTTTCCGAATATTCATCCCCTCTCCCCCTTTCCAACCATATTACGTTTTTACCCTATAATTTAGGCAAACCACATTTTTTATCCGATTTAGATAAGAATTTGTTCCCTTATACTTTAAAACAAACAGAAAAATACTGCCTACGTATGGTTTCCGAATATTCATCCCCTCTCCCCCTTTCCACCCCCATTACGTTTTTACCCCATAATTTAGGCAAATCACATTTTTTATCCGATTTAGATAAGAATTTGTACACTTATACTTTAAAACAAACAGAAAAATACTGCATACGTATGGTTACCGAATATTCATCCCCTCTCCCCCTTTCCAACCACATTACGTTTTTACCCTATAATTTAGGCAAACCACATTTTTTATCCGATTTAGATAAGAATTTGTTCCACTTATACTTTAAAACAAACAGAAAAGTATTGCCTAGGTATGGTTTCCGAATATTCATCCCCTCTCCCCCTTTCCAACCCCATTACGTTTTCACCCCATAATTTAGGCAAACCACATTTTTTATCCGATTTAGATAAGAATTTGTACACTTATACTTTAAAACAAACAGAAAAATACTGCCTACGTATGGTTTCCCAATATTCAACCCCTCTCCCCCTTTCCACCCCCATTACGTTTTTACCCCATAATTTAGGCAAACCACATTTTTTATCCGATTTAGATAAGAATTTGTACACTTATACTTTAAAACAAACAGAAAAATACTGCCTACGTATGGTTTCCGAATATTCATCCCCTCTCCCCCTTTCCACCCCCATTACGTTTTTACCCCATAATTAAGGCAAACCACATTTTGTATTCGATTTAGATAAGAATTTGTACACTTATACTTTAAAACAAACAGAAAAATACTGCCTACGTATGGTTTCCGAATATTCATCCCCTCTCCCCCTTTCCAACCACATTACGTTTTTACCCTATAATTTAGGCAAACCACATTTTTTATCCGATTTAGATAAGAATTTGTTCCCTTATACTTTAAAACAAACAGAAAAATACTGCCTACGTATGGTTTCCGAATATTCATCCCCTCTCCCCCTTTCCACCCCCATTACGTTTTTACCCCATAATTTAGGCAAATCACATTTTTTATCCGATTTAGATAAGAATTTGTACACTTATACTTTAAAACAAACAGAAAATTACTGCATACGTATGGTTACCGAATATTCATCCCCTCTCCCCCTTTCCAACCACATTACGTTTTTACCCTATAATTTAGGCAAACCACATTTTTTATCCGATTTAGATAAGAATTTGTTCCCTTATACTTTAAAACAAACAGAAAAGTATTGCCTAGGTATGGTTTCCGAATATTCATCCCCTCTCCCCCTTTCCAACCCCATTACGTTTTCACCCCATAATTTAGGCAAACCACATTTTTTATCCGATTTAGATAAGAATTTGTACACTTATACTTTAAAACAAACAGAAAAATACTGCCTACGTATGGTTTCCCAATATTCAACCCCTCTCCCCCTTTCCACCCCCATTACGTTTTTACCCCATAATTTAGGCAAACCACATTTTTTATCCGATTTAGATAAGAATTTGTACACTTATACTTTAAAACAAACAGAAAAATACTGCCTACGTATGGTTTCCAACCACATTACGTTTTCACCCCATAATTTAGGCAAAGCACATTTTTATCCGATTTAGATAAGAATTTGTACGCTTATACTTTAAAAACAAACAGAAAAATACTGCCTACATTTTGGTGGGTGCCTTGGTGGGCAAAACCACGTTACAATTATCTTTCATACCTTTATGATTAATAATTGTGGATTTTAATTTTAATTTTTATGAAGGAGTGAAAATTTATTAATTTTGCAAGAATTTCGACGTTAGTTGGAATTCAGGAAAATTGTCACAATATGACATTTATTTTCTTATCACTGGCGATTACAAGTCCGAGCGAATTTACCGTTAACATTAACACAAATTGGCAAAGTCATAAAAGCAACGCTCAGAGTTACAATTAGCCGTCATGACTCATGAGCAAGCAAACAATTATATATTTACTTTTAAATACATCTCAATGCAAGAAATAATGACAATTGGAAACAATATAAAATACAAGTTATGACGACCTCAGACAAAGGTATCATGATACTGTGACTTTACAGTTAAAAAGAAAATCATGGGCGCCAGAATGAACAATATATCATTCGAAAATAACTAGTTCTGGCAAATTATGCCGCTAGCTCAGGGGTTTTTACAATTACAAAGTGAGAACATGGACCTATCCTCTCAAAGTCGCTTACGGGTTCTGTTTCACGGAATGCACAATCACATGGCTTGGTCGTAATCAATTACCATTGTAGTTCTGCGTCTGATGTCTGTGATGAGTGTAGCGGACCCACGATATGTGAGATTATCTCACAAGTCGGCTATAGGCATCTCTGGTCTGGCAATGCGCATCATCGCATTACCGGCTGTGTTGCGGTGATACGCTCGCTCCAGCAAGGCAAGCTGCAGTTAGCGAAAGAAGACAACTTTCCAAGTCAACCTCAGACTGGTGCGATCGAAGTTAGAATGTCCAGCTCCTCGCTCCTCGGTCCACGAGGAAACTTCTTGCTCCGCCCATTTGTAGTCTCGAAGCTCAAATACAACAACAAAAATTCTCAGGATTTTGAGTTATACGCTCATTTTGATTGGATCTTCAGGTCGGCACCTAATGTCACGTGATATCCTCGATATGTGATTTGGCTAGAGTATCTAACAGAGGTCGGACATATTCGGCTAAGTTCGGGGACGACTCTGTTCTGGCGGCCGGCCTTTCCCGCCCGGTGAGTAACCTTGTTGACCGCCTATCCCTAGGGAGCAGAGTGTGTGGTCTGGCAAATCCCAAATCCGCGACTTCTTGTCGCCAAGGCTCGGAAACACCAAGATTAGCTTCAAGCCTACATAGCTCAATAATTCTTGAATATTCGCTTTACCAAGATACACTGTATGTTCATCATTTCATTACAGTCCTCACTTGGAATCTTGCGTACTTTATAAAATTACAACAAAAATCTATTTAGGTGGTCGCCCAAGATTTATGTAAATTTCTCTTATATTATTACATATATAATAAAAATGCACCTTGTAACGTGGCGACAGCGCGGCTCGTTACAACATGTGTTTTCCAAAGCGCATCCTCTCTCACCCTTTCCAACTGAAAATGAATGAAACAGCAGTTTAAAATTTATATGTAAATGTTTTTTCATTTAATCTATGTACTTACTCAAGTCCAGCAATAGTGAAGCATTGCCGGGTCAGCTAGTCATTATAAAAACAGATATACTGAACATTGTATTTTGCCCGAAGTTTTGGAGTAGAAATTGCAAACCATATTTCTGGCTTGTAGTTTCATAAATGTCACTAACACTCATTCATTTTTTTAGTGCCTGTCTGTATTTTTTTTAACAAACATAGCAGAATATATCAGTGGCACTGTATGGAACCGAATGTTGGCCAGTCACGAAAAGACATGAACAACAGCTGCATGCCATGGAAATGAAGATGACCCGCTGGTTACAGGGAGTCACTAGAGTGGATCGCATCGGCAATGAAAACGTTCTGGCGGCATTTGGTGTGGCTCCAATCCTTGAAAGGGTACTCTGCGGTGATACGGCCATGAACAATTCAGGAATGACATAAGACCGGAGGGCCGAAGATCACCAGGGAGACCCAGGAAGTGCTGCCTGAACACCTTGCGGGAGGACATGCATCTAGTCAATGCTCACCTGAAGATGCACAAGATCTATACAAATGGAAGATGAAGTCCAGTAAAGCAGACCCTCCAATGCGTGATTAATGCTATGAAGATGAACATAACAGAGTATCAGTGTTGCAGTATAAATGAAATTCAAAAGATTTAGTCACGGTTAGTAGTTCTGTATCTGATAAGTTTTATTTTTCACATCACTATCTCAAACCTTTCTTCTTCTCTCTCTCTTCTCTTTCTTTTTTTCGAAACCCATTGGAGGTTAACCTTACCAAGTTTCATCTCAAGGAATTTCTTGTCAAATTTTCGATTGAACCTCATAATAATGTTTGAATAGCTGTTTCAGTTATCAGTTAACTAGAAACATTTTTAATAGTTATATCTTATAACACAATTAAGTCCATAGTATTTGGTACGTATATGAAGGAAAATCAGCTTTATGTATAGAAATTGTAATTCCCCCCAAAAAACTTAATGACATTAAGATAACAATCTATGAAACAAGAAGGGCTAAGAATTGGAGATAACAGGTATAAGAAATATTTCTAAGCATTTAAAAAATCTTACGTAAAAAATTAAAAACAAAAAAATCAATGACTTATTTTCTCGTCTGGTAAATAAAAAAACAACAAGAGTAGATTAACACAAAAGAACCGCGAAGGAGACTGTGAATCTTAATCGGTAGTTTTGAATGCCGAAAAGTTTGTTTAAGGAAAATTACATTTCATTTTTTAATTTTTTTTTACTTATTATTAAGATGTCTAATGTTTTTCAGGCATAGGGAGCACATTTTGAGATTAATGCTGCTGATCTTTGACAATTCGCATGCAATTGTTGCTTCATTCTGATTTGCCAGTTATAAAATCGTTTATTACAATTTTCAGTAGAGCTATAAATTTAGTCTGAAGCTTCATTTGTCAGTTATAAAATAGCCGATTTTTATACTTTACGAGCTCTAATAAACTATAACCCCCACGCTGGTGCAAAAATTATTTTACGAAATCTAAAACATAATCGCACAGGCTCACTCCGTTCTCCATCGCCGTCGTGTCACCGAGGTGGCTATTGGTTGGAGCTCCACTATACACCACACGATGCGAGCCGACGGGAGTTGATGATGAACTTACAGGACGTATTCTAGAGTCGTAGCGTTAATGAAGTTTGCTTTTCGTAGCATTTTGTTTAAAATTAAACACTTCAAATTACTAAAAACATATGGTGATACTTTACGGCTAAAAAAACGCGCAATAAAGTGATACTTTACGAGTCAATGAAGGGTTTCCCGTTGTTGCCATTTTTCAATCACCAGTGTCACTGCATGGCCATCTTTAGGTATTTATATTGGCCATCAAACTTCAGATATATCAGACGTGAGCTAAGGTCTATTAAACGTGGGTATCTTTAAATTACGTTTTATTTGCTTTTTACATTGTACGTGTTCACTGTAGCTAGGTCAATTATTACGCGTATTTCTTTATTGTGATTTATATCTACTTATTAAACTAGTAGAAATGTTAATAATATTATTTTTAATCGTTGTCCAGGCCGCATATATCGCGAAAATTTTTAAATTATTCTAGTCCAGTGGCCATATCACAAATCACCGTCTCGGGATTATACTACTTTAAATATAATATTCGGTTTTAGGTTAATAAAACACATAATTTGTGGGTGTTAGAAGTTAGAAAATTATTTCGTTTACAAGATAGAGAGACGAATCTTTGGACAGTAATAGGGCTTCGTTACCCAATCAGGTACCGTACGTAACTTAAAATACATCAGAGTAAACACTTCATTCAGATTAATTAGTAATTTAAAGCAATCAGCTTACGATGAGAAGGTCTTGAAGCTGGCTCTAATGTGAGGTAAATGAGTACTGTTAGGCTGCCTTTCAGATAACTGGGCTTGAAGCTCCGATTTTATAAATCGTTTACCTCCAGTCCAGGAAGACTGTTCCTCCCTTGTGAGCGGTGGGCCTATCATCTCCGAAGCGAACGGAGCGCGGGATAAAACCGCGAGCCACTCTGTATTTCAAACTTATTAGACCAAATGCGAAAGTTAGCTTTACATTATGTATTGTAGAATTTAATTCCCTATTATCAGACGCTGCTGAAACAACTGGTAAGAAAGTTTGCATGTAAACGTCTCAGCCTGTTCCCTTCCTCAGTTTGTGTTGGGTAAATGGCAGCGGCGTGTAACACGATAAAGCGTGAAGATGTAATCGACAGCCGTGCAGTGCAGTAGAACAGTCCACGTCTCCGCTGCGATCTTGGAGAAGCAACAGCACCAGAGATACAACTCGAAAGAATCCTGCAAGCACTGAGAAAATAGATGTTTCTGAAATGGTCTTGAGACGAAAGTTCAGACACTATTGGTTCTCAAAATATTTGCGTCCAAATGAAATGAGTTTTGTTGGGAAAGGGAGACTCATATTATATATGTCATGATAAAGCCATTGCAAAATTATTCAAGAATCTCTAGCTTTTAGAAGTAAAACGATTTGGCGAGTTATCAGGAATAAGTACATGCTATGTATGAACTTTGCAGATTGTATTAACCCACTGTAGAGGTCGGCAAGAGATGTGGTATTTGTGTGTCCAATCGACTAACTTTTCGTGGTTTTTTTTTTTTTTTTCTCCTTTGGATTTTCAGTTTCTTTCGTGGTTTTTAATTTCTTCGTGTATATTTTTGCTATTTCGTTCCGGGCAGTTATTTCAACTGCATTCTTCTTTGAGCTTTGATATTATCCCAGAATTCATGCTTCCATTTTCTGGAATCCTCTGTCGTTATTTCACTTCACATCTTGTTTTTTATTGCAAACCCTGGTGCATCTCAAGTTTTGTCTTAAGGAAATTGTCTTCTTGGATGCCTTAACGGATGATCCCACTTCTAGATACTTTATAACTATTATTATGTTACTATTAAAGAATATTGCATTTACATTAATTTTAAGCAAAACTTTTTAAGTCATTTATTTCATCTACACAAATAATTTACAAAGCTCAGACTGTATGTCCTGACACGAACCCAAAAAATCAGCTTTGAAGCTCTTCTGCCCGTAATTTCCTTATTAAAATCATAGACTTTTTGTTGTACCTATTTTATCTTCGGTTACGACAGGAGTTTCCTGTATGCTGATGATCTTGCCCTGGCCTCACAGAGCAAAGACTTTGAATCAGTGGAGAGCACCCTCGCTAATGCCCTTGATGGTGCTATAACACAAACCAGCTTAAACCAAATCCTGCGAAAACACAAGTATGTGCTTTTCATTTAAGGAATAAAGAAGCCACTCGTAGGTTAAAGATAATCTGGTGGTGGGTCGAGCTCCAAAATATCTGGAAGTGACCCTTGACGGATCTCTTACACTCAGGAAACATTGCATGAATTCCAAGCTGAAAATTTCCACTAGGAACAAGCTTGTAAACTAGCTTACATTCTTTTACCGATGTTTCTTTAAATGAAATTTTTATTTCTACATTATTGTTGTTGTTATTTAAATCTGTATTTGATATCAGACAAACTTCTGAAACGATACGTACTAAAAAGAGTCCTTGAGGTTAATGAATGAGCCACATGAAAACTGTTTTTTTGAATGTTCTGGTGGAGAAATAATGCTTCCGGCAGAAAGGAAATCGTGTTGTTATCGCTTTGCTAGGAGTGCGTTGAACGATGCACGCTATCTGAGGATATAATATAATCAAGTTTTTGACCCGTATAGGAGAAACAAATCTTTTAAAAATAACTTAGGTGGCAGCATAGAAGTTCCAACGCTAGATGTAGCTGCAAGGTTTCTGTAGAGATAGTTTGGTTAAACAGACGGCCGCTACGTGGCGCCACGAGTTGCAGCGCTGAGCGTGGAAGCTACCCTGAGCGCCTGCGCTTTGCAAGTCCGACATAGGAGGCGCGGCAGTCGTTCTAAATAAAATGCGACACTGTCCTTGAGCCAAAACTGAGCTCACCTCCGGTTACCGAGTGCATTCTGGGAAACCCGTGGGCTGGCGAGGCGGCGAAGAATGTGGGATAAACTTACGGAGAAATAATGAAAAGAGAACGAGGGCAGCTTGAACTGGCTTTGTACTCAGAAGTATTAAACCTACTTCTACTATGAGAGCTTAACTGACGTAAACAGTTTTGTTTTTCTGCTTCAAACGAAACCAATCTCTCGAATGAAAGGCGGGAGCTATTCGTTCTGTTTCAACAGCAGCAAACAAATACGATAATTAAGTAAAAAAACAGTGTCAACGCTTTAGTTATTCCTTAGCAGCTAGGCAAAATAGGATTTTCATTCTATAATAAGAAAAATTTCTCATTCGAGTTCCACATAATTTTTATTTTTTCCTAAATATAAAACGAAAGAGACTTAGAAAATGATCCAAAAATTTTTCACACCGTATTTAATGATATGTTGTTTTGTTAGTTGTATTCGTCATACAAAAAGTAGAAAAGCATTTTAACGCTTCTGGCTAGTCAATAGTTAAAACGCTTGCTTTCAAAGGTTCGTGGTCTGGTCCCTGGTTCAAATACAGGCGGGACCCAGAATTTTTAAGACATTTCCTTGATCGCAAGTGCTACGCCAGGACGTTCTGTCGCTCGGATTCCTCGTTAAATTGTACGTCCCGGAAGAAAGGAGCTGACACAACTTCCCTTCAGGAAGAGATCTAACCAAAATTCGGATTGTGAACTAAGTATTAGTTAACCATAAAAGCAAATTTTCATTATTTTTTAAATTTAATTGGGATGGAGCACATCCCACGATGATAATATACCGACACGCAATTTCCCATTGGATTCTTTGAGTGCGATTTTTCGATTCATTTACTAATTTACCGAATTGTTGTTTTAATTTTTTTCACTGCTTTTGGTAAATTTTCAGCATTTTCATTGGTAACTATTTCTAATCCCTGACTTCCTTACCCACAAAAATTTTTTCCCACACCCTTGTGCCTGAAATGGAGTGCCAGCTTGTGATCATGGTAATCTTTCCCTCCCGTGTACTACTCCTAATTCTTCTAAGCCTCATCATCAATATATGTCTTGTACACTACCAGTACTCTCTTCATTCTCTTCCTGTCATCCAAAGGCTTCCTTTTTCATGTAAGTTACAGATTGTGTTCCGCGGTGGTTTGAAAATGCGTATACATTGTTCATACGCATTTTTTTTAAGTTGCTTGCCTGGTAAGTAAATGTTTCTTCTAACGAAAGTTAATTAATGTTGAACAATTAATTCATATCTCGACGTAACAATAAATGTAAAAATATTTCAAAGAACTTATCACATCAAATCTCCTTTTCATTCTTAAAATAGTTCATAACTAAATTACATATTAAATTCATAATTAATGTTGAATTATTCATATTTGATATTATTACACGCTACATATACCTAACGAATCCCTGAAATATCCCTTCAGTTCAGTAATACGTGCATTTTTATAATTCTACCTCTATCGCATTCATCTATGGCCACTGAATTACTGAATCCCTACTATCCATCAGGACTGTTTCGTTGACAATTATCTCTTAGGTAAGTCCCAAAATGTTATCATCAGACCTTTATGAAGAAAATATCTAACTCGTTCAATCCCTTCGTGGTATGATACAGCACTTGAGTAAAACTTTCATCCCTTACTAAATTAATTCCAAAGTTCTGTTCTCTTGATTAATTATGAATCTTATTTCCTTCCCAGCTGATAGCTGGTAAATTTAAAGCCCCGCCAATATTGACCATTCTACGCTCACCTTTGAATATAAGTAAATTTAGTTTCTTCCCAAAAGCCTCATTTGAACTAATCATTATTCCACTGCAGTAAGCATCCCAGAAATCTACCCCCGAGTAATTCATGACTACGATTTATGAACGTCCGTGAACTGTAGTAGTGTTCACTAACCAATATGAATATCCCTCGAATAACACCTGCTCTACCTGCAATCTGTAGTGTGTGGTGGGCGGTGATGCTCTGTGCCTCGCATTCGGGAGGACAGAGGTTCGAATCTCCATACGGCCATACTCGGTTTCCCGAAAACTCTCCAACTAAATTCCAGAATCGTTGTTTCAGAAGGCCATGGTCGAATTTGTTTCTGTTCCTTGCTCACAGTCCTTTCCCTCCTTTTATGACCTCCAAGACATCCAAAGCAATCGAGGAAACTTTCACTGTTCGACATTCCTTCTTTAACGAAGGCTTTCCCCTTATAACTACTTGTGGGGTTTTGTATCTTCATTACAGCTCACTTGTAACAGTCTCGTAGCTGACTTTCCGCATTACACTTCAGCTTCCATGTCGCGACCGCTTTTTTTATTGCTTCGTTAGCTTCAACTATTCCATTAGAATTTACGAATCATCCCATCGTGCGTCTGAATACCCTTGTTAACCAATTTAATCACCTTACCAGCAGCCACCAACGTGAAAAAAGGCGCAGACCTGAGCCAATCATAATTGAAGCTCCCTCAGAGTTTTAGCCAGCAACATAAAGTTCCATCTTTTTTTGGTTTAGGCCACGCCTAGTAAAACATTACCTACCAATGGTATCCACAGAGACAGTCCCCAAGACAAAACTAATGTCTGCCAAGTAACATCTCCGTTTCAACGTTTACCATCTTCAAAGTAATTCAATTATGACCGATGATGGCGACTTTGGAATGAGTTCCTTCCTATTCCGCTTTGATACAGTTCTAAAGCTAAATTACTTTGACTGGAATAGAATGTTTTCCAGAGAACAGATCATTCTTGTAATCATCCGACGATTGTAGTTTTGTATCTCTCTAATATTTTTAACCCCAGAAACAGTACCCTGTATAGAAATGTGATGGTATGAACTAGGGAGTGAGAATAATATATGTAGTGAATGCTGGTTACGAAATTAAAATTATGCTAATAGAATTAATATTAATGGAAAAGTAATATATTAAATCGTTTACTGTTTGATGAACTTACTTGCTTGTCCAAGAAATAAGATATATATGTCTAGATCTATTTTATTAAATCGGTTATAAAGAAGATTTATTTGATTTAAAATACATATTGGGAAATCATTCACAGCTACTAATTTTAAGAGAAAGTAATTCGAAAATTCATGAACAACTTGACATGAAAATTTATAATCATTAGTATAAGTATCATTAGCATAAGGATCAAGTGCAAGGTTCGCTAGACCGATATGTCAACAGTATCGGCAGAAATTGTATTTGAAATATTTTTTTTTCATGTGTTTTGGATAATTATAACAGATCATTCGCAAACTGGCTGCGAGAGAAAGTAGTGATGTTCACCACTTGCCGGGTCTGTACGTTTGACCGCACTTAACGCAAAATTTTTTTTTTTTTCGCTATCATCAGTCTCTTGACTGGTTAGATGCAATCCTCTATTTCTTCCTATCTGGCGCCAACCTCTTCATCTCAGCCTCTCCCACAAAACTTCTTTTCCAAAACTCGTTCATTTAGTACTC
Source organism: Vandiemenella viatica (assembly GCA_031002005.1). Lineage (NCBI taxonomy): Eukaryota > Metazoa > Arthropoda > Insecta > Orthoptera > Morabidae > Vandiemenella > Vandiemenella viatica. The sequence continues at coordinate 77,980,828 of JARYHS010011408.1, read as the reverse complement.
TATCTCTCCACTTAATTTTCATCATCCTTCTGTAGCACCACATTGCAAATGCTTCAATTTTCCTTTTTTTCTGGTATTCCGAAAGTCCATGCTTCGCTACCATAAAGTGCTGCGACCCACACATACAGTTTTAAGAAGTTCTTTCTAAGTCCTAGATCAATATTTGAAACTAAAAGATTCCTCTATTTGCTATTGCTATTCTGCTTTTAACATCATTCCTGCTTCGGTCATCGGTTGTAATTTTACTTCCCAAGTAGAAGAATTCAGTTACTTCTTCTATCAAAACGATCCTTATATTTAATTTACTGTGATTAGTATCATTTCTGCTACATTTCATCACTTTTTTTTTGCTCTGATTTACATTCAGTCCAAACTCCCCCATTCAGTAACTTCTCAATATCCTCAGCCTGTTTTGCTATCAAGACAATGTCATCAGCAAATCCTGGAACACTTATGCCACATGAACATTTTTCTTCTACTTCCTTTACATACAAGTTGAATATTAATGGGGATAAACTAAAATCTTGTCTCACATCATTTTAAACTGATGCATGTCACTCATGATTCTATACTTTTATAATAACCACTTGATTCTTATCTATTTTATATTCTTCTATCTACATATTTTATACCTGATGTCTTTAAAATTTTAAACATCTAGTCCCACCTAGAATTATCAAAATCTTTTTCTAAATCAACAAAAGTCATAAAAGTATTTTTGTTTTTCTTTATCCGTCCTTCAAGAATTAATCTTAAAGCCAGAGTTGCTTCCCTTGTTCCCCGGTTTTTCCTGAACCCAAACTGATCTACACCTATTATCTCTTCTACAGCCCTTTCCATTCTTCTGTATATTATTCTGGTCAGTAATTTTGAATCATGAGATGTTAGACTAATGGTGCGATAATTCCCACATTTGTCGGCTTGTGCTTTCTTTGGAAGTGTTGAAGATGATACTTTATTAAAATCAGTTGGAATTTCTCCTGTTTCATAAGTTTTTGATACAGTTTGAATAGTCTTTGAATTCCTTTATAGAGTAACAATAATACTCACCTCAGATATTAAGTAGAAGCTCTTATATAGCAGAAAGAATTTATTTCACGGTGCAAACTCGCTAACAACTAATACAATCCTTTTTGTTGTTTTTTTTTCTATCTCCTCTCTGACTCTCACATTCACAGATCATCTTTTTCTGCTACTCTTATTCAACGATACTACTGAGCTCCTACACCACTCCCCCACCAGTAACAGGGTTACGCTTGTGGAGCTTAATAAGTGGTATGATAGGAGAATAATAACAATAACAGATATTACAAAAATTAAATTACAACAATGGAATTATGACAGTAAAATTACACTATGAAATTAACACAAGGAACGAGTAGGTAACTTGATTTTACGACCGGAGTGGGAAGTTCTTGCTGGTTGTTCCGGTTCTGAAGAATCTTCATTCCCTTCTGGAAACTCTTCTGAATGTGGTGAAGGTACAACAGAGGAGTTGTCCGTTGATTCACCATCTGATGCCAGGAGATAAGCAGGTTTGAGTCGATCTATAGACACGTTAATTTGCCTGCCCTTGATGATAAGTGTAAAGAATTCTTCAGTCCTCTGCTGCACAGGAAAAGGTCCATCGTAAGGAGGTGATAGAGGTTTCTTGACTCTGTCATTCCGCAAAAAAACATGAGTGCATGCCTTTAGATGTTTATGGACAAATACACTCCTGTTGCTTTTATGCTTTGTCGGAAATGGCTGTAGTGTTTCCATTTGCTTTTGTAATTTGGACAAAAATGTATCTGGGTTATTTGTTGTTGATGGCATATCAAAAAACTCTCCAGGGAGTCTAATCGTCTTCCCACACACCATCTGAGCTACAGAATGGTCACAATTCTCTCTTATTGCAGCACGCAAACCCAGAAGTACAATAGGCAAAATATCTATCCATTTCTGAGAATTATGTGTCCTGATAGCAGTTTTTAAGGTTCTGTGAAGACGTTCGATTTTTCCGTTGCACTGTGGGTGATAGGCTGTGGTATGCTTCAGTTAACACCACACAATGCAGCTAACATCTTGAACAGCTCTGACTCGAATTGATATCTTCGATCCGTGATGACCACAGCTGGAGTTCCAAATGGTGCAACCCAATAAGAATAAAATGATTTTGCAACAGAGTCAGCTGTGATATTTTCCATAGGAACGACTTCCATCCAGGAAGTATAACGGTCGATACATGTGAGGCAATACATGTTTCCATCTGATGTTGGTAATGGTCCAATAATATCAATATGTACAATGCTGAATCTTTCATCCGGCTCTTGAAATGAGATTAATGGACTTTGCGTATGTCTTGTTATTTTGTTTCTTTGGCACTGGATACACACTTGTGCCCATTTACGAACATCAGATTTTATGTTCGGCCAAATGAACCTAGCTGTCATCTGTTTTACTGATGATTTCACACCAGGGTGAGATAAGTTGTGCATTTGTTGGAACATTTGGAAACGGAAAGACTTAGGAATATAAGGTCGTACATTGTTTGTTGCAATGTCACACCACAATTCCTTCCCTGATGATAATATGCACTTCTCGAATGTCAATGCCTTGTTTTCTTCAATCAATGTTTTGAGTTCTTTATCCTGTGACTGTTGTTCTGCAATTCTATCATAATCAACCACAGAAATCTCTTCCATCCTGGATAACGTGTCAGCTACAATGTTGCTTTTTCCTGTGACATGCTGAATATTGGTAGTAAATTGAGATATATATTGAAGATGTCGCATTTGTCTTGGTGATGCTTTATCGTTCCTCTGAAGAAATGCATATATTAATGGCTTATGATGTGTGAATATTGTAAAGTATCGTCCTTCGAGAAAGTGTTTGAATTGCTTTACTGATAGATAAATACCTAAGAGTTCTCTATCATATGTGCTGTAAGCTTTTTGACTATCATTGAGTTTCTTTGAATAGAATGCGATTGGTTTCCATCCATCTTTTTCATACTGTTGCAGTACTGATACAATGGCGATTTCTGAAGCATCTGTGAACAAGGCTAATGGAAAATCCGGATCAGGAATAGTTAGAAGTGTTGCAGATGCCAAATCTTCTTGACATTTTTGAAACATCTGCTTTCCTTCCTCACTCCATGAAATTTCTTCTTTCTTTTTGGCACCTTTCAAATAATCATGAAGCACTGCTTGTGTTTGGGCAGCATCCTTCAGGTAACGGCGATAAAAATTGACCATGCCGAGAAAGGTTCGGAGTTCATGTATTGTTTCTGGCAGCTTGTAATTCAGGATTGCTTGTACCTTTTCAGGCAGAGGACTTGTACCCTCTGCTGTGATCAGGTACCCTAAAAATTCTATTTTCTCCACACCCATTACTGATTTTGTGCTGTTTATACGGAGACCATACTCATTTATTCTATCCAAAACCAATTTTAAGATGGGTTTTGTGTTCTTCTAACGATGTAGATGCCACTAAGATGTCGTCCAGGTATGCAAATGTAAAGTCCAACCCCTTGGAAGACTTCCGTGATAAATCTCTGGAACGTGGACGGAGCATTCCTTAATCCAAAGCTCATGAAATTAAATTAATAAAGTCCAAAAGGAGTGATTATTGCAGTCTTGTATTTGTCTTCTTCAGCAATGGGAACTTGGTAATAAGCTTTAAATAGGTCAATTTTTGAAAAAATTTCTTCCCCTTTAAAATTTGCTGGAAATCTTCTGCTCTTGGAATGGGATAACGGTCTGAAATGGTACTCTCATTTAATCGTCTATAGTCACCACAAGGTCGGAAAGAACCATCCTTTTTGCTTGCCATATGCAATGGACTTGCCCACTGTGATTTTGATGGTCTTATGATACCATTATCTAGCATGAACTGAAATTCTTGTTTAGCCACCTGAAGTCTCTTAGGATCTAACTGCCTGGCTTTAGAAAATACTGGTTGTCCTTTCGTGACCATATGATGCTTTACATTATGTTTAACCATATTAGGTACCCAATTTGGTACTGTTAAACTAGGGTACTGGGCGAGTAAGTCACAGAATTTGAAGTTTGTATTCAAAGAACTAATAACAATACTTTCTGTGATAGCCGTAACATCACCTTTAACACAAAGCTTAGTTACACCATCAATTAACTGTTTGTTATGCAGGTCTACAAGTAAGTGAAATTGACTGCGAAAGTCGGCTCCAATTATACCTTTGTTTATTTTGGCTACTACAAATGGCCACTGAAATTTTCGTCTAAGTCCCAAGTTCAAAGTCAAGATTTAACTCCACACGTTGGTATTTCTGTATTATTTGCAGCATACAATCTACAGGAATTGTCTATTACGTCATGTTTAGTTGCGGGCAAAATTGAAACATCCGCTCCACTGTCTACCAAGAACTTCACTCCCGTTTCTTTGTCTCTTACAAATAATCGGGACTTGCGGCATGTCTTGTGACATTCTGCAGCAGAGCATGCCGCTAATTCTGCTGCTGTTTGGGGTTTTCCGAATCCCAACTGCACGGCTTTTTGCATTTTTCGGGGTAGCATTTTGAACCAAATTTAAAATGGTAATAACAAAATTTTCCGTCTGGATTAAACCTTCTACCAGCGCGGCTATGACTTCTGCTACGTCCGGGGCTACGATGCATTGTCCGTGAGCGCCGATTTCCCATTGAAATAGCTGCTACCTGTTGTTCCAAGGAGGCAATCTACGTTACGAGATCGTCCAAAGTGGCATTACTCGTACTCGGGCATTGATTAGATGTAGTAGCACAGTAGATTTCGCTATGCGGATTCATTTCAATTATTTTGTCAGCCATGATTGCGACCTTCTCCAGATCTTCATCGCTGACCAACAACACGTTCTTAATTGATTCCGGAAGTTTTTCTAGCCACATCGTGCGTAACACTTTATTTGAAATGTCTGTAACGGCCAAAGATTGCATTTTACGTAACAGCTGACTTGGTTTCAAGTCGCCCAAATAAATGCCTGTCATTAACTCTTTATTTTTTTGTCTTCACTTTCCCTGAAGATTTTAAGAAGCCTTTCCTTCGCTGCAGTATACTTATCGGCATTACTACTTGTTACAATGTCCCAAATGTTTTCTACATATTTTGGTTCAAGTTGAGACACTAAATAATTGAACTTAGTCTCTTCAGATGTTACTCTGCTGATTGAAAACTGCCCCTCATTTGATAAAACCAGATTTCAGGTTTATCAGTCCAGAACGGCGGAATTTTGATTGAGATTTTGCTAACTTCGGAATTACACAAACTGGCATCGTTGAGATTAACGGAGCTACCGTCTTTGTCCATTTTAAATCACGTCGGGGTCACCAACTTATAGAGGAACAATAATACTCACCTCAGATATTAAGTAAAAGCTCTTATATAGCAGAAAGAATTTTTTTCACGGTGCAAACTCGCTAACAACTAATACAATCCGTTTTCTTGTTTTTTCTATCTCCTCTCTGACTCTCACATTCACAGATCATCTTTTTCTGCTACTCTTATTCAACGATAGTACTGAGCTCCTACACCTTCTTCTCCTAAAGAAATCAGTTGTTCTACAGGAATTTCATCAATTACAACTGCCTTAATTGATTTCAAGTCATTCATAGCTCTATGAAATTCTGTCCTCAAAAACAAGGTCTTCTAAGTCATCAATAACGAGATCGGCTTCCTTTTTCATTATGCTGATGTTCAAACGCAAAAATTAAATAACCATAATCCAACGAAACTATACATAGCAACAACTGAAGTCATTTATTAACATACAGAATACTTTTTATCTCAGTAAGTTTCATAGTTCAAGTTAAAAAGCCGTAAAATTTGAAATTTCGTGATACATTTCGCGTAACTATTGAACAGGATTCAACGAAACTACACATAATGATAGCTTATATGTTATCGATTAACATACAGGATAAATTTTACATAGAAGTCGGTCATGCAGAAGCCATAACAAAAGATTTTTTTCTGTGCACGCATCATCCAAAGGTAGACGGATTTCAGTGAAACTGATTATATTAACAGCTTCTGTCAACGGTATATACAGGGTTTGTCCGGAAAGTAATAGACTGAGTCGATTTAAAAAAATTTATTGAGCCAATCGTTACAATTCTTTAGAAACTTTCAAAATAGGCTCCTTCTGCGTCGATGCAGCGCTGCCAACGCGATTTCCAAGCATTGAAGGCGTCACGGAAGGCATTCTCCGGAATAGCCTTGAGAGCCGCGGTGCATGCTGCTTGGATCCCCTCTGTCATCTCAAAATGCTTGCCTTTCATCGGCCTTTTCAGGCGAGGAAACAAAAAAAAGTCCGGGGGAGCCACATCTGGGCTGTAGGGCGGCTGCGGAAGCGTTGGAATGCCGGCCTTAGTCAGGTAGCTGTTCACAAGAAAGGCGGTGTGAGCCGGGGCGTTATCGTGGTGCAACTTCCAGTCGGCTGCGATGTCTTGTCGGACCCGATTGACCCTTCGTTTGAGTCTCTTGAGCACTTCCACATAAAACTTGGCGTTGACGGTTTGTCCAGGAGGAACAAATTCATGGTGGACGATGCCTTTGATGTCAAAAAAGACAATGAGCATCGTTTTCACTTTGGATTTGCTCATTCTTCCCTTTTTTGGGCGAGGAGACGCCGGCGTGTGCCACTCGGAAGATTGCCTCTTTGTCTCGGGATCATACTCAAAGATCCATGATTCGTCACCTGTGATTACGTTATTCAAAAATTGGGGGTCACTTTCACACATGTTCAAATTTTCTTGGCACATTTCCACTCGCCGCAATTTCGGGTCGTCAGTGAGCACTTTTGGGACCATCTTCGCGCACACCTTGCGCATGTTCAAATGCTCCGTCACAATGTCATGAACCACAGATTTTGGTAAATTTAACATCTGGGCAATTAAACGAATACTTAGTCGACGGTCTGTGTTCAAAACTTTGCGCACACGAGTCACATTGTCGGTGTTTGTCGAAGTCGAAGGTCTTCCAGCACGGTCTTCATCGGCGACCTCTTCCCGGCCCTCCAAAAAGGCCTGGTGCCACGGAAACACACCACTTCTTGCTAAAGCAACATCTGGATAAGCCTGCTTGATCATATCAAACGTCTCTGTCGCAGATTTACCGAGTTTCACACAGAATTTAATCGCGTACCTCTGCTCTAACGAACGCTGCATTTTCGGCTTGCACAACTCACAGAAACACGTCGCGCGAAAATGACTGTCCTGACTCTTCACGTGCTCGGAGACAATTGACCAGCCGCTCGATTGTTAGCTAGGAACCCCCTCTACCGAATCCAGTCGGTACGCGCACGCTCTGAAGTACAATCGCGGCGGAAAAAAAATCAGTCCTATTACTTTCCGGACAAACCCTGTATATAAAATAATTTTTACCCCTACAGTTTATGCAGATTTGGACAAAAATGTAAATTCCGTCTATACTTGTCTATTTGTTTGAATCAAGCGCAAACTAGCGTACGAATTTGAACGAAACTAGTGGCAACCTATGTTATCGACTAACCGTTAACATATAAGGTAAATTATTTGATAACCCGAGGAAGACAAAATCCTAAAATGCATATTCTAGAAACTTTATCGGTATGTGCAAGCAAAGCGGTAAAACTAATTTCAAACAAATTTTCAAGCAATGATATTTTATGTCGTAGATTAAAGTGCAGGATACATTTTACTACAATCACTTGCATAATTTCTCAAGAAAGAACTTTTTATAACTATGTGTGGAGCACATGACAGCAAAGCATGGACTTTTTCTGAATACCATAAAGAAGGAAAATTGGATCATTTGAAATATGGTGCTATAGAAGGATGCTGAAAATTAGGTAGACAGATAAAATAAGAAATGAACGAGTTTTAGAAATGATTGGTGAGAAAATACGTTTGTGGAAAAGGCTTACAGAAAGAAGAGACAGGATCGTAGGTTATATTTTGAGACATGCATGATTGTTTAATTTGTCAGTGGAGGAAACAGTCGTAGTTCAGAGCTGTAGAGGAAGACAGCGATTAGAATATATGGAGTAGGATAATTGAGGAGTAGGTTGCAAGGGGTATGTTGAGATGAAGAAGTTAGTGCAAGATAGGAAGGGATGGAGGATTGCGTCTAACCAGTAGGAAGACTGATGACAGTAAAAAAAAATAAAAAGAAGTTTCTCAAGACAATAGTGTTTGAGTTTAAATGCAAAAGCAAAATGATACTTTGTATACCATACTCATTAATACAATCGTCATAAAATCTTTGCATTCAAAGTTTAAATTTTTGCTGCCTGACGCACTTGAAACTATCGTTCCTTTTCTTTTTACGGGTTTACGCCCTGTCGATAGCGATGTCATTAGAGGTCGAAAACAAACCGAGCGTGTGGGTGAGCGGTAACGCTGTGGTCTAGCTTTCAGGAGGGCGCCGGTTCGAATCCCAGTCCGACCCTCCAGATTTCGGTTATCCATTGTTTCTCCAGATCACTCCAGGTGAATACTGGGATGGTTCCTTCGAAAGGCTATGGCTTAATTACTTCCCGTTCCTTGCCACTCCTTTCCCATCTTTAATGACCTCGGCGTCGACAAGGAGTAAAGCCGTATGCAAAAAAAGTGGGAACACTGGGCCTCTTTTTTTTCTATCTAAACAAAATTTTGTTGCTTTTAGAGAATTAACAGCATGAGAACAACAATGCCAGACAGATAGGAAGTAAATGTTAGTGACGGTGTACGATCAAAATTGAGAATAAAGAGAGAAGATTCAAAAAAAGTGGTGAAAAGGTCTTGGAGCAGGCAACTGGAAGGATTTCGGTTACCGAATTTTTTGAGCAAAGCGTCTTGGTATTCCTGGAAAACCATAGAATACTGATGTCTGGTGTCCGGACGGGGAACTGAACCAGCGTCCTCTCGAACGCCTGGACCGCTCTCCCATCAAGTCCGATTTTCAGCTGGAATATCGTTCCCGTGTATGTTTTACAAGTGACGTAATTTATTCATTCTATCAGCAGCTAAATTTTTCAGTACTGACGATAATTAAGTTTCTTTTAAAATGAACTCCATTATTTAACTTAGTATTTTGTTAAATTTGAACTGGATTTTGTTTTTATTGATTACTTATCGAAGGATCTTACATCTCCGTAGCAATCACATTGTAGTGTTCGCCAAAGCTGGCCTCTCAGGGTCTGTATTTACTCCATGCTAACACTAGACCTTGTAGTAATATTAACGCAACATGAAATCACTATTTATACTGAGGTAAAATGACAGCTACAATTTTTTAAAAGCCTAAACCGCTTCACTAGGCAGTGAATTTTGCTACCTGATAAACGCTTACCTCTACGCAATAAATTCTAAAAAATCAGGTCCTGTAATTTGCTGCGTAATGTGTACATACATGGTCTTCACATAGGGGAAGTTCGGGTAACCCCGGACATCTGAAATTAATTTTCATTTAATTTAATTGCAATGGAGCACACGCTCCGGTGGTAATTTTCCTACACATTCAAGTTTCCCCTATCCTGCACCCATCTACATTTGCCCTCTACAAATTTCAACTTTAAATTCTTTTAACGTTTTCGGTAAGTTATTCATCATTCCCCTTGGTAACTAATTCCAATCCCTGACACCCTTACCTAAAAAAGAAAATCTTCCCATACCCTTGTGCCTGAAATCGAGTGGCAGCTTGTGGTCATGGTCATCTTTTCCCTTCCATGAACTACTTTCCATACCTACTGCAATATCTTTCCATGCTTTATCGCCAGTATACACCCTGTACACTCCCGTCACCCTCCTCATCCTCCTCCTGTCTTGCAATCAATCCTATTCCAGCTCCTTTATCACATCTGTCACTGATTTCATTCTGCGATCATTTCCAGAAACAAACCTAGCAGCCCTTCTTTGCACCTTCTCCAACTCCTGTATTTGATACTCAAAATGTGGGTCGCATACTATACTACCATATTCGAGCAATGGTGTGACCAAAGTTTTGTAACCCAATTCCTTTACTTCTCTCGTGCATCTCCTCATCACTCTCTCCAACAAGTGCAGCATTTTGAAACCTTTTCATACCACCTGTCCAATGTATCCTGCCCAGTTAAGCTTGTTATCAAATGTAATGCCAAGATATTTACATTTCAAGTCCTCAGCAAGCAATTCTTTCCCCACATTATATTCATAATTAACCTTTTGTTTTTTATTTGTGTATCTAATTAGCTGACTCTTCTTTGCATTTATCTTCATCCCATGTTTACTAACCCAACTAGATATCCTGTCCAGATCACCCTGCAACTGTTTATAGTGCTCTATCGTTTTGATTCTTTTATACAGCATTATGTCTACTGCAAACAATCTAATTTCAGATAGTAAACAATCAACACAATTATGCATTAGAATAATGAATAGTAATGGTCCCAATACGCTACCCTGCGGCACTCCAATTTTTTCTTCCACTTCCTTTGATACCGCATTTCCTACCCTTACTTTCTGTTTTCTACCTTTTAAAAATTGTTGTACTCAGCAAATCACTTTCTTATCCACTCCATTTGTATTTACCTTATTTACTACCATTTTATGGCTTACTCTGTCAAACGCCTTTGACAGATCTAGTGCTACACTATCAATTTGGCCTCCCTTGTCCATTTCATCTGAAATATCTTGCATATATTCCAAGTAAAAATCAAATAAACTAATTTTCTGTCTTTTTTTTCATCTTAAAATTAAACTTGGAGCTTCTGCAGTCATATTAATTAGAAGTTAGTAATCATAACAATTTATACAACGAATTAAATTGAAAGTACTTTCGCCTTCAGTTTATGGCAACACAAAGATTGTGTGGTAGCCCCGTACACAGTAAGAAATGGTGGCCTCATCGTTTATTGGCGTTACAAAATTCACAATAATAATGTATATCTGGAGAATCCATATAAACACAATCTTCATAGTTCTTGTCTTTGTTTCATAGCACTGAATCCAGTATCCTTCAAAAATTTCTTTGATACTTTTGTTTGTATTCAACGTTTTTATAGCACCTTTATCTCTTTTATTTTTTCGCTTAAACCTTTTTACTACCTTTTATTTTCTGCCCATCCTCTCCACATTTGGTAAAGATGTTGAAATCTCGCCCTTTTGGATTTTTCGAGCTCGCGTTATTATGCGTTATTTCACGCATCATATTCAATAATCTACAACGAATGTTGACGGAGCGACGAAAAACTTCTGCCAGGAACAAAACACACACTAGTGTGGAACTCACTGGACGCCCATGCCGCGACTCAGTTGTATTTCTTTTTACACTACAGGGTTCATATTTACAATAAAGTTTAAACGACGTAGCGTGGTTCGTTTGTTAGAACTTTTAAATGTCCGGAGTTACCCGCCTTCCGCGCCTATCCGATTATCTCCTGTACGTTTTGTACAGAAATGAAGGAAGTAATTTTTAGGCTTATACTATTTCTGAGTTTTTTACATGCCCTTACTAGAAAGATGAAAGTCATCGTTATGTTCGGCGTATACTTCTTGCATACGTACCTTAGTATTTCTACAGCTATCATATATAGAGAGTTAAAATTTTAGGAGAATCAGTTTATTAATCACATTTTCTTTCTAAAGTAAGCGTACAATCAACCATATAGTGAAGTACAATCTCAGTTCTCTGGTTCACACGACGGCCCGAGTGCAACCTTCTACTAGCTAACAAGGTCATCATTTAATCGTAACTTTATACATCTTATTATTTGATCTTCTTAGTGACCTTTTGCCTATTTCATATTTATTTATTTGTTTGGAAACAAGCTATGCACGGTATTCTACGAAAGTAATTAGGTTTAATACGGACTTGAAATACGGACTGTTGATTCAGTCTGATGAACAACATATTATACCGTGGAGAATTAGAAAATGTAATTTACTCTGTTTAAACTTTAGTTAAAAGGATTCGACCAAAATTTAGAAGTGGAAAATTAGAGCTATTTTAATAAACTAAACAAAGTACACTACGTAGTTCCTCCTAGGAAATAAAAGTTTGAAAGTGAGGAAGTTGGAGAAGTGTTTTTATGACTGGCCGTACGTATTTCAGTGTCGTTGTATTGGCTAAGCGCACAAGGCATTTCAAAATACAACTTCTCACTACGCTATGTAGAGCACTAGTGACTCTAACGCGTAGACTTTTTCTAAGTATTGTTAGAGAGGATCTGTGAGGAGAAGTGTTTACCACCGGTGTGTAGGGACTATGGATTTGTTTTGTAAGGGTCGTCGGTTCTAGTCTGGCTTCAGGCATAGGTGGTTTTAACTAAATGTTGTGTTCGTCTGTGTTATATTCACAATTACATATGGAAGGTCGGATACAATAACTTTAAAATGGATCTGGCTAAATCGTCGCAGAAATCTAAGGTCATGTTAAAGTAAAATTATGAAAAAACTTTTTAACAGGTCGCGTTGTGCTGACGGTTCAAATGAACACTGCAAAATAATTTCTAAGACTTAGGGACATATTTAACACCGCAAACTCAATAATGATGTGTTTTGCAGCCATGGTTACTGTTTATACAATACGGTTTATGTATTATTTGATATGATATTAGATTCACTTGCCCTCACCTTCCATGGTAGAACTCTGAAAAATAAACACCGGAGTAGTATGTTGTTTGCCTTTTCCAATTGCGTTGATATGGTGGTGTAGTATGGAAACCACATTTTGGGTATCAAATACAGGAGTTGGAGGGGGTGCAGAGAAGGGCTGCCAAATTTGTCTTGGGAAATTACCGCAAAACACAATCGGTAACTGATATGACAAAGCAGCTGGAATGGGATTCGTTGGAAGCTAGGAGGGTGAAGAGAGTCATGGGCGACGTATATTGGTGATGAGGCATGGAAAGATATTGGTAGGGGAATTGAGAGAGGTGCGTTGAAGCATAAAGATGACCCCGACCACAAGCTGGCACTTGATTTCAGGCATAAGGGTGTGGAAAAATTTGCTTTTGTAGGGAAGGGTGTAAGGGATTAGAATAAATTGCCAAGAAAAATGATAAATACTCTACCAAACACACTGAAAGAATTTAAAATTCAAATTAGTAGGGGGCAAAAGTAGGTGGACAGGGAAAAGGAGTAAGATTGGTGTATAGGGAGATTGCCACGGGTGCGAGCGCTCCATAGCAATTATATCTAATTATACGTCATTAGTTTAAGCTAGCATCTGTATGATAGATCTTAAATTGTGTGTGCTACCATAATTTTTTAGTAGAAACTTAGGACTATCTCAGCATTTCCCTAGGTGATCACAGAAAAACAACTATAAACCTCAATCAGGATTGCCGGTACGCCATGTCTAAGATTCGAACTGGGTTCCGCTTTTTTTCGCAAGTCCAATATGGATTCGCTTCAACCCGCACGGTCAGCGTGAGACTGATATTTCACAAATAGGGCGAGGGTTAATGCTTATCCACACGTGTTTTGCAGAAGACAACCAGCAAAAGCTATAATTATTTTAAAACTGAGCACCATGATTTGTATCAAGAATGCTGAAGCAAATAACTAGTATAAGTAGTACCTACTAAAAACAATTTTATTAAACATACGATATGTTGTTCAGATCAATTCACAGGCATATTGGTACCACAGACTGGTATTTTTGATCTACTACAGAACAAAACCAATGGAAAGCGTTTGTCGGCATGCCGAAGCCTGCTTCGGACATAGTTCACATTAGGCTCAATTAGTGAACAATGCCAATGGTTAATGCACTTTAATAAAATGCCTTACGCCTGGACGTAACCTCGATAGCTGCTCAGCAACATTCTGCGAGTCCGATGATGGCAGACGCGTTAGTTGTATTGGCCGACACCGCAGCGCTGGTTTCAAATAAATAACTGCGTTGATTTTATTTGCGCTTATATTGCTGAAGCGAAGTTTAAATTTCTAACAAATAATCTCATTTGATTTTATTTGCACTTACATTGTTAAAAGGTAATATAACAGCGATGCCAACAAAAATTCAATAGTCTGTTGTGTACCAGAGATAAAGCATTATAATGCGAAGTAGAGACATAATAAATTGTAATGCGACGTTCGTTTAAATTTCCACGTTGCTATTTGTCTATATACAACGATCAGAAACAGAAATTCATGAAAGGAGAAGAGCATCAGATGTTTAAGCTGTACTCTCTCTCGCAAAATATTTTGGATATATTTCTAATTAAGCCCGATGAAAACCTTTTGAGGTATCAAGTAACTGAAGGAATAAGTGATCATGAAGCAGTTCTGATGGATATTAGAGGATTCAGTAAACCAGCAGCCAAAATTGAAGGGGGAAATAGGTACAATTATAAAAAGGCACAGGTTTCAAATTTGAGGAGATATTTCAGAGAACAATTCAGCAAATGGAAGGAAGGCTCAGGTACAGTAGAGTCAAGGTGGAAAGAGTTCAAGGAGATAATAAGAAAGGGGGAAGAAAAATTTATTCCAAAGCAAAAAATAAAGAGAAGTAGAGATCCTATGTACTATAATAGGGAAGTGAGGAGGTTAAAGAGGTTGGTAAGAAAAGAACATAACAGAGTTAAGAGACAGCAGGGTAGTAGGGAATATTTAAAACAACTAAACAAGGACTTAATAACAGCAAAGAAAATGGCCAAAGATGGGTTTATGAAGAGTATTGTCAGTGCAGGGGGACCATTGACTGATGCATCTAGAAATTTCTATGGCTATATCAGGAAACTGAGGGGAAGGGAGGGTGTAGAGACACTTATAGATAAGGATGGAGAAGAAGTTACTGACGATTTGAAAAAGGCAGAGATTTTAAGTAACTGGTTCAGAGAAAGCATTAGGGAAAATGAATCAGAAACAGGAGGGTCTAATTCGGAGAACGAGCTTAACAACACAATTAGAAATGACGATAGTAAAAAATTTGATATCCATCCTGAGGAAATCATGAAGGAAATAAGAAAGCTGAAAAAACATAAAGGGGCTGGTGAAGATAATATTACTACAGATATCTTAAAGATAGCCGGATGTGACATTGTACCTTATCTTGAAATATTATTTAAATTGAGTCTAGACACTTGCTGCTTACCACAGGACTGGAAAAGTGCAATAGTAGTACCGGTACATAAGGGAGGGGTGAGAAATAGAGTTGAGAATTACAGGCCAATTAGTTTGACATCAGTGGTAGGTAAATTAATGGAAAGATTGATATGCAACCACATCAGAAATATATGTGAGGAACGTAATTGGTTTTCAAGCAGGCAACATGGTTTCAGGCAAGGATATTCTTGCGAATCTCAGTTGGTGGGATATATGCAAGATATTTCAGATGAAATGGACAAGGGAGGCCAAATTGATAGTGTAGCACTAGATCTGTCTAAGGCGTTTGACAGAGTAAGCCATAAAATGGTAGTAAATAAGGTAAAAACCATTGGAGTGGATAAGAAAGTGATTTGCTGGGTAGAAGAATTTTTAAAAGGTAGAAAACAGAAAGTTAGGGTAGGAAATGTAGTATCAAAAGAAGTGGAAGTAAAAATGGGTGTGCCACAGGGTAGCGTATTGGGACCATTGCTATTCATTATTCTAATGAATAATTGTGTTGCCTGTTTACTATCTGAAATTAGATTGTTTGCAGATGACATAATGCTGTATAAAAGAATCAAAACGATAGAGGATTGTAAACAGTTGCAGGGTGATCTGGACAGGATATCTAATTGGGTTAGTAAACATGGAATGAAGATAAATGCAAAGAAGAGTCAGCTTATTAGATACACAAATAAAAAACAAAAGGTTAATTATGAATATAAGGTGGGGAAAGAATTGCTTGCTGAAGACTTGAAATGCAAATATCTTGGAATTACTTTTGATAACAAACTTAACTGGGCAGGACACATAGGACAGGTGGTAGGAAAAGGTTTCAGAGTTCTGCACTTGTTGGAGAGAGTTATGAGGGGATGTACGAGAGAAGTCAAGGAATTGGGTTACAAAACTTTGGTCAGACCATTGCTCGAATATGGTAGTGTAGTATGGGACCCTCATTTTACGTATCAAATACAGGAGTTGGAGAGGGTGCAAAGAAGGGCTGCTAGATTTGTTTCTGGAAATTATCGCAGAATGCAATCAGTGACGGATATGATAAAGGAGCTGGAATGGGATTCATTGCAAGACAGGAGGAGGATGAGGAGGGTCATGGGAGTGTACAGGGCATATACTGGTGATGAGGCATGGAAAGATATTGCAGTAGGTATGAAAAGTAGTGCATGGAAGGGAAAAGATGACCATGACCACAAGCTGGCACTCGATTTCATGCACAAGGGTGTAGGAAGATTCTCTTTTTTAGGTAAGGGTGTCAGGGATTGGAATGAGTTACCAAGAGAAACGATGAATAATTTACCGAAAACTTTGAAGGAATTTAAAGAAAAAATTTTTAGAGGGCAAATGTAGGTGGGTGCAGGATAGGGGGAAGATAGCTGTGTAGGGAAATTGCCACCGGAGCCTGTGCTCCATTGCAATTAAATTAAATTAAAAAAAAAAAAAAAAAAAAACCAAGTGACAACATAAAATAAGAATTTTTTAACAAGCATGGAAGTTTATTAATAACTCAAAGAAAGTTCACACGAAACCTAGGTAATCACGAAATATATCAATCAAAAAATTATGCTTAGAAACTTTTTCATAACAATAAAAATTAACATCTTTTAAAATCAAATGCAATTATTTGAAAACATTCTAGCTAAATAATCCGTGAATATAAGCAGGCATAGTTTACTCACATCACAAAAAATAATAAAAAAACATAATAACTAATCGTTAATTTTTTTTTACCTTAGAAACGTTTTGCTTTTACTCACATATGTGATAGTGTTTATTTTTGATGGGCGTTTAATCTATTGATGGATAAATAAATACAGGAGTGGAAATAAGATTTCATGAGAAAATTATTCCTTGTGAGGCTGGTTGTGCTTCGCAGTGTACAATAGTAGGGGACGAGATGCTGCCAGCCTACGCTATTCGGTCCAGTTCCAAGCAAGCGGCCGAGAATAGAGCAGGTGAAGAAGGCACCTCGACCACCACCAACGACTACACTCACGTCGTAACCAGCAGTCAGACAACCCTGGACTCTGAACAGTGGGCACATGCGACTTTTCATCCTTCCGATATTCAATTACGAAAATCAAAAGTCCAGAAAACTGTACTTCGATGAATCGACAGATCTTGACTTTTCGGAAATGCTATAACGAGAAGGTGTATTCCAAAATGTGAAAAAAAATAATTTTATTTCTGACATATCTACTGTGACTAACAGCCAAATTATTTCTCCTCTGGGTCGATGTATTCCTCCGATAACTTTGCCACATTTTGAGGCAAGTACGTCTCGTAGAGCTGCCGTCAATGAATTCTTCATCTGGAATAGGGTTGTTATTAGATTAATTTGTCTGTAAAAATAAAAAAATTCGCCGTACGTAATATTTTGTATGTCTTTATTTGGAGTTGCTATAACTATTGGTTGCTTCATATAGCTTGTGCCTTTTTGTGTTAGAGTTTTCGAAGCTGCATTGTAAAACCAATAGTTTGCTGTTGATCCTATAGTTCAAATTCCAAGCTGCATAAAACAAAGGTTATCTTCCTAAAAATGTAGACATTAGTTTCACAGTCGATTTCGTCGTTAACAATTTTCTCCTATTTCTCTGGGATTACTTGACTTCTCATGTGTGTCCATAAAATTTTTCGTAGACGATTATAACACTTAAATTTTTATTTTTTAAGTGTTCGCCTCACCCCGAACTAAAGTCGGAAGCATCTAACCTTCTGGCACAAACGTTAACTATTAAGACTTTCATCCCGGTAAATACTGTTGCGGCCATTGAAAAATTTGTTTTATATTATTTCCTAAATTAATTCAGACGATTGATGTATGTTCTTTCTGTTCTTTTGAAACAGTAATAAAACTCTTCCGTACGCCTCATAGTTCTCGACCTTGATTTGCACATAAATTTTCTCTTCTGAAGCTACGACTTTATCATTACTTTTGTATATAATGTCTGATCGTTTAATATCGTTGAGTTTTACCTTTTTGCATCTTTTCTAGTTGTTTCCTGCCAGGACGAGAACATTCTGCGTCATATTTTAGGTTAAGATGACTTTCAGTGTGAGTATTCCGGCTATAATTATAAATATTATCGATCCTAATTTAATTTAATTTAATTGCAATGGAGAACACGCTCCGGTGGCAATTTCCCTACACACCCAACTTCCCCCTCTCCTGCACCCACCTACATTTGCCCTCTACAAATTTTAACTTTAATTCTTTTAACGTTTTCGGTAAGTTATTCATCATTTCCCTTGGTAACTCATTCCATTCCCTGACACCCTTACCTAAAAAAGAGAATCTTCCCACACCCTTGTGCCTGAAATCGAGTGCCAGCTTGTGGTCATGGTCATCTTTTCCCTTCCATGCACTACTTTTCATACCTATTGCAATATCTTTCCATGCCTCACCGCAAGTATACGCCCTGTACACTTCCATGACCCTCTTCATCCTCCTCCTGTCTTGCAATGAATCCCATTCCTGCTCCTTTATCATATCTGTCACTGATTGCGTTCTGCGATAATTTCCAGAAACAAATCTGGCAGCCCTTTTTTCCACCTCTCTAATTCCTGTATTTGATACGCAAAATGTGGGCCTCATACTACAATACCATATTCGAGTAAAGGTCGGACCAAAGTTTTGTAACCCAATTCCTTTACTTCTCTCGTACTTCTCATCACTCTCTCCAACAAGTGCTGAACTTTGAAACCCTTTCCTACCACCAGTCCAATGTGTCCTGCCCAGTTAAGCTTGTTATCAAATGTAATTCCAAGATATTTACATTTCAAGTCTTCAGCAAGCAATTCTTTCCCCACATTATATTCATAATTAACCTTTTGTTTTTTATTTGTGTATGTAAAAAACTGACTCTTCTTTGCATTTATCTCTATCCCATGTTTACCAACCCAATTAGATATACTGTCCAGATCACCCTGCAACTGTTTACAGTCCTCTTCCGTTTTGATCCCTTTATACAGCATTATGTCACCTACAGACAATCTGATTTAAGATAGTAAACAATCAACACAATTATTCATTAGATTAATGAATAGCAATGGTCCCAATACGCTACCCTGCGGTACTCCCATTTTTACTTCCACTTCCTTTGATACCGCATTTCCTACCCTAACTTTCTGTTTTATATTAAAGTTCTTCTGCCCAGAAAATAACTTTCTCATCCACTCCAATAGTTTTTACCTTATTTACTACCATTTTATGGCTCATTCTCTCAAACGCCTTTGAAAGATCTAGTGCTACACTATCAGTTTGGTCTCCCTTGTCCATTTCATCTGAAATATGTTGTATATATCCCACCAACTGAGATTCGAATGAACCTTCCTGCTTATTATCTGAAGAAAGTTTATTCTGTGCCTTGTCTTCCTTCTTGTTCTCTTAACCTAAGACAACAGTTAATTATTTGATATAACTCTTACATGTGCGCAACATCTTCTTCGGACACAGCAGTAATTTAATTCTATACTTATCTCACTTTCTCACACGAAGTCCATCTAATTACATAAAAGCTTCCGCAGCTTCTGGTAAGCTGTTAGAGTATCATCAAGTCCTCTTCTCTAATGTGCCTTTAACATTCGTCATCTTCTCCTTGGGCTCGGGTCTACTGCGCTTGATTTATTATTTGGTGCCAAATATGCTTCCAAAATACCATCAGCATTTGATATTCACAACTTTCTTTACCAATAATTAAATGCATTAATATATTTATACATATCACATAGTAGATTGGAGTGACGTATATCCTCCATCTGTCCATACTAAACATTGCTAAAACCAGTCCTCAAACAAAGTGAAAACTTTCGTAATTGAAATCATTGTCTTCAGTTAGTTTTGATCGTTTTAATTGAACAATGTAATAAAAGCAACATATTATTGATCTCAAATGTAATACATCGAATCGAAAGAAATTTAAGATTCTGAACAATATGCGGTATTGAAAAATATTTGATCCAGTATGTATCTAACGATATACCCTCTAATTAATATTAGCTACATTTAGTAATTTCCAGTACAGAAAATCATGTTTTTATTATAAATCGTTGAAGGCCATCATCCTAATCCTGTTGAGGTACTCTCCTTTAACTGAACACATTTCACATTTTTCTATTAGGACATTTGACGAAGGTAAGAAATCTGAGCCGACGTGAATGCTTGTATAATTTATTTGATAATAAATATGTGGAGGATTCTTACAAAAATGTAATAAGCTGGTAAATTCCATAAGTGGAGAAAAGCTACGAATTTACCGAGATATTTTTTTCCGTTAAGATATATGCACTGCTATTGTTGCAATTTCTTTTCAACCCGTCACCAGTTGCGTGTACCATTCCATTCAGTCAATTCATGTCATACTCGATAAATAGCGTGATGAATAGCTCTGAAGTGAACGCACAGAGTCGCTTCCACTGTGCGTTCTGCCCTCCTCGAATTCGTGGCCCGCATCCAAGGTCTGAGGCTCGTTATAATCCGCGACGACCATCGTCGAAATTTATGGGCCCTCTCCCAGGATTAAAATTCTCGGCAGCTTCACACTGTAGTGGGCCTATATCACGCACTCTTAAGCTGCAGTTATGGGTTGCTAACCGTCCGCATCCAAAAGAGATGTGTAATAAAAATTCTCTCTTATAGTGTGTCGTCAGACCGAGCCACCTGTGGAACTGAACAATGTTGTCTCGCACCACGCTCTGCATACAGGTAAGTCAAACTGTCCGTCACATCCAGAATATGAACATGGCGGCTACCATGGAGAATGTTATGTTTCCTTAGTAACGCCTTGGCGAATAGGTAGAACATAACACATTCACCATGCTCTATCACTTCCTTCTTATTTCGACTGTGGATGACGGAAGAGGGGAAAGCCCGAACGCTCGTTTCCCCGAGGGTTTGGTAATAAATTAGTCTACCTGAGATTCAGCCATCAGCACGGCTTTTGCAGTAAATAAATTAGGTATTGAGTATGAAGTGGTTTCACAAATGTTCTTGTTAGTATCAAACAGCAAAGTTTATAGTACCAGATTAATATTATTAATTTTGATATACTGGTTCATTAATACACAGTGAAGTCTCCATGAGTGTACCCTTGCACAACATAATCTTGTGATACATCCGTGAATATTTCATTACAATCATATGCCAGGAAAGTCATTGTACCTATAAAAATAACCTATTTATTGGTCTTTTAATACAACATAATCCGGCGGTACACCATTGAAGAATTCCTTGCAATCATATATCGGAGAGTCTCTGTACCTGTCAAAATAGCACAACTGACAAGGCAGCAATAAAATATAGAGTTAAAAATGGAGGCATCATTTAATTTAACAATAACATACATAAGTAAAAAAATCATTATCATGGAATAAAAAATTAAAAGGCCCTATGAAACAGTAGTTAGACCAGAAGTACTTCTCGCATCAGAAACTCTTAAACAGAAGTGGAGATCTTGAAAAAAGTAGATAAAACAGAATTTTGAGTAAAATACTAGAGCCAAAAATGAATAGTGAATCAGAATACAAATTAAGATCAAACAAATAAATATATTTTAAAATGAAAAAATAACAGATGTAATGGAGAAAAAAGACTGCAATTATAAACAAAATGAATAACTAGACATTAAATAATCAGATATTTGACTTTATAAACAGCTAAAAATCCAAACCCACATGATTCCAGGATGTAGAAATAATTACAAATTGTTGTCATCAATACAGAATCAGTAAAAGACAGAACATCTTTTAGAGAGGAAACTAAAAAATCAGATTTTTAGGAATGAAGGAAAGAATCAACCAATAGAAGAAAGTGGACACAGGAAGAGAAGGTAAGGCACTGGCAGAGGAGGCAAGAATTATGGGCTCAAAGAAGATTGAAGACAATTAAGCATAAAGACAGTTGATTTATCGTATCAACTAAAAGGATTACTCTAATAAAGAAAGAATAAGTATTTAGAAAGGGGAGATAAACTTTAGGGAGGAAAAGATTTACTGAAACGGAATTAAATCGTTTTCTTCATTCTCTTTAACTATAGATATTTAAAAAAATGTTTGTATCCACATCTTTCATACAAGCCACCATTGGTTCAGATGCATTAAATGAAACTGGAAGATAGATGGCTTGGCGACATTAGAGAGACTGTAGTGATTCGACACCAGCTCTGCCAGTTAGAAGGCGGCTGTCAACACTATCCTTCTTCCCGTCTGTTACTTTTGTATTAACGACAGTGCGAGATAAACCTGCAAGGGCATCGACCTCAAGCTGACTCATGGTTCGTGGAATGTTTAATTTATTCTCCGTACTCTGTATAAACAGGAAAGTAATTCATAAACAAAAGTCTTACTTTTTTATTTACTGAGTGTAGACTGTGCTCTTGAAGATAAAATGTACGTAAAATATGAAATTAAATAGATTTGCAGAATTCTTTTAACATAATTTCAGTGTGACATTGCCTTTAACTGAACGTATTTAACCACACTGGTAACATTTGTTATTCAATAAATATTTTCGAAATTTTTTCGTAATGAATAATGTAACTACATTTAGATGATTTCATAGACAGACTCAGGTTGAATGAGAGTGATATGAAACTGGAATTATTTAACTGCCTTTGTTTGAGCTGATTTTTTCACCTGTATGGTAGTAAAACACTTAAAGAACTATTTTTTTAACTGTACAAAGACAATTAACAGTAATATATACCTATTACTTTAACATAAATATGAAGACTCGTTCTCCAAACAAATGAATACTGGATAGTATGTTACGCTACTACATTGCATCCTCCTGATTCAGTGGTTATGAATGTTTAATGATATTAATGCACCGAATGTTGAGCATAAAAATCTTCTATAACTATCTCTATTTAAAAGCGTGTACACAAATCATCCGTGGCATTTCAGACTTCACTTAGTATCTTCTAGGGTTGGGAAAAATATATCGATCTATAGATTATTTTTTATAAAATGTCGATATTTATTGTCAATATTTTTATTTTCGTTTTATCAAAAAATGATATTTTATTGGAGTAATAATTTTAAGTACCAAATCGATATTTTTTGTGCAAACACAATTCAGTACCCAATTTAATACGTTTCATGAGAGACAAGCATCAGTTAAAAAGGATGTGAGACAAGGTTATAGTCTATCCCCGTTAATATTTATCTTGAATGTAGAGGATGCAATAAATAAAGTAAAAAAAAAATTCCATGTGGCATAAGTGTTCAGGGAGAAAAAGTTAGTATGCTACGATTTGCTGATGACATTGTCTTGTTAGCAGAAACGGCTGAGGATATTGAGAAATTACTGAATGGCATGAATAAAATGCTGAAGGAAGATTTTAGCCTGACTATAAATCAAAGCAAGACTAAAGTGAAGAAATGTAGCAGAAATGGTACCAATAATAGCAGATTAGATATAAAATAGGATCGAATACAATTGGAGAAGTAAGTGAATTCTGTTATTTGGGAAGCAAAATTAAAACCGATGGCCGAAGCAGGAATGATGTTAAAAGCAGAATAGCACTACCAAAAAGAGCCTTCATGAAAAAGAGAAATCTCTTAGTTACAAATATTGATCTATGAATTAGAAAGAACTTTTTAAAACTCTTTTTGTGGAGCACAGCACTTAATGGTAGTGAAACATGGACTCTAGGAATACCGGAAAGAAAGAAAATTGAAATATGGTGCTACAGAAGAATTCTGAAAATTAAGTGGACAGACAAAGTAATAAATGAACGAGTTTTGGAAATGATGGGTGAGGAAAGAATTTTGTGGAAGAAGCTTACAGAAAGAAGAGACAGGCTGGTAGGTCATATTTTGAGACATGCTGGATTGGTTAATTTGCTGGTGGAGGGAACGGTCGTAGGTAAGAACTATAGAGGAAGACAGAGATTAGATTTTATGAAGCAGATATATATATATATATATATATATATATATATATATATATATATATATATATATATTGAATGAATATAGGTACATATCCTACCTTCTGAAAGCGTCTTAAAAATGGGAATTCGTCATAATTTAACAGCTTTACATCAACGCTTAAGAGGTTAAAAAAAACTGTTCAATTTTAACAGGTTTACGTTAACGTAATTTTTTTTATTATATGTGAATGCAACCGGTAATGTTATTTTCTTAGTTGAACAATATTGATTAAGCATCCGTGTTGCGACGTTGAGGGTTGACGTTGATTTAAAGCTGCTGATTTCAACCTTTTTTTAATCGATGGATAACAGTTAATTCGTTGACAAAATTCCTGATATGTCAGGCCTCTTCTGTGTCGTCCGAAAGAATGGCCTTGTAGATAACTCTGCGGCACCGGACAGCAGGATTAGATTCACGGGGAAACATAAAACAGAGTCTACATCAGACGATTACTGGTTTGATAGATTGTAAAAAGAGATAAATTAATAAAATTTTCCGTAATTTCTGCATGTGTCTTTAATTTTGTGAATTTTCTTAAATATTTTGAAATATTTTGGGATAATTACTGGCTTTAGGAAAAAATTTCAATATTTTTTCTCAATACATAACGATACTGTTTTGAAATATCAATTGGATACACAGACGGAAAAAAAATCCCAACACCAAGAAAAAATTATTGTAGAGTAATGAAATTTGGACAATGCATTTGTCAAGTTAACATGTTTAATTGATTAAATTTTCAAGATCACAGGTTAATTTAAGCTCAAGAAAATGCATTTCAAATGTGAAATACTGTTAAATTAATAGCCGGTGTAACCTCCAGAATTTTGAATGCAAGCCTGCAAACGTGAATGCATTGTGTCATACAGGTTTCGAATGTCACTTTGTGGTATGGAGTTCCATGCTTGTTGTACTTGTGCTGTCAATACTGGGACGGTCAGTGCTGGCTGTGGATGATGCTGGAGTTGTCGTCCAATGATATCCCATACGTGTTCAATTGGAGACAGATCTGGTGATCTCGCAGGCCAAGGTAACATGTCGACACTCTGTAGAGCACGTTGCGAGACAACAGCGGTATGAGGGCGAGCGTTATCCTGTTGAAAAACTCCCCCTTGAATGCTGTTCATGAATGGCAGCACTACAGAAATTCGAGCTGCAGTTGGTACCACAGTGACACAACGAACTGTTAGAAATCGGTTACTTCAAGGACAGCTCCGAGCCAGGCGCCCTGTAGCGTGCATTCCACTGACTACAAGCCATCGCCGTTTGCGACTCCAGTGGTGTCAAGCCAGAGCTCATTGGAGGACGGAGTGGAGATCTGTTGTGTTTTCTGATGAAAGCAGGTTCTGCCTTGGTGCCAGTGATGGCCGAGTGTTGGTCAGAAGGAGGCCAGGGGAACGCCTGCAACCAAACTGTCTGCGGCCTAGACACACTGGACCTACACCTGGAGTCATGGTCTGGGGAGCAATTTCCTATGACAGCAGGAGCACTCTTGTGGTTATACCAAACACACTGACTGCAAATTTGTACGTCAGTCTGGTAATTCAACCTGTAGTGCTGCCATTCATGAACAGCATTCAAGGGGGAGTTTTTCAACAGGATAACGCTCGCCCTCATACCGCTGTTGTCTCGCAACGTGCTCTACAGAGTGTCGACATGTTACCTTGGCCTGCGAGATCACCAGATCTGTCTCCAATTGAACACGTATGGGATATCATTGGACGACAACTCCAGCATCATCCACAGCCAGCACTGACCGTCCCAGTATTGACAGCACAAGTACAACAAGCATGGAACTCCATACCACAAAGTGACATTCGAAACCTGTATGACACAATGCATTCACGTTTGCAGGCTTGCATTCAAAATTCTGGAGGTTACACCGGCTATTAATTTAACAGTATTTCACATTTGAAATGCATTTTCTTGAGCTTAAATTAACCTGTGATCTTGAAAATTTAATCAATTAAACATGTTAACTTGACAAATGCATTGTCCAAATTTCATTACTCTACAATAATTTTTTCTTGGTGTTGGGATTTTTTTTTCCGTCTGTGTATTTATCGATATATTTTATTTTCATTTGCCATCCCTAGTATCTTCTTCCCCCAGGATTCGATTTCAAAAATCCCTTGATTTTTTTACTATCAATGATAATAATCATAATAATATTCTGGGGAGCTTGGGCTAACACCTAAGAGAAAGTTGGAGTTCTTTGGAAAACTTCCACAAATTACATTGCGACCATCAACGTACAAACATTAATTCAGGCAGGAAAATTACATAACTTGACTACAGAACTTGATAAACAGAAAATCGTATTACTTGCAGTGCAGGAAACATGGATGACTGATGACAATACAACGGATTATGTAAGCTACAGGATCTTCAAAAGCAATACCAACCGACGAGTAGGAAGAAACACAGCGATGTTAGGAATGGTGTTCATTGTACACAAGAAACTACTGCACTCAGTGACTGAAGTAAATCCAATTAATGACAGACTGATGGCATTGCGACTCAAATACAAAAATAAACAGTGCATTCTCAGCAACGCACACGCGCCCACAAACGGGGACAGCAAGAAGAAACCGGAAGAAACTGAAAAATTCTTGTAAAAGTTGGAAACCACCGTTATAAAAAGACTCAAAAGTGATTAAAAAAAATCCCTACTAGGAGATTTGAATGCACAATTTGGAAAAAAAGAAGAAACACAGGGAAACAGTAGGAAAATTCCCTGCACACAAATTTTCCACTAAGAATGGAGTGGGACTGATTGAAGTATGCCAACAAAATGACCTAAAACTTACGTCAACATCATTTATGAAGAAACACAAACAACGAAAACATGGAGTTCCCCAATTCAATCAATAGGTGAATATCAGTTAGACCATGTGACAATCTATATAATGAACAAAAAGAAGTACAAGACGTTCAGGTGAGACGAGGGGCAAACATAGATTCAGAGCACTACTTTACAGGAAACAAAATTAACTTTACGCCTAGGAGAATTCACAGAAAGATACCAACAGTACAGGTAATAGACGTGAAAGAAATTAAAACAGCGAAATTAAGAGAAGAATAGAGAAACAACCTACTAGAAACTGGACTGATTTTAAAAACAAAATTATCCAGTAAGCTAATACCACTGAAAAGGAAAAGGAAACGTCCGTGGTGGAACACAACATGCGATAATGCACTCGAAGACAGAAAGAAGACACTTCTAAAGTTTAATAGCAACGGAACGGAACTCACACATCAGGAGTTTCTTAGGATCAGAAAACAAACAGCAAGAACAATAAGGAAAATCAAGAGAGAGTACATAAATGAACTACTGAACTACATAAAGAATGGCTCCTACATAATGTTTGTAAACCAAATCAAAGGGTACACACCACAAAATCTGTGTTTCAGGAAAGACAAATGGGAAATTGGTACTAACAAACAAAAAAAATTGTGCAGAATTAGAAAAATACTTTTCAAAATTACAAAATTGCTCACAACCAACAAACAGATTTTTAACAGCAGAGAGCGGAAACAGAACAAAAGAGTCGGAAGCTACAAGTCAAGAAGAAATTTACGGACACATTCAGAAACTCAAAAATAACAAAACATCAGGAGAGGACGGAATAATAACAGAACTGCCGAAGAACGTAGGGCCCAAAACATTAAAAGTTATTACAGAAATAATAAAAGAAATTTGGAGAAATGAAAAGATACCACTAGACAGGAAATGTACACTGATCCATCCACTTTTCAAAAAGGAACTTGAACTGACGTGAACAACTATAGAGGGATTTCGCTACTGTCAGTCACGTACAGTACGTGCAAGATACTATCCGCATATCTACTCAAAAGAACACAAGAACAACTACAAGAAAACATTAGTGACCTACAAGCAGGGATCAGACCTGGAAGATCGTGCACAGAACAGATACACAATCTGAAAAGTATACTGAAATTGATGGCACTTAGAAGTAGATCCATAGTGTGCATGTTCGTTGACTTTAAAAAGCATATGGCTCCATAAATAGGCAATATTTATTTAATATCTTAAAAGAAAGGAATTTAGACCACAGAACCAGATAGAACAGACACTAACCGAAACCACATACAAAGTTAAATTCATGGGTGAAAATCTGAACCATTCGAAATTAGATCAGGTGTAAGATTGGGAGATGGATTGTCACCACTACTCTTCAACATCGTACTAGATAAAGTAAAGACAGAATGGAAAAAAACAGCCGAAAGCAGAAAACATGTGGGCACCCATAAAAATCGGGACAAAAGGATTACACATATCATATCTGGAATTTCCTGACGACTTAGCGCTCATCACCGACAAGGAAGAAGTGGACATCAGGCAAATAGAAATACTTAAGGAAAACGCAGAAAAAAACGTAATTACAAATTTCATTTCAAAAACCAGAATTCATAGTGAACAAAATAGAAACACAAAAACTAGGACAAAATATGGTGAAATCAACAGGGTAAAACAGTTTAAATATCTAGACGAAATCATAGAACCAACAGGATGAGAAGGGACTAGGACTAGCACAGGAAGCAAGAATACAGAAGGTGAAGAAAGCAATCGTGTTAGTACAAAATAGTTACAACAAAAAATGTATTTCAGACAACACCAGGATAAGACATAATAACACGGTAATTAAGACAGCAGTCACATACGCAAGTGAAACATTGGCAATGAACACCAAAAAAGGAAAAAACAAACCAAGAAAGATGAAAGAAAAATTACCAGAAAAATCCTGGAATCCAGGGTGAATGAAGATGGACAGTATAGACTTCAGAGAAAAGTTCAAACATAGAATCAAACATGAAGAAAAAAGTCTGATATTTTATGAACACCTGAGTAGACTTCTGAAGGAAATAATCTCAAGAAAATTTTTAGAATACACACAAACAGTAAAAACAATAACCACATGGATGAAGTAGTTGGAGAAAGACCTGAAGTCTGCAGGCATTGTTAAGGGAGATGTCACAGACCGAGAGATTTTTAAAACGAAATTCAACTCACGGAAAGTTATTTCGGAGAAGAAAAAAGAGGAAAGATCTAACGCATCTAGACTGCCGAAGAAAAGAATTAACACAAAATTAAAGAATTGTTTAAAAAAAATATGGTCCGTCAAGAACATCCCAATGGAAAATTGAACACATCCAATCAAAATTACTTCTTGTTCTCCACTTTTGAGACATATGATAATAATGATATAACTACAAGTCCTGTTTGTTCAAGGACTTAAATGAATCATAATAACTAGTAACGAGAGTAAATAGCAAACGAATGCTACTTATTTTAACATAGAAAGTAAGCATTTCAACTGCGAAAAACAACATATCTTTCATTTACTGCGATTTTTTCTTTCTGTTTTCTGCCCGTCTGTTTCCATTAATGGTATTGACGAAAAACTGCGACTCGGTATCTGATGGGCCTTCGAATTATGTTCGGATCATGGCCGGGGGGGGGGGGGGTAAAATAGGGTATTTTTCATTTTGATGTGAAGTCCGAAAGTTGAGAAATTAAAGATCAAAAGTCTTCACAAAGTAATTCTTAAATGGTGCTACATTGCTCCTCCTAGGGTGATTTGGCTCCAAAACGTGAAAATCTTTTACAGTGTCATCGAAAGATCTTGTTAATAGAAAATAAGTTCTGCTTGATTCCTAGCAGAGAGCAATATTGTAGCTTTCATCTTAAACCGTCCATTGTAGATGTTAAGTTTCTTTGAGTTGCACATTTGCACTATGTTTAGTCTCCCATCTCTTACTCATCGAGCCTACATTACTGAAGTAAGAAGGTATGTGTTCGCTCTATTTTGTCATATAATTCATTGTGAAAAATGTCCTATTTGAGAGATCAAAATTTCAATGTATTTCTGAATCCCGATAAAAAAAAAAATGTTTTCTAGTGTTTTGCTGATAAAGCCAATTGATAAAACACCAGATTCTTACGTCATAGGAAAGAATGATAATACAGTACCCTATACTAAGGTGTCATATGCAAGTGTGAGCTGAGACAACTAACCTTACAACAATGGAAACAGTGAAAAATCATTGAAATAGTCTGAACCTACTCATATCATAAAAAAGGTCCCTAATGGTTATATTATTCTCTTGATTATAAGTGGGCGGACGTGTTTGGAGGAATCGGTGAGAGTAAATTCTTGCCCAGATCCAGAATGCTTTATAGAATTCAAGACATTTATTTTGCTTACTGATATTTTTAATCTTGATAACTTATTTAATGTTTTATTTGAAATGTGTTGAATTTGTAAAATGTATTACAAAAATTGTAGAAGTTCGTAATTTGATGACACGGTGTACGTTGTTTTGAAGTAATCATATTTTTTTAGACAAAATAAATTTTTGTTGGTTTTATACATTGCTTTTCGAGCTCTTTAATCCTAGATCTGGTTACATTGCGCCAGCTATTTGTTTTATTGGAAAGCCAAGGTATTTCTCAATATGGAGCAAAATATGGATGATTTTTCTCCAGTTTAAGAAAATTAAAATTAAATAAACATATCACATAAATTCTAGCAGTCATATTCTAATCATAAAAACCTTATTGAAATTACACGATAAAATTTATTTGTATCTTTTCATTAACATTTACAGCCCAAAAACGTTGTTTTCAGAAAAATTTAAAAAATGTGGAGCAAAGTAACCCACTCTTTTGGTATCCCCTTTTCGTTAAATGCAACTCACGCATATATCTACTGGCTGAAACTTGATGGGTTTTCGAATACTGTACAGCCAATAGTCCAGGAGGGAACACAGGATATGTTTTATTTTGATGTGATGTGGGAAAGCTGAGAAATTTAAGATAAAACAAATTGGTATCTATTTTTCGTTCAATGCGATTCACGCAAAAACTGTTGTTTGTATTTTGATGGTCTTGAGAATAACTTATAGTCGGTAGTACTGGGGAACTTATCGAAGTAACGGGAAACAGCTTGTCCTAGATATATCTTCTAGTAAAAATGTTTCAAGTAATTCTGAATTTCGTGAGTTAAGAAGATATTCGTAAAAAACAAGTAGAGCTTGGGCCGTTATTTTAATTTCATCTCTTAATTTTAATTTGACTAAAGGGACTTTGACTATTTATCATACAATACTACTACGCTAATTGCACCATCACGCCGTTCTAATACTCATGCAACTTTGGAGGTATTTAGAGAAACTGTTTAGAGAAAGGCATGTTGGTCTTTTTTTTACTTTATTTACAATAGAATACTGAAGGTACTGGCGTTATTTGAGGTCCACTTAAACCTTGTGGCATTTGTGCTCATGAACATGGTAAATTTTACTTTCAATAATAATTTCGAGTTATAACTTTGCTAGAGTTTACTAAACGTATGCATATTATATTTCGATGACCTTATTCCACTCTTAGAACATATCATTTATTATTCAAATGTCATGCAGTTTTTGGATTACGGGGAGCTTTTAAACCAAAATCATCATGGATTCAGAAAAGGCCGATGCTGCGAAACACAACTTGCACTTTTAATTCACGACTTGTGTCGTATTATAGATGAGCAATCCCAGGTTTAGTTAGTTCTATTAGATTTTAAAAAAAGCTTTCGATTCTGTGCCTCACACTAGGTTACTTAGGAAACTTCATGATTATGGCATATCCAGACAAATATGCGACTGGTTTGCAGAATTTCTGAAGGGCAGAACACAGTATGTAGTTCTCGCCAAAGTAAGGTCCGGGGTTTCGCAGGGAAGTGTGATAGGGCCTCTGTTGTTCTCAAATACATAAATTACTTGTGCGGCGTAGTAAGGGAGAAGAAAATACTATTTTCCAATCATGCTATTATTTATCGTGAAATCAAAACCCAAGACGACTGGGCTTTGTTACAAGACGGTATTATGAAAACAATCGCGTGGTGTAAAGACCGGCAATTGGGGTTAAACGCTAAAAAATGCCAAGCCATGCACATAAGTAAAAAGTTGAAACGATTTAGCCGTAAATATACAATTAATGCCACTGTCCTTAAAACGGTAGATTCCGCTAAAAACCAAGGGGTAAAATTCGCAATAATTTGTCTTGGAATCAACATATCGAGAAGGTAATTGGAGAATCATATCATATGCACAGATTTCTAGGTAGTAATTTAAAACAGTGCTCACCGTAAGTTAAATCGATTGCATACAAAACACTAGTGCGTCCTCGCTTAGAACATTGATGTTCTGTATGGGGTCCCAATCAAAAGGGGTTAATGGAGGTGCAAAGAAGAGCCGCCCGATTCGCAACAGGTATATGTAACTGGAGGGAAGATGTTGAATGAGTTAGGTTTGGAAGACCTGGAACACCGTAGGCGTTGCTCTCGACTGAAGCTAATAGAAAAATTCACGATCGTATTTCGGAATGACAGCAAACAAATATGAATACCAGCAATATTCATTTCTAGGAATGACGAAGAAAATAAGATAAGAGAAATCGGGGCCAGAACCGATTCATTTCTGTGCTCATTTTTTTCACTAGAGATTAGGGAATGTAATAGGAAGGATTTGCCGGGCGATTAAACTTAAAATCCGACAGGAGTAATTCTCGATAAATCAGTCCGCCGCGCCATCCTGATCTGAGTTGTCCATGTTTATTCGCAGATCGCTCCAGGCGAATGACGCGATGGTTCATCAAAATAGTCCGTGGGCGCCTCCTCTCACATCCCGTATATCCCTTCCAAACCATTACACTTTCTAATAAGTGCATAGCACCCTTCGCCACCCACTTTTAGTGATTAGTTGAGTAATGATAATAATAATAATAATCTATATGCAAATGTTTAGACTGAAAAATCATTATAATATTTGAAAAGTCTGATAAATTTTTAAATAAATTCGCTCTTTAGAAAACAAAAAGTCGCGTAAAATTCTTGATCATCCGTTCAGTCGAAGCTACATTTTGATAGAGTTAGCTATGAATATATATTATTGTAATTTGCCGAAATATCACCGATATTAATCATAAATGTAACATTTGTTATTTTGGAGAGAGGTTTCCGATCTAATTGACTTTTATGTACTTGTATATAGTGTAGGGAGGCACGAAGCTTGTATAGTTTGTGAATGAGTCTCCTTATAAATTGTTATGAAACAGCAGAGAGAAATGCGAGCTTCATACCAGTATAAGAATTTTAGCCTGCACATTGATTGGATTTAACCCATTTACCATCATCGCAGTAAATACGTACTATGTTAACATGGCGTTAGTATTCGTTTTAGGACTATTGCCTTCATTCTAATCCAGACCTTACGGAGAAATAGCTGTGCTCTGTTGCACTATTAATTGGTCCACCTGAAGCTGTAAATGATCTTGTTGAAGACGTGATCATCTAGAGAAACTATTATCTTTTCGTTTGCAGTCGTAGACGAATGGTCAAAGCAGACCGCGGCCCTGCCCTGCGGGCGGTCTATATTTAGGCAGCCACGCTCATTTGGGGAAGCGGGGGACCGCGTCCACCGACCCACTTACTATGTCGTGGGGGCGGAAGAGAAGGCGCTTCCGGGTAGACACATATACCATCTGCCAGCAACAGGCGTAAGTCGTCGGTTCGACCCCGGAGTCGACAATGCTTTCCTTTTCTTCACCACTCAGCATAGCCTTCACGTCGTGCTTAAATCCACTTGTGAATTCTAGAAACGATATATACAAACTAGAGTTTCTCCATACTACCACATTTCTACTCTCAGTTATCGGCACTTTACTAAAAAATTATCATTCTATGTACGTTTATGAATAACTGCTGAAGAAACTAGTCTAGCAGGTGTTCCACAAGGATCTATATTAGAACATCTTTTGATTAATATATATGTGGCGGATATTCCTAATTTCCGTACAGTTAGTAGCGCTATGTATGGTTTCCACCTCCCACTATGAATTTATAAATCACTCAACATACTTTCAGACTGGTTGAGTAAATGTCAAATCAAGCTAAACACAGCGAAATATGAGGCTAAATTTCTTACAATCTGACGCCCAACAAACCCTAAGAACCTGAACATTAAACAAAGCAATAAAATATTTCGAACTGCATATATACTTTAGACTGACGTGGAAATATCATATCAGTCATCAGCTATCTGAAGCCTACGGCTCTGATTGCATCCACTTATAATCAAGAAAAGCTCCCCCAGAGCTGAAAGCTCTCTGTTACTCAAGCTGCAAAAGCTACGCGAGTGAGTTGGTAACAATATTTGCAGAACGTTCTCCTCACAAAGCACTAGTGAGAGGACGGGGTTTTACGCAAAGTTAATCCAGTTACGTGTGGTGTTCAAACGGCTGTCTCCTAGTGCTACTTTGATCTTTGTCTATCCAAAGAGTCACCTGTAGCAACAATTAAAATCGATATTAATAATACTTACGAATTTTAAAGCAATGAAAGCTTCGATTAACTACGTCCAGTCAGATGCATGATTCCAATCATTGCATTAATAATCCTTCTCCAAAGCATATGTTTTTTTTTTTTTCCGATACTACTTTTACTATACTGAAATGAAAACAAAAGTACCTAGAGAAACTATACTTTTAAATAATACTATAACACCGACTGGATGCGTGAATAAGTATTCCTTACATTATTTTCCTTTCCTTTTTATCTATCGTCATGCAAAATATTTTTTATTTTTATTTTTTTTTATTTTTTTTACATAGTGTAACTTTACGATTCACCTTTTCTGTGCACAGACTGATACTTGTATGATTCTTATACGATATAGTGTTTAATACATTTACCTTTAGTTTGCATTCTAATACTTGTTATCAAAAATATCTGTTTTAAAATGTATCTCCGTCAACATGTGGCAAGCTCTCGCAACAATCTTTTCGTTGCCAACGATATACTTCCTCCCGTATCCGCCGAAAGTATTCTAAGTCAATAAATTATATTAAATATTGTTTGCCTCATTCTGAAAGACTACTATTATTGATTTTGTTTCACGTATCAGTTGAGATGATTATCATCAGTAACCTTACACAGGCCACCCATTGTGGAAGTAGTTTTTCATGACGATGGGGACCACTGCACATTGGGTTGCACTGAGGATATGGAAAGTAAGACAGCGATCCATGTCTCCTAATAGTAATATTCTTGTTAATTGTGACCATTCTTGACATAACTGTTTACGTCTATACGGGTCTTATATTAATTGAAAGTGAATTATTAAACATTCAACTAAACTACTTTTATGCACAATTTGCAATATTTTTTTTCGTGTAACGGTGGACTTTGTGTGCACAGTAAGTGCATATTTGTTCTGAAGTTCCAACTTAATGACTAATTAGTAATGAGAAATACGGTTTTCCTTTTTTTATTTGGTTGGGACTTTACTGCTTATCGGCGTCGACATTATTATTGGCGCAGGCAATTTTGGTTTAGGCAGGGGACGGAAATCAGTCATAGGCAGGGGACGGAAGTTAGTCATCATATTTTGTAAATATCACCCATTACTCTTCTTGAAGTCTCTTGAAACCATGGAACAACGAAAATCTGAAAGAGTATGACCTGGATTAAACCAGTGCCCTCTATAATGACAGGTCCAAACTTTCTGTCTTTGCCTCGATTACCGATGATTAACATCGTGGCACCAAATATAAGTGGGCTGAAACAGTTTTTCGTTCGATTTAGAAATGGATGATTGATTAAAGTAACCCTAAAAAAAATACTTTATGTGTATTTAGCCCGTATCTCACTATCACCATAATCAAATCATTAACCGACTAATAATAAAATATGCGGTCCTTTTTCTGTATTTTCGATAGTTTACATTAATGTTTATTGAAGTATTAGGGTCACACGGAATTGAAAAGATGTCGGGCTTGTGAATTCTGAACTGTTTCACATATAGGGATAATGCGACTACAGAAATATGAAGACAAGCAGTTTTGGGAAGTACACATGTTCCCTCACACGGTTATTCTTATACTGACTACGTAACTGATTGGTCTATTGCAGTTTCCTCTGTGGATTCAGTTCCAAGAAATTAATGAGCAAGATAAGTGATTTTAATTTTATCCGTGGTCGCTCCATCCGTGTGGTTTGGTAATATAGTCTGGTGAAGCTTTTAAACCTAATGGTCGATGTAACTATGTTTGTTGGACGTATGAAATTCCACACATGTGAAAAAGGAGCGATTAATCTTTCAGGTATACCAGCATCTTCAAGAGGAATTGTGGGGGGAGTTCGCTTTGAAGTGATATTCACTGTAATTGCACGAGACATAACAAATCTTAATAGCATCACTTAGAGTCACAGGATTACCTTAGATGGACTGAAAGTTTTAACAAGCCGTGTTTTAATACAACCAAAAATTTCTTCCTGTAACGTACCTTCACATCAACTACAGTTTCTCCTTTACTGCTCATCATCTGTCTGTGTTATACACACTCCAGTCCTGTGAGACTCAAAGTGTAGACTACATTATTTAACAAACATTCCCCGGTTATACAGGGTGTCCAGCATTGAAAGAAATCCTGCAACCACAGTTAGGCCACATCATGTCCTAACATATGACAAAATTTTATTTTAGGAAAAGTCTAAACATTTTCGAGATGTATATTTTTTTTAATGTGATTTTGTTCAGTTTATTCAATGCCATTTAAACAAATTAGGACTTTTTAAATCCTATTTTTTTTTAAATTTACTCCAGGATGTTTAAGTTATCTATAACAATGTTATTTTTTTCCTAAAACGTTAAAAAAAACTTTAAAAATCTTATGAAAAAGGTGTATACAATTTTGTACAAACGGCTGAGTTTGACAGCCTGTGGTGAAAAAACAATGTGCTAAGTGGATCGTGCCAATTTCATTAAAATATTGTTTCGTTATTGTCAATTTTTAAATGGTATAATTGTTTGACATTTCTTTTAAAATTATGTTTTTATGGTAGTTCTAAATCACGAAGCATGGTATTTTGAACTTTATTAAAATAAAAGTCTATCGAATTGAATTATCATAAAACAATCATTTTAAAAGAAGCAAAAAATAATTATAGCATTTAAGATTTTTTATAAATTTTTTAACGTTTTAAGAAAAAAACACTTTTAAGCGACTCAAATACTTTGATCAAATTAAAAAAAATCAAGGTTCAAAAAGTATTAATCTATAGCAGGGGTGGCCAACCTGTGGCTCGCGAGCCACATGCGGCTCTTTGAAGGATTATTTGTGGCTCTCGATAAATGTACCTGAGTTCCCTTTTCAATTTCGTGTTATTATATTTTTTTAAATTATTATCGTTCCGTAAGTGTTTCAAAATGTCTTTTAAATTACTCATAACAAATATGAAAGACTAAGTGCAACGTTGTAACAAATTTCATTTCCGTCCAAGTTAAGAATGATATGACTCATCGAAAACTGTGCGAACGAACATAAACAGTGGTCTAATCGACCTACTCCAGACGGATTTTGAATTTAGTAAACTTTCATTGCAACGGACAGTTGACACTGTGATCTGGAGGAAACAATTTGTATCACTCTTACTATGGGTATAATTTGTAATTTGGAATTTTTGGTAAGTTAACTATAATTTGTTTCGTAGTATGTAACACGTGTTATTGTTTTAATAACACAAAACTTGTATTTTCTAAATTTCATTATTTCAAGTTCTTTTAAAAATATGACGACAGAGAACGAAAATAAAATAAGAAAATATGAGCAAGAAAATAGAAGATTTAATAATGAGTGGGAGGAGAATTTCTTTTTTATTAACAATAACAGAAAAGCATTATGTGTTATTTGTAATTCTACGGTCAAAAATAATAAAGCAAGCAATTTACGTCGACATTATGAAACAAATCATTCTCAGTTTTCTAAGCAGTATCCACCAAATTCCAAATTAAGACCAGACAAACATGCTTCTTTAAAATCAAAATTAAATAAACAACATTCAATTTTGATGACCTTTAGCAATGAAGCTAATAATGTGGCTGAAGCCAGTTTTTTATTGCCTGGAATATTTCTCGTACAAAACGCCCGTATGGAGAGTTTATTAAAAAAAAGTTGGAAGATATACTTAAAGTTTTAGATCCAAATAATGCAGCATTGCACAAAGTTGTTTCGTAAATTCCCATCTCGAGACACACAACCGAACGAAGCTTAACTGCAATTAATTCACCTCTTGAAAATAATTTAAAAAATGATTTTTAGAACTGTATTGTATTCAACTTAGCCTTTGACGAATTGACAGATATCACAGATCTTCCGCAATTGGCAGTTCTCATACGTTTTGCTTCACCTGACTTTGTTGTTAAAGAATAATTATTAGATTTAGTAGCACTTCAAGAGTCAACCCGCGGTGTTTATATTAAAAATTCATTAGATTCCATAATAAAAACTTTTGATGTGCCTCTTAATAAACTTGTAAGCATTGCAACTGATGGAGCTCCGGCAATGCTGGGTTAAAAAATAGGTCTTATTGGGCTTTTAAGAGATGATTCTCAAATTCCACAATTCATACCGATTCACTGCATAATTCACCGAGAACATCACGTTACAAAATATCCTGATGTTATGAAAACAGTGTTACGCATTGTAAATTACATTTGCACCAATGCAAAAAATCATCGACAATTCAAAAATTTCCTTGAAGAATTAAAGGACGAAGAACTTCCAAATGATATTAATTTCTTTTGCATTGTTAGATGGTTTTCTAGCTACAACGTATCTACATCGATTTGTAAATTTGTTGTTCCGATAACTGCATTTCTAAAAGAAAAGGAAATAACCTATCCAAAATTAGACGGTGACAAGTGGTTGCAAGACTTAATGTTTTTGACTGTTGTCATGGAACATTTGCAAACACTGAATTTACAATTGCAGGGGAAAGATAGAATAATATCTGATCTCTCACAGTGTATATTTAGATTTCAAACTAAATCACAACTTTTTCAAAATAAAACATTTTGTCATTTTCCTCGAATTAAAATAATTTGTTCCAATACTAAACAAGAAAAACTCAACGAGTATATAAAAAATCTAGAAGGAATCTTGACGAAATTCCAAAATAGATTTCGAAACTTGAAACATTTTAAATCGTCTCTTGATTTTTTTCTAAATCCAGTTGAAATTAACATAATTCAAGGTGAGTTTTCATTTCCAATATAATTATGACCCAAAAAGCATTTGGAGAATTAGAATTAATAGAGATGCAAGAAGATCAAGCTCTACAATTAAAATATAAGTCGACGCCGAATACTAAATTTTGGAAATTTTTACCATAATCGAAGTATCATGAATTAAAAATGGCTGCTTGTCGAATTATTTCAATATTCGGAACAGCGTACTTATGTGAATCATTTTATTCCACTTTAAAATTCGTGAAATCCAAACACCGATCTGTATTAACCCACCAGCATCTCAAAGAATTACTGAGAAGTGCTGTCACCAATTATTCACCAAATTTTAAAGAACTATCAAGAGAAGTAAAATAAATGTGTTTAATTTTTAACATTTAAATTCAATACACATATTTTTCACTTTTATTCATATGTTTTCAATAAATAATTTCTGTAAAAAAATTTAATACCTTTTAAATACGTATTTAATTGCGGCTCGCGAATAATTTCAAATTTTGAAAAATGGCTCGTACTATCAACGAGCTTGGCCACCCCTGATCTATAGCAATGGCATGGAATAAACTGAACAAGTCCCACGTTTCGAAAAATAATTTAAAAAATAAATATCTCGAAGATTATGATACTTTTACTAAAATGAAACTTTGTCATTTAGTAGGAAATGATGTAATCTATGTACGGTTACAGGATTATCTTTTCATTCCTGTATATCCACCTGCTGAGAGTTATTGTTCCTATCACTGTGTACTACCGTAGCCCTTATTTTTAAGCTCTCACCCTCTCAGGTATTTCTAATTGATCTAAAACTGACAGCAGAAGATAGTTGTGTCATTTCCATATTTATTTCTAAATGGTGTCCCAGGGGGAGTGAAATTTAATATTTTTCCGCTAATTGAATGAAAAAATTTAATACTGCCATGAACTGTACATAAGTAGTAATTTTCTTCCTCGGCAATAATTATGTTTCATCCTGCAACTAAACTAACCTTCGGAGTCCCCCAGCCAACAGTGCCTTACGCAATTTATTTTACGCGCAAGAATTTTATTTTTTTATCAGTGCATCATGGAAAGTCAGCTTATCAGAACTGATTTTTTTTCTAAACACTTTTGAAGAAAGCCATGCCATAAAATTGGATGGAGTAGATTCATAGATACAAATATTTGAGGAAGAATATCACAAAAGATATGCATTGCACCTAAAAAAAGAAATATAACAAGAGCAGCCATGACCAAACTGGCATTCCGTAAAGAAACGAAGGTTGTTTCTTCACCAGTCAATAAAGATCTGCTAAAAAGACTAACGAAATGTTTAGTGTGGAACTTGAACTTTATGGAAAGAAGGTGAGATATAAATGCGAAGGAAAATTAATGGGAATACTAGAACATATAAATTACGGGGAAGTGTATTGGATGTTGCAGTAGATTTGTTTACAGAAAATAATTAACGAAATTAGATTTAATATTACGAATTTAGTCAGTACTTAGACTCAAATTGGGGTGTCAGCGTAGGGGAGACTAGGTGACTTAGAATTTTATGGACTGAACTGCAAATAACGAAATCCTGTCTGCTAAATCGTAAGCGATGGGCAAGTAAAAGGAGTGTTGAAAAAGGTCGCTGTTATATTTACCTTTTATGGCCCTCGAAACTAGAATACACATCTGCAATGAAATGAGAGATGGAATTTGTGTAGACCCTAATACAGCCTAACAAGTGGTTAGATAAATATTCTTTATGCATGACATTCTGTTTCTGCTATTTATTTACCGTTGTGACAGCAATACTTTGCTATCGAGCAAGGCTGGTGAGCACTTGAGGAGACCTAGTTCGATATCGGGGCAGGTCATCAGGGTTTTTTTTTAGATCTCTCCAATCAAATGCCGATACGATTGTTTCGTGAAGATAATGGTCGATTCATTCCCCACCCTTGCACGCAGTTGTGTGCAGTTCCATGGATTTTCCGTTTTGGTTTTCTTCCTATCAAAAATATGATATTAATATATTAATACGTATTTTATTTTTTCCGTAATTAATAGTTCTATAAGCATTTAATTCAGTCTGATAACGCTTTGTGGGGAGTATATATGAATAATTAAGGACTTCCATAAAGTTCATCGCTACCTTTTCTTTCCTCTACGTTAGTAGCTTTCTACATTAGTGACTAGAGTGTAGATATCATGTTGCGAGGGTCGTCAGGCTGATCCCAGCTTAGATTATAGACGGGTTCAGCTAAGCCATGAGTTCTTCTAATGTCGCAAATTAAATACATGGTGATAACAACACAATTATTTTCTGGTAGAATATCCTCCAGTTAGAAATCAGTTTAAAATAAAACTTATTTTGTGATCTGGTAGCACACAACACACTCCGTGGCAGGAGCTGCTGAGGCAATGTTACAGTGTCTTTTACTCGATTCGGCGATGACGAACATATTTTGATCATCCTGAACCTATCCTGCTGAGTAAGATGTATAGTGCTGAACAATTCCTGATTAACAAATTGTGGGAAAACTCCAGGGATAAATCGGAATATCGCATGTTGTGAGGATATACGACGTTGTTGATAGAGCTTCATCCGAAGGAAGTGGACGCAAAACTTTGAGGCATCTTTTGTGACTCGAGGAAAGTAGGCTTAAGTAACAATAAACTACCTAATCCCACCTTTCGTCTCCAATCTTCTAGAAAAAGAAATCAATACACTCAACACGCCATCACTGTTATTCACACATATCATCACTATCCAACGTGAATGTGCCTGGCATTCGGGTGGACTTGGGTTCTATTCTCATTTCGGTTTTTCTTAGTTTCTTGAAACCAGACGAACGTCAAGATGATTTCCTCAAAAGGC
This sequence comes from Vandiemenella viatica, assembly GCA_031002005.1. Classification (NCBI taxonomy): domain Eukaryota; kingdom Metazoa; phylum Arthropoda; class Insecta; order Orthoptera; family Morabidae; genus Vandiemenella; species Vandiemenella viatica. Next base: position 77,938,919 of record JARYHS010011408.1, on the reverse strand, counting down.
CGTGGCCGATTCCCTTCCAGTTCCTTACCTCCTTTCCCGCCTATCAACAGTTAGAAATGCAAGGAGAAACAAACCTATTTAAATTTTCAGATTAATTGCCATGTAGATGTAGTTCCCGCCTACGACTACATTTGGTCTGTTGTAAGAATATCGTAAGGAATGATTAGGTTAGGATAATGAACTAGTGAGCTGTTACTTGAATTTCGTAACTTCTTTGATTTTGCTTGCATATGCTTTATTATAGCACGTGATATTTTCTATCTATATGAACAAAAAGCAGTGCTAGAGTGGAAGCCAAGAGATCATTAGAGATTCGAGAGGAAGACCACCAGACGACGGCACAAGGACATACTCAGAGTTGTTGGAGTCAACTGGCAGAGGATCATCCAAGATCTTTGGACTTGGAGAAAGACTGCTCAAGTTCTATCTGAAGAGGCAGCATCATTTAATGATTGAACCGACTGATGATGGTGATGCTTCAAACGACGTAGTGTTTTCCCTTTGTGGCAGTATATCTAACCACTTAGTGATAGAGAGTGAATGGACTGCTGCTGATTTTAGATCACCGTGTGAATCACCTCTCAGTTGGCACGGTAGACGGCGTGTGAGATATGGCCTCACGGCTGCAGCAACAGGCGACTATGGAGTAGCAAGGACCTCATCGACAGCAAGGGCGACAATATAGACGGCGAGGACGCAGACATCAGACGGAATGAGGGCGAGGGGGGAGTCCAGAACAATGCGGCTATTTTGATCGTCGCCTTAATTACTCCCGCGGAGGTCCCACCAATAGGTGAGAGAGGCTCAGTCTGAGTGCGTTAGCAGTGCGTGCACACAGGCCAGGCCTCAGTCCCCAGCCGTCAGCCGTCGTCCGGACCAGCGCCCGTCAGTCCCTCGAGATGGAGTCATCAGAGTCGCAACTCGGTAAGAGCAGCCACCTCACGCTGATATTTACTCAAAGATTATTCACAGTCGTCCCCCTGCACAGCGAAAGTCCCACGATTCGATTGTATGCAGAAGTCAGTGGTGTGGTCGAGTTGCCTCAAGCACCTGTTGACAACATTCTCCACGCCAGGCCGATGCCAGCAGCTGGCTTGTCGAGCAACGCGCGGTCTGTGTTGTGGTATCAGGCCATTGCCAGCCAAATTTCAGGATAAACCATTGTACGACCAACTTGAGCCGCATAGGAGATCACGCTGAACCCGTTAAAAGACAACAAAAATCGAACTAAAGATAGTTGACACTCTGACGTGCGACTCTTGTGATGTAGTCTACCATTCATGCTGAGATGCAAGCTCTACTGCGCGACTAAAAGAGAACTGTTAGAAGATGGGTCACATATAGCCGACATAATCTCCCTAATGTGAACTCTTGTTGTCCTAAAAAGACTAATTTATTTATGTTTCTCGAACTAAAAGTGTGATTTTAATATAAGCTTTTCTCACTCACTATGTCTGGTTACATTAGCTTATGGCTAAAGCCGTAAATAAAATAAAATAATAAAGCAAAAAAGACATATTGCGCACATAATCTCCCAGATGCGAACCCTCGTTTGTCCTAACAAGATGGCGGTGAAACTAATTCACTTATATGTTGCTAGAACTAAAAGTGTGATTTCAACACAAGTTTTCTCACTGCATTGTATTTGGCTAAAGCCATAAATAAAATATTAAGACAAAATGTTATCGCTCTATGTTAAGCGTACTAAGGGAGTAATTTAGAAATTAAACACATGTACTACGGTGCTATTGGTTGCATTAGCCTTTGGCTAAAGCCATAAATAAAACTGTAAGGGTTGAAACGATAGAGATTATTGTAAAATCTGTGATGACCAAACAATATTAGAGGTTAATGTACTAGAACGTAACTTAAGTATGAGCTAAAACATTTAATATAAAGTTTCATAGTGCGATAATCATATGCAGGATCGTAGGTGCCGTTTATTGGGGTGTCTTAGGGTAGTTCAAAAACGTCGATTAACGTTTGTACTCAAATTCACGACAAATGACTAACAAATGGTTAATGATAATTTTTCGTAAGGTTCCATTCGCGGGGAGTTTCAAAAATCACTAGTAAGAATAAAAAACGAAAACACTTATCAGCTAATTGGTGTCAGAGTTTGAAAACATTATAAATTTACAACAATAATTATGTAATATGGCAGCTAGTTTCAAAAGCAGCAAACAGAATTGGAGCGACAGGCAAAAATTACAGCGCTAATAGAATTTCAGACAAATTTTGTATCTAGATAAGACCGGCATTGAACTGCCCTAACGCACATAAAAAAATCTTCCATCTACTCAACAAACAGCTGTGGAAGTCTACCCTTGTGTTACATATTTCCAGAACAAGTCTAGGAAACTTCAGAACTAATTGATGATTTAACACCTGAAATGATTACTTCACCAAAACCACGAATTTGAAAGCATGGTGCTAATGATTCTGGTAATATCAATTTATGCAGACTACGAAGTTTCAGATCAAAGTTTTTTAGTTCAGTTTCATCTCATTATTTTTGTGGATTTTCTTAAACCGAGTCTGGTAGTGAGATGTAACGCTCAGGCCTGGCATAAGGAAGGACGAGAGTTCAGATCTCCGTACGGCCGTCGACATTTCGGTTTTCCACCGTTTCCCAAAATCACAACAAGTGAATGGTTCCTCCAAAGTCAAGGAACGATTGCTTCCAGTTCCTCGACTCCATTCCTCTGTCGCCTCTAATGGTTTCGACGAGGCATAATGTCCGAATTAAAAAATAAAAAGATTTTTCAGAAGTGGGATTAAAGTTTACATCAACGAAGAGGGAAATTTTCATTAATGCCATATTTCGTGAATCAAATCCAGTGTTAAAAAATCCTTTCTTTAAATTTTATATATTTCTTTTACGCAAAGTCTACTAGAAAACTTACTTAGTGGAAAGGTACCAACATTTTAGACATCATTTCAACTATACCAGTCTAAGTTATATCAGTTTATTCCATAGAATGTCCAGAATAAACTGCACAAACTGTTGTCTGGCAGACATGGAGACATCAGTTATTTGTCCTTCGGGATTTATGCCTCGTCGACGTAGAGATCATCAGGAGAGGATTAGTTTTTTTTTTATGGGTTTACGCCTCGCCTACATCAAGGTCATTAGAAGCGGGAAAGAAATAGGGACACGGAACACGAAGGAATCTAGCCATGGCCTTTTGAAGAAAGCATCCCGCCATTCACCTGGAGTGATTTGGGGAAACCGTGGAAAACCCAAATTTGGTTGCCCAAGCTGGGGATTCAAACCCGCGTCTTCCCGAATGTGAGGTGAGGACGTTGCCGCTCTAGGGGATAGTGAAGAGACAGGATGAAATTAAATTATAGCATTTTGCAGTACTAACTCATCTTTTGGCTAGAGATATTTGGGGAAACCATGAAAACCGAAATATGGAAGTATCATGTGTTATCATCGAGACTTGCCCTCCTTGTCCACCATTTATTCATCTTTCTTGCTGTAGATCGCTCTCTGCTTGTCTGGGGTACCTTTGCTCTACTGCAATTCGATATTAATTATTATCACGTAAAGATGGGGGTGTAGAGAAATCACCACCGGTGCCTGTGCTCCATTGCAATTAAATTAATTAAAATTAAATTTAATACTTTAATATACCATCAACATCGGCCTTTTTCTGCCAATTATGGAATAAGTAGGTTATAAATTTGAGGACATTTACCGTTTTATTCGTGTGCGTACTACAGGTTATTACGACATTTGATACGTAAACGTTATCGACTATTAATTTAAGACATAATGCGTCACTACTTCCCGCATTGGTGTGCGCATGCGCATTGACTGCTCGGGTTTCTAGTCGCTAGGGCCTTACAGGGTGTCTTACAGTCGGCTGGTGACTCAGACATAACAGATGTTATCAACAACGAGATATCAGTCGGAAATTTCTGAAACAATGATCTGATACGGAAGATAGGAAAAATGTCTTGTGCAACGAAGCAAAGTGGATTTGGAAAAATAATTCTGGTTTACAATATATATTCACACAGCATTCATCCTCATTATTTAATGTTTGATTATGACTCATGATGCAATAATAACGCGTTAACTGCGAAATTTTATTTCAGCTATTAGCTGACGATGTTATAATGATATGATTCCTCTAACATTTAACAATTTTTCACTCAATTTGGTAATAATATTGTTCTAATTTAAACGGAAACTTTAAATGTTTCGTGAAGGAATGTTGTAATCAACTAACGTTAATTGACAATTACCATTTTATGGTATAATAACAGACAGAATTCGAATTTAGTTATCTTGTCCTTATGGACCTCACATTACAGGCGTTCCTGCATCGCCTTAATTAAGAAACAGACAGTGCAACAAGGTACAGAATTATTCTAGGCCTAATCTATTTATTAAAAAAAAATAAGATCTACTTACAAAGAAAGTATAAGTTCTAGTGAGTTAAGTGATACAGCATCGAATTCAGAAGAACTTAAGTTTTCTCTACAAGTGTTCAATATGGGTTCCTTTGGCACAAAGCAGGCATCTCACCTGAAAGCGATTTCGTCCCTAATCTTATATATCATATCACTGTCTTCGGTTGTAACTGCTTCTGTTATTCGAATTCGGAGGTCGTTTAGATTTGTTGGAATAGGTGGAAGAAAAACTTTGTCCTTAAGTAGCCACATACAGAAAAGTCTTACGGTGTTAGATCAGTTGATTGTGGCACCCACGACATATCCAGGAAATCGTTTTATACATATATACATATATACTCTGCAATTCACAAAAATTGTGGGTGGCAGAGGATAAGTAAAAAATCTTTTTGTGGAGATGCGGAGGTACATCATCCATACCATCCTGAATGTTTGCCGTTATATAGTCTTCCAGCGTATCCAGATAGGAAATGTCATTTACGATTTTTTCGGGGGGGGGGGGGGGAGGTAAATTCACCTCAACAGAATATAGTGCACAAGAAAAATGTTTATGTTAAGAGAAATCCCACGACTTCACGTGGGTTTTAAAAACCCCATATCCTGACACTGTCTCTATTTATCTTGCCATTGGTATGTAACGTAGCCTCATCACTAAAAACAATTTTATTAAGAAACTTGTTATCAGTGTCCATTCTTTCAAACATGCCTTCACAAAATTCATATCTTTTTGTATATAACTATTACTCAAAGTTTGCAATAATTTCATTACGTATGGCTTAAATTTCAGACGTTTCATTAAAATAGTGCACACTGTCGTTTGGGGAATCTGTAATTCTAAGCTGGCACGTGTAGTTGATTTCTTGTGACTGCCGGTCATGTCTGGCGCACTGCTTCGACGTGTTCATCTGAAGTTCGAGGCCGACCTTGACCTCGGTTCCTATGTTATACACAACCAGTATCGAGCAGTAATAATCGGTCTTTAAGGTGGTTCCTTGTGATATTTCGTCCTGAATCTCCTGTGAACAGCAGTGGCCGATCGCGACTCATGAAACCCCATACAACAATGAGCACGCTCCGTACCAGTTTACGAATCCATGATTACTAAATAAAGTTTGATTGTCGTTTAAAACGTATAATGATGCGCTCTAGCGGATGTAACGTAAACTGGAGGATACGCAGGAAATTATGAAACTCACTAGTCCTCGCTACTGCAGATGGTTCGGAAGCTTGATCAAATTAGAATAACCTTGTATTTCAGCCATAGTGACCAGTTACTTGTCTCGTTGTTCTGTGAGTCAATGAAACTATGGATGACTTGAGCCCCCCAACCAGAGAGTGTAGTCGTCCTGTGTGAATCGAATAAGCCTTTTTGAAAAATTGGTACTGTATTATTCTGTTTACGTGACGAATAATTTGTCAGGTGAAGGTTGATGTTCCTTGGGTCCCTATGTAACACGAAAGCGGCTAATATACTAGAAGGCCTCAATTCAAACTCTCGATTTTATGAACCATTTAGTGAAAATTAATAGTAAGAGCACTGATTTCATCACCATCATGTATATAGTTCGACCTGTTTTTAAAGAACAGTTCATTTTTACTCCATTTAATCAAAATACTTGTTCTGTCTTACCATAGTCACGAGTTTCCTGTTCTAATCATGATTTCTCTGAGATGAAAATATACGCCTAAAACCTGAACCAAAAACTGTAACAATCAGTGAAGTCCACATTTAAATGTACGATAAAGATACTTCTGTTTCATGAGATCCGTAGATTTTTTTGATTATATCAAAAACGAACGGCTCCAGGATAAACTAGAATAACCCCTTCTCGAATAAAGTATACTTCCCACTGGTTCACTTGCTGTAACGTTAAAATTGTTTGTCGTCAAAATTACCACGGTGCATTAGCTCTATGCCACTGTCAGTCTCCAATCATTCAGTGTAAACGAAATAAATAAATTGAAAAATAATAATATTTGTTGCAAAGAAACGTTAAAGAATTAAATTCTAGAAAGGCACAACCTCTCCCACAAAAAAAAAAGTTTCCTATACGCCATTTTTTATTTTCTGTGCCGGTTCTGTAATGATGGAGATTACATAATTTTTATCAGGTAAGCATCGCGAATGCTGTCTCTAGTCTCTCGAATCATTCACAACAGAAATGGGGAAGGTTTGTTCGATGCGGCTTGACATTTAGGGTCGTGTATATGTTGAGACTCATCTTTAAATTAGAAATTATTGAAGAAATTTTTAGAACAGTTGTTTCCCATACGTAAAAATAATTCAGTTGAAGAATTAAATATTCCTCCAATTTACATATTATTTTCCATTCTCGTGATAATGGCAGTTCACTGTGTACGATCCCGGTCAAAAAATTACAAACATGATGAATTATGATTTAGTAAAAAAGAAACGCCAATTTAACTTTTGTTGCGGTTATGTTTATTCGGACGCGTTGCCTTTCATAGATCTGTGGTCAGCGATCCAGAGTTTACTGGAAAATGTTTCTAGTTTACACATTTTGTATATATTTTATTGAGATTACATATGTATATGGGTAGTATAGTCTAATTACATTTATGTTTCTGTTTTGAGTTGTGGTAGTTGATCACCTAAACCTTCACCAAGTACAGGTCCGAATAAACGTTGGAGTTTTTTTTAAATAATTTCTCATTTTAACAAGAAGCTTCAGAAAAAATGGGTTACTATAATCACGTATTAAAAGTGGATATTGTCGAATCCATTGTAACTTGACAAGAATATTCCAGATCACAACACATTCACAACTATTTACATGTCACGATAGTTTCTCTCTGAATGCCTCTAACTTTCGAATATTCTACCCTGTAAGACTGTCGTGTAGAGAGCTTTTCTTTTTTAAAAAAATGAGCTTTACAGCTCGTCAACTTCGTAGGCATTTATTTGTTTAATTTAATTGCGATGGAGCGCACGCTCCGGTGGCGATACCCTAATTTATCTGATTACTCCTTTTTATTTTATTTTTTAATTATCTTATATAATATGAGTGTTATATTCATCGCTCATCAATTTTTGCGAACTACAAATTTTATTTTGAAATTCCATCTCCGTTTTTGGTAAATTATTCTTCACTTGGAAATTCTTTCCAATTTCTAAGAAACTTTTCCCACTCCTTTATACAGGAAATAAAGTACCAGTTTGTGGTCTTGATCATCTTTTACCTTCCACGAACTATTACTAATTCTTCCACCGATATTCTTCCAGGCCACATCACCGACATATGCCTTGTACATTCCCAGTACTCTCTTCACCCTCCTCCTATCCTCCAATGACTCCCAATCCAGTTCCTTCATCATATGAGTCACTGACTGGGTCTCGCTATAATTTCAACAAACAAACCTAACTGCTCTTCTTTGCATGTCCTCCAACTCCTGTATTTGATACTCAAAATATGGGTCCCAAACTATACAACAATATTAAACCTAGGGTCTGGCCGAAGCTTTGTACCCCAATTCCCTAACTTCACTGGTTCATCATCTCATCTCCCTCTCCAGTAAATGAAGAATTTTGTAACATTCCTGGCAATGTGCTATGCCCACATGAGTTTATTATCAAACGTTATGCCAAGATATTTAAACTTCAAGTCTTCAACAAGCAATTCTGACCCTACCTTATAATCATAAATAATCTTTAGTTTTTTGTGTGGGTAACTAATAAGCTGAATATTATTGGTATCTATCTTCATTCCATGCTGGTCTACACATTTAAATTTTCTATCTAGGTCACCCTGCAGCTGTTCAGTCTTCTAGTGTTTCATTCCTATTATATACCATAATGTCATCTGCAAACAACCTAAATTCTGACCGTGAACCAAAACTGAAAGATGACTGGAGTAAAAACGGGAAGGACTTTAGCCACGCCCTTCAGCAGGAACAATGTCCGCCGAAAAATCGAAATCTGGATCGCCGAGAGTTGAAACCGTGTCCTCCCGCCATCAAGCTCGAACGTAAACGGCTAGTCCACCACGCCACGTCTGCAACAAATATATTTCACTTGAATCCCTCAGTATATTGTCTCGTGATATATCCTTCAGAGAAACATTAGCGAACAGTATTTGTTTTTGCTTGCTGGCGTTTGTAGCACTTTTGTCTTTGCAACAAGCTGCCCATAGCGAGAGGCTCCAGTTCGAGTCCATCCTCAGGTAGGGGTCCTTTAATTAAGTATTGTACTCGTCCTGTGCTGTCCATACCACGGAAGTTAGTAATATTTCTACCGATGAAATCTCAAATGCTGAGAAAGTAGGAAACTGTGGATACCAATTTAAATAAATTTTAAGTAGCCCCAGTTCCTTTCTAGTCTTTCGTCTATGTCTTCATTAACGTACTGCCTTAGATATTCCAGATCTTTGGGTGAGTTATTTATCCACCTCAGCCTGTCAACGCATCAAACTTTAATGAAAAACAATTTGAGACTCACTTCATCTACAGCAACATAAATTTACAGCACAAGACCATCGATAACAGTAGACATTCTCTGTTGTGTCAGGTAGGATTTCGATGTATCATACCAGTGGGAGACTTCAACCTGACAGATACAATTTAAAATCTTCCAACCTTGCGTCTGATTAAAGCCTCAGAAGCTGTGGAGGAAAGAATTATGACCCGAGTGTTAATGGGAACTGTAACATTTTCTCAGTGTTTTTAGCACCTTTTAGACGAATTTAGATTGTTTCAAAATTCAATGCCGGTCAAAAGTCTGAAGAGTAGATTTATGTAAGGTGTGGCTAGAGTATTTACGGCAGAATCGCTCCTTGGTTTACATATTTTCTGGTGTCATACAATCTACCAACGTTTTGACTCGGATGAAGCATGAATTCAGTTTATCTACTTGTAACATTGTTGTGTTGATTCTAGAATACACAGTGCAATAACATATTGGTGATTGTTGCTTGGGATAATTTTAGTACCATAACCACTGATCAACGGGGAATCTATTTCTCGATCGCTGCCAACAGTGATCTCAGCAACACTCAATAGTTGATTGTAGTTCATATTTCACAATTAATGGACATTAACCTTCGAATATGGAAGTGACTTAAACTATTGCATTTTTTATGTAGACAGCTTAAGTGTCCATTGCATTAATGTTGCTATGTGTCAGTTTATTCCTTAACGAGTAGCATACTCTAAAGCAGGGATGGCCAACCCGCGGCCCGCGGGCCACTTGTGGCCCGCGGTAGGTCATTTTGTGGCCCGCGGAGGTGGATCATTAATTCATTATATACGTAAGCTTTGACTTTCAATGGTGATATCTACACTAAGTTAAGCAGATACTCAACCAAGTCATCGCTCGATTGATCTTGCAGGGATGGATATTGCGGGTGTATAACCGAGCATTATCACGGCTAATGTTCCTATAACTTTCAGCGCGTTAGTGGTTCGCCTGACTGATTCTTAGAGCGCTTGTGTCGGTTATTGATGTCCTAGCAGTTAATGTTTCCACCCATAGATGGAAGTACACTCTTTGCTTTGATTATTGTATTTGATTCGAAATGCATTGTCTAATTTCCATGTGTCAGTTGTACTGAAGTATTTGTGGCGTTTTGTCGTGATCGACTTTTAAGAACTAGTTTCTGTTTTATATACGTCGTGTGTATGCAACTATTACTGGTATTAAAAATACGTGATATTTGTGTTGTTGCATCTTTACCGAATATATTCCCGGTATTATTATTTTTAAGCATTGCGATTGTAGTAGTTTCTGCAAAATACAAGCACGTGACTTTTATTCATTTCTCTTTCTATTTCAATTAAATAATGGCTTCAACTAGCAAAGATGTTGGATCAAAGAAGCGAAAAGCTGCAGATGAACTGAGAAGTTTTCAGGATAAGTGGACAATAATCTATTTTTTTGTAGAATTTAAAGCTAAGCCCATATGCAAAGAATCTGTATCTGTATTGAAAGACTACAACATGAAACTAAACATGCAAATAAGTTTGATGAGTACCAAGGACAATTTCGGTTAGACCAGGTAAATGACTTAAAAAGAAAACTTTCTGCACAGCAACAGATATTCACTAGCACTGCTGTAGAGTCAACATGCCACATAAAAGCGAGCTATGCAGTAGCTTCCATATTAGCCAAGAAATCGAAGCCGTATCCAGATGGTGAAATGGTGAAGGAATATTTGGAGAGCATCGTTGAAATTATGTGTCCAGAAAAGAAAAAGGAATTTTCATAAATAAGCCTCTCTCGTCAAACTATTACCAGGCGTGTGGAAGACATTGGGAAACATTTTGAAAATAATTTGAAAAAGATACTGCGCAAGTAGCGATTTTCTTAAGAGGTGTTAATATCAATTTAAACAAAACAGAAGAATTAGCGGCTCTATATCCACTTAAGAAGACTACAACTGCACGCGATTTGTTAGAGTCAGTTACAGCAACGTTAAATCGTTTTTCGTTAAAACTTCACAACTTATCTGGCGTGACGACGGATGGAGCTCCTGCAATGGTTGGAAAACATGAAGGTTTAGTAAAACTGATTGAAAATGAAACCTGCAAACTTGATAATACCTCATTATTAAATTTTCATTGCATTATTCATCAAGAGAATTTATGTGCCAAGTCTTTAAAAATGGATCATGTCATGAGCGTGGTTATCAAAATAGTGAACTTCATTAGATCGAAGGGGTTGAACCACCGTCAGTTCCAAGAATTCCTCAATTTGGATTCTGACTATAATGATCTTACACTTTATACTGAAGTAAGATGGTTGTCCCGTGCAAAAATGTTAAAAAGAGTGTTTGATTTGAAGGAAGAGATACAATCATTCTATGAAAGCAAGTTGAAAAGTATCCCAAAGTTTGAAGACGTGGCTTGGGTTTGAGACTTCGCGTTTCTAGTCGACGTAACTAACCCCTTAAATAACTTGAACATTCGTCTGCAAGGCAAAGACCAATTGGTTAATGATATGTTTGATATTGTTGCCGCGTTTCAAATGAAACTTGGGCTTTGGGAAAAACAGTTGAAAAATAAAAATTTCACTCATTTTTCCACGCTATCATTGGTAGCAGACGTCACACAGGCGTTGGCGATTACGTACAGTTCATTGATATCAAACTTAAAACTTGAGTTTGAAAACCGATTTCAAGATTTCAAAAAACATCATATTATTTTATCTGCATTTTTGACGCCATTCTCCGTTTATATAAATTCATTGCCAGGAAATTTGCAAATGGAGTATTGTGAATTGCAGTGTGACGCACAACTCAAGGAGAAATTCCACCAGGTTGGTTTGGAAGAATTTTACAGAAAATATGTGAACAAGGAGAAAAATCCTTCATTTTATAAACATGCTTTGCGGATTATTTCCCTATTTAGAAACACTTATGTGTGTGAACAGCTTTTCAGTCGGATGAACAGTATCAAGTCTCAAAACAGAACACCAATCACCGATGTTCATTTGGAGAACTTTATGCGTGTAGCCACAACTTCTCTCGATATCAACATTGATGCCCTTAGTTCTGTAAAACAATGTCAAAAGTCGCATTAAAATAAGTGTATATTTAATACTTCATTAAATATCTAATTTCATTTTAAGTGTTTTTTTCCTTCATGAAAATATTAATATTTTTTCCAAGAAAATATTAGTATTTTTCCAAGAAAATATTAATATTTTCCCAAGAAAATTATGCATGCGGCCCGGTAGAGAGTTGTAGTTCTAAAATTTGGCCCGGCTGCTGAAAAGGTTGGCCACCTATGCTCTAAAGGCTTATTTTACACATGTAACTTTAATGAAAATTTTTTGAGGGAGATATGTAATGTTTATATGAAGAAGGATATGGAGATATTGTGCAACCAGTTTCTCTATTTGTCATTTATTTATTTATCCGCCAAAATTGCTTTCAATAACATGCGTTCAACAGTTTTCTGTATCGGTGAATACATTTATTTTCCGTCAAGGTGATATGAGAGGTATCGTATCATTATTGACATTTATTTTGTTTTATAAATATTACTATAATTAATTAGGTTGCATAGCCTAAATCATTTTCCAGGATTCAATAACGAAGAGTTAATTATCGCATCATCGGAAATAAAGTGGGTACATTACTAGCAACTTACTTAAATTTTAGAAATTTATACCCAGTCTTGACCATTTCAACATATTAAAAGTACTGTATCTTTATGTTTTAGGTAAACGGGCTGGCTATTGTACAGGAACCCTAAATATTATCCACTTACCTAAAGATTAAAACTCACTCTATCTGCACTTCATTAGTGAAGTTTCCCTTCGCAACTCCTCATGATGCTTGGTTGAATACTCTTATCCTATACCGCCTGCAACCAATGGAAAACAGTTTCGACTTTTAGCTCTCTACTAAGAAATTCCCGGATAGAAGTCCTTACGTTAAATTAATAAGTTTACAGCCCCACCCCCCTTTCCATTCCCGAAAATTTTTTCACCCACGTCATGGAAAAGAGCTAGACAGATCTTTATGATCTGATGTCTACATGTTATTGAATTATGATAATTTCCTGCCTATCAAAGTGATCGAAATACTTTTAATACATCGCAAATAGAATGTTTGTTTCGCAAGCAGAGTTGACAGCAGCTCAACACATTCTTAGAGCACTGTAACCGCGATCTTACGAGAGTACCGGGTCAAATGCAGTTAGAATATTCACTCTAGATTTCCCAAATTCATCGGCTAGTACTTGACCTTTCTGTTATGGAGATGATACCTATATCTTTGATGATGATGATTATCCTTCACACGATGACCCACGCTTGGTGGTTGACTCGGAATGCTCCTAGGCAGCTTACTTGGTAAATTTAACTGGAGTGATTTTCCTTTGCTTTCCCACGTGATGGAATTGTTTGTGCTTGTTATTGTTTTGTGTGGATGATAACGATGCTTGTATAGATGTGTGTTGTTTGAGCTGTAAGTGAAATACGAAAGAGGGGAGAAAGTGAAACCCGTGCCGGCCCAGTCAGGTCTTCTCTTGTCAAAGACGCAGTGGCGTAGCTAGGTCAACAAGGGCCCCGGTGCAAATAAATTATTTTGGGCCCTCAGGCCAGATAGGCGACATTTTTTTGATATGTGTTACTGGTAGAGGCCCCCTGAGCTAAGGCTAGGGGGCCCCAAAGCGTACCTTTGGGGCCCCCTGAGCGTAGGTGCCCCGGTGCACTGCACCGCCTAGCCCCATAGTAGTTACGCCCCGGCAAAGACGCCATGGGAGCCGAGATGCTACATGTCCCTATACGACGGATGAAACACCATCTACACTGCTGTACGCAATGCGGGGAGATTTGGGAGTTAATCCGCTTCGGTGTACGATCTGGTGATTGAGAATTGTACACCACCACCTCTTCCACACTTCCGTCCAGGTCCTGAGGATGAACCAGCTAGCATGTGTCGGGCGCAGAACACCAACACGATGCAGAGCCACTCCATCTAATGGGATTGGTTTCTGTATTTTTTTTCCTTACTTACGGCTTTACGCTTCGTCGACAGTGAGGTCATTAGAGGCGGTATGGGACTCGGCACAAGAAACGGGAAGGAATTCGGCCATGGCCTTTTGAACGAAGCATTCCGGCATTTGCCTGAAGTGATTTGGGGAAACCATGGAAAACCCAAATCTGGATGTCCGGACGGGGATTCGAACCGGCATCCTCCCGAATGCGAGGCGAGAGCGTTAACCGTTCACCCACCATGCTCGGTGATTTCTGTGAAGTTACGCTTTACAGAATTAATCTGTTTACTCTAACTGAAAGGTGTCTTGCTGTATGTTATATCTGTAAGACCCAAAACTTATTTGAGAGGAAGTAAAATTACTTGTTACACACAAGGTAAGAAAAATCTGAACTTACGTTGTGGACCCAAAATATATATGTATTGGTCCGTAAAGAATCTTACAACAAAAGCGATTGAATCAGTTTGGTGAAAAGAGAAACTTTTGGTGATGTAACTCAACTCTATGATTCCGATATTCAAACAATTTTATTTGATTAACGAAATATTAGAGACATATTTGGAGATGTGCGGAAAAAATAGAATTTAATGGCGTACAATGCGATAAAATTTGACATGCGATCTATTTACGTATGGATTGAATCAAACAACCAGCATCTAAGTTGTCATTTTGGAGACAAAAATACGGTGTATGGCTCTCAAAATGGAGGTACGTTGTTCGATGCGTGGTGTAAGGAGTATGCATCTTTAGGAATTTGGACAGCGGAATAAGAGAGGCAATTGTGTACAAATACTAACAGCACAGATTTTGCACCAAAGTAGGCGAAAAATTCAAAATCTCTCCGCATAGCATATGGATTGAAGGCATACTAAAATGCTGACAGGAGTTTATCCGTCGCATGGCAAAATAAAGCAGAGGTGGACCCATTTGGTGTCAACGAAACGTTTTACCTGGAACAGCCGACAAAATCTCCCTTCACTTATACCTTTTTACACAAAAACAACAGACTACAATTAACGACGCCTATAGCAGTCACACAAACACATAAAATCATGCTAAGAAACAAACCGAGGAAAGGAATAGGGCATCCCATACTTGTATCAAGGGCTAAAGTTACTTCATTTAAGTCTACCAAGATGCATCATTTAATTTTTACGAATCGAACCATCACTAACAAAAAGAAAAAACAATAACACAAGAAAAAAATATAATGTGGTGTTATAGATCAGCGACAATGTTGGAATAACCGAATTTATACTGAAACGTCTGGAATTTAACCTATATTTTCTATCCATTCAGTAGTCGTGGTTTGCTCTTCGCTGTCACGTTCGTTTACCAACATAAGACGATGAAATTTCAGTAAATAAACCACATACAATTTATAATGAAGCCTTTAAATTACTTTCAATTTATATAAAATAAATTTCCATTAAGAAAAAAATAATTCATCGCCTTAAAAGGAAAAAAGAAGTACAGGCCAAACAACAGAACTCTGCAAAACGAAAAGATTTAAACCGCTTTGAGGCAGTTAACGGACCGTTGATAACTAGACTATACGGTTTCATGATGCCTTGGCGAAGGAATAAAACTGGTCAATTTTTATTCTAAATCTCAACCACCTCGTTTGCCACAACTAAAATAACTGCCTCTGCACCAAGAGATAAGTGCGCGAGAGAAAGCAACAATAAGATTTTTGGATGAGAAATTAAAGCGAATCTGTTTATATTGTTGTGCAAGACACTTGTATTTCTACAATATTGCTCAATTATACATTAACATATGTAAAATAGCTTCTATATCAAACTAATCTATAAAACAAAAGTACTGGCTTGGAATCCTCGTTCGGCCATCCAGATTTAGGTTTCCCATCGTTTCCCCAAATCACTCCAGACGAATGCTGGGATAGTTCCTTCAAAAGGCCATGGCCGAATTCCTTCCAGTTCGTTGCCCGCAGTATTTTCCGCCTCTAAAGGATTTTTTCTCAAACATTATACGAACCACCTCTCTTATTGAGGCTTTCCCTCAGTTTGTAACAATGTTTTGAGATGATTGTCTGATATATTTTTACTATAATAAACTAACTAACCAGCACCCTATTAACAATACAAAAAATCGTTGATTTCAAAACGTGTACTGAAGAACTTGAGAGCTGAGTCAAAATTAAGATACAAGAAGCCAAGTTGTGGAAAGTAAATTGAAAGCATTACTTACACTAGAACTTGAAAGTAAATACCGCACAGTGTCCCAGAGTTAGTCCTGTTGTTCACTGCGTTTCCGGCCACTTTGCGCTCAAGAAGATTCCTCTTGAACACTTATTTGCCAACAGGTTAAGGGCGACGTAAGATACCGTTTCAGAGATCAGCTTCGAGAAAAGTCCACGATTTCATTGTATGGAAGCTGGATTCGAGAGGACGCGGGTTCAATTTTTCTATACAGCCATTCAAATTTCGATATTCCATGGATCCATGAAATAACTTCAGTCCAATGCCGGGATGGTTCCTTCAAAAGGCCATGGACTAATTATTGAAGAGGCCGTCAAGGAGAACTGCATGAGATAAAGAAGTTATGGTCAGACACTATATTCATGAATATGCTTATTCTGTTTACCTGAAACGTAATTCCTCTTGTGGCAACATGAAGCTTCTGAGCGAACCATTGCTCTAGATGTCAGATACCAGAGGTGTCCTGAAGACCTCGCATCACTTACAGAATCGGTACAAGTACTATTTCGGTGACGCTCAGTGCAGCAAAACTTATTACATTACAGTCTAGGCGATTTTTCAAATACTCCAGTAGGTACCCCGTAGCATGGAATCCTATTACACTTGACTGCCGTCACGCTAGTCTACCCACCGACCGAACCAACAAGCAGTTAAACATCTCATAAATAGAGTTTCATGGCACTCGTGGTCCCGACAGTTCTTCAAGATAGCACGGAAGACCACTACCGCGTAAAAGCCATTATACGCAGCACAACGACAATTCTTTCTGCGAGGAAACAATCAAACAAATGGTGACTAGAAAGAATCGCACTGTAGAGAATAGAGGACTTTTGTCCGAGAACACTGTCGTGCTCTGA
This sequence comes from Vandiemenella viatica, assembly GCA_031002005.1. Lineage (NCBI taxonomy): Eukaryota > Metazoa > Arthropoda > Insecta > Orthoptera > Morabidae > Vandiemenella > Vandiemenella viatica. The sequence continues at coordinate 77,921,956 of JARYHS010011408.1, read as the reverse complement.
CCAGCGGTTCCTTCCTGCCAGCGTCCAGTAACAACAAAGTTATAGCCCCGCTAAACGGTGCCTCTGATGACGGAAAACACTCTGTTCTGATTGTTCTTCCACATCACATGTAAAATCACTATGACAGTTATTACAACGACAATGACAATTATAAAACAAAAGATCTGAGATTTATTTTTATAGTGATGGTACCTGCATAAAATGGAGTCCTACAGCAGGTAGTATACCACCATCTAGTTCCTTTAGCTGACGTCTCTGATAAGGAACTCTCGGTTCTGATTGTTCCCTCAAATCACCGAAGAAACTGCCCATTGTCCTCAGAAGAGTGGAGATTCCTTTGCGAGAAATAGTTAAGAGACTGATGATTCATTACTCAATGACGGCGATTTCAGAGTAGGGAGTACAAACCATTGTCTTACCATACGCCAGCTGCAGGAGCAACAAGCAAGTTGATCACCATCTCGCTAACTAGTATCTCTGACCATGGAACATTTAGTTTTCATAGTTTGCCCAAATCACATTATACCCAGCCAAAATGGAACTCTTCCGCAAAGAGCCTATGTAACAACTGATGGTGACTATCCTACACCCAAACACTTTGACTAGCTGCCACCAAACATCTGCTACCTGTTGACGCCAACGTCAAGTAGTAGAGATCTCTGAGCATGGAACACTTTATTCTGATCTTTACCTGGGAAAATCATCCCGGAAATCAGTCTTTTTGTCCAGTATAACAACAGTTCTTTCAGCGAAGAAGCAATATGAAAAGGTGGCCGAAGACCCACCATGTGCTCTGTCGAGATTGGTGTTCGATTGCCGATGCACAGTGTCTCACAGGGACTGAATGGCTGTCTATTGGCAGTGCCTCCTGCCCCGTGCTCCCTGACCCCTGGGCAGGAGCTGCCAGGTTTCCCGGGTCGGTCCGCGCCATTTCGACTCCGAACGCCAGCCACCGCGCCAGCCAGAGCCAGTCTAGTCGCGAGCACGCACCACGCACTCACGCACCAGCATGGCGCCCAACAACACCGACACCACCCTGGGTAAGCGACGCCGAATTGTCTAGCACTGATAGCGGAACTGCTCGATTGCCACCAAACACGAGACGGATTACCTGCAAACCATGTTTTCCTCCGTACCTAGCTTCAATAAAAAATTCACTATTCGACATTTTTTATAAAAAAGTATTTGCAATATGCCGAATTTTCCTATAGCAAACGATCCAGTTTATGTCGGTGTCGACTTTCGGTTATCTCTAATAGTGTGATGATCGTTCACCACAAGCATACCCTCAACAGCATCACTTCTCGGTGACTTCATACTTTTCCCAGTAGTATGTATGCGGGAAGTTGCTCTATAACTTCAATTATAACATTGATGTGTCAGTGTACTCGGTATTGGGACGCCATTTCTGACCTTTCGGATCAAAGAAAAACGATCGTTATTGCAAATAATCCAAGCCCAACTGCATGATCACTTCACCACAAGGTTCTTCTACATGGATTAAACTCGTTGTAATAGTCACCCATAGGATGTAATTTTGAATGGAGATCATTACAGCTTTTCCACAGCCAACATTTGAAAACCGTAAAACACCGAATGAGTATGCCTTCATGTGTCTCGCCCTAATTGCATATCGATTTTGCTTGGAGAAGAACGTAGATATTTCTTACTTACAAAAGCTTTTTTTTAATGCGTTCAATTTTTGCCTCATCAGCATAAAGCGGAAACTAATTTTATAACATTAGCGAACAGACCAAGTTATCTCGAAACTACTTTTGTTCAACATAGTACCTAAACTGAAGTTTTTAGCGATTCAAGGATTTTCTTATTCGTGTATTGATTCCTTCGGACAGTGGGTTGATATAAAAGAGCTTGCCTAAGTTCTACTAAATCCGAAATTGAATCTCAGTTTAAGGCAGTAGTTAATATATCGTGGGATAGTTAATGTTTGTTTAAGTAGTTCAACAGAGTGTGGCGTTCGGTATTACATCATTTTTCAGAACTATTACCTTCATGAAAAAGCTCATACTGCTCGAATTTTGCTCTGTCAAACAAGATTTCAGACTGAATGTTATTTTCTTAATATTTATCCCAATTTTAATAGTAATTGCAACATATAAGGCAGATAAAATTAAGGATTTTTTTCCCTTGCCTATTGTTGTTGGACTTCGTTCTGAATAAATTTTACTTCGTACTACAGAACTGATACTTTGTGATATTGCTACTTTTGTGTTGAAATCCACTTTAGTACTAGGAGTACTCTTTGTTGTTATGTTTCGTTTGATAATACGCACACGGCAGGAATGGTGTTGCAACACGCTGCAGTAAACAGGATCTGAAATACTGCAAAGCTCTTATACTGTTGTTCCAGGAACTTTCAGGGTTATATGTTGATGGAAATCATCATATTTTTGAGAGCTTGTACGTCACAGAAATCAATGCGATATGTTTCAACAAAATTACAGTTTTTTCTATAGAAATACAGGTATTTCATCTTATAATTTAATTCTTGAAGTGTTCAGAGTATAATGATCAGCATGCTCGGGATTTGTTTGGAACTCTATCAGACATTATTCTTATTTCTATTCAAAATAAGTTACACATTTTCTTGGCTGTACCTCAGGGAACCTAGGAAATTAGTTATACACTATGTTAATTCGCTTACTACCGCCAACTTTATTACCAATAAGGTTTATTTTTATTAAAAAAGTCAATAGTTTTCTTAACCTACGGCTTTTCACTCCGTGTAGATAGTCGCCGAAACTAGACTGATCAATACCAAGTTTCCACGAGAAAATTGACAAAAACGTTGATTGAAAGTAGACACAATAGGTCATAATTACTTTAAATAAGATCGAGAATACCTTATGATATTAAGATGATTTCAGAAATGAATGATCTTTGCCTGATGGTAGGTTCAGAGAAGTAAAATTTCTGACGATAAATATATAGACATTCAAAGTTATTAAAAAGAAATAATTATTACATGCAAATTTTAAATTCTTTTTAGTGTAGCATATTAGCATATTCTACTTTGTGGTTGCTGCCATATTTTGGTTTGTTTATAGTTATCAATGAAGCGCTCATATCGTTATATAACGACAAAGAATTTGTGACTTGTTTTATTTCCGCTAAGACAGCAGTCCCTTCTGCCGCGTGTATTTATATGAGGAATGAGGGAGATGAGTTTGTTAGGGATTCTTGTTTTCCAAAATTAAAACAAAGCAGCTGCTGTCAAGAAGCTTGGAGTGCACTGTGTTAGATGAAGAGAAGCATAGACTTTTAAAGATAGATGTTTTCCATCACAGAAGAGAACAACCACACGTGAACAACAGCCATCAATTCAACATAATTATATTACTGTTCAATACATATCAAATTATTATGATTATTCTAAAGGATAAAAATGATCTCCGTGTCTTTCTACGTTTAAGTTTAAACCAATTCAATCTTATTTGTTTTTCGAATCTTTATTTGTTAGGTTTTAATGATATTATAATTTTTCTACTTAATTATTTTATAAACAGTTAATTTAAAATAACTGGTGAAAGGAAATAATTAGTAATCGAATCCCGAATACGAGGTCGTGCAGCTTTGTTCATGCATTTGTCCTACAAAAGTCATGACTGCAATAAGATCTCATTGGTCACCTTCAAATTACTCGCTCCTCTTGGCAAGCAATGCACTGATCCTAGCGCCTAGTCAACCTGTAAAGCAAGTTTAGAATTCTTTCTCTGAAATGGCAGAGTTCCCAAACTTCATTGTACTAACTCGCATACCGATTTAAATACCGTATCCTTTCTCAACGGCAATTAGTGTTTCTGATGTTCAAAAATAATTCTTACGTTCATTAAAGGATGCCCTATCTTATAACCCGAAATCTTGAAGTCAAATCTCAACATGTACTGAAGCTTCAAACACAGCTCCGCTTAAATCAGTGTTGGATCGTGCAAAAACATGCAGCATTAAATACTATTACATTGTTGCATAAATGGAATAAAAATGGTATAATATTTACAGTATTAAAATTTTTTCTTCAAAGAATAATAGTCGATTGAAATGCCACTAGTCATTTCAAACTCGTACCATATTCTGATGGGAACACCTTACAAAACTCTGGTATTTCATATCAGACTATTTTTTCTAGAGATTTGCTGTTTTTGGTTTTTAGCGTCAGATGTTTGCGGTTGATCACATCTGATGAAGAATTTCCCAGAAACAAGAGTGCGACGGAATGTTAAAATGCGCAAGACAGCTTTTATTTGAGCGAGCAGCAGAACATTAACGTTTATTGCTCACATCTCCCGTACCAACTGAGCGCGTTGGTAAGAGAGCGTCCATAAACCACGTAGCTCCATTTTGGCCTCCTTTGAACCCCCCCTCCCCTCCCCTCCCCCCCCCCCCCCGCGTAGCACGTAGCTTTTTTCCATACATATTGATTCCAGAAGACATTTTGTACTGTTCTGTCTTGTCAGACTATCGTAAATTACATACGGGGTTAATTAAATGACGGAAATAAATATTTACATGCTTCTGTGTGTTCTGTATCTCATTTTAACTGTGACAAATAATATGAAAGAAAAACTACGTGGCCTGGCTAGGAAATCCCCCCCTCCCCCCCCCCCCCCCGTATCCCAGCGTAGCTTTCCAGCCAACCCCTCCCCCCACTCCTAGAACGAGCAACGTAGTTTATGCACAATCCCTAAGCGTGGTTGGTGGCAACTGGGTCTGGCATTCGAGAGTATGCGCATGGAACAGGTATTCAGATCTTGTCTACCCATTTTTTTCTTACGAATTTGCGTCTAGTAGACGTCGACGTTATTAGAGGGAGAGAATTGAAAAAAGAAACGGAAACGCGTTCGGTGATAACATTTCTGAAGGAACCACACCGGCAGACGCCTGGAGTGATTTCGGGAAACTATGAAAAACGCAAATCAGGATGACCGGGCATGAACTCAGACCTGCGTCCTACGATTTGCAGGCTCCAGCATTATCGCTCACTTGATACGGTTCGGTTTTACATGATTTCTCGAAGTCATTGGCGGTTAATTCCGGAATGATTTCTTCACAAAAGCCACGGTCAAAGAAAGGAAAAAGTGTAAATTTCAGCAATCTATAGTTGTAGGGATCCTGTTTGTGTTAACGATATGTATAACGCACAATAAGAAGGTGACTGCAAAGCTCTAATTCTCATCTAACATTTCGAGGATTTACATGGGTGTTAACTGTTCAGCTGCCTCTTCACTCACACAGCATGGAGAGGAACTAAATGATCGAGATTCACTGATACGTTTAGACCAATCATAGCATAATACACTTTGAAAAGCAACTCCTTAAAGAAAGCTAACAAATTAAATAGTGTCATATTTAAAGTGTTTCTCGATATGTCCTTAGCGATTCATCTCCTACTTTTTCAAATGCGCACACGAATAGCATATGGGCTGTCGAAAGCACCTTGTTAGCATGTGACATCATCGTCAGAGTCAATCAGAAAATTCCAAGCAGCAGTCTCTGACAATTTTGAACTTCAGCAATATCAACGTAATTATGTAAGAACAAAGTTTTTCTCGGTATTGAGAATTAATACACTTCTAGCCGATTGAACAGGGTGTTTAGACACGATATTTAGGCAATAAAAATCTCTGTCGCCATCTTCTAGTCAACCGAGAGCATTATATTAATTAACATAATTATGACTGTTTCTCAGTAAACGAAGATAAAATGTACATATAAATATATTGACTAGAAAACAATAATTAAAGTTTCAGCAATAATCTAAGTTAGGTAATTCAAATGTATCTTAGTAATCAGTGGTTAAGGCGACTAACTGGAAATCGAAAGGTTCCCGGGTCTAATCCCAGACTCGGCTGGGCTTTTCAAAGCTCCTTGAACCCGACCATCACCTCTGGCCCAGCATGTTGTGTAATGTGAAGTACTCCAGAACGCTCCCATGGTTCGGATTCTACCTTAAACTGTAGGTTCCCCATAACCGGTAGGATTACCGGGTTTGGCTACGGCTGCTACGATAGTGGTGAAATGCGCAGTCAATAAAAATCTTGTCACCAGGTCATTACGACCGCACGAGCCTTTATGCCGGATCTAGGGGAAGGGGGGAGGGGTCAAAGCGAGGCGCTTGCCCCGACCGGCAACTTCAGGGGGGCGGCAAATTCGAGTCTCGGTGTTCTTTTTTTTCAGCTCTACTGTCCCAAGCGGAAACTACCAGGGGGTGGTAAAATCAAAGAGTAGCTCTATACTGCCAGGGTGGCAAATTCACGTTTGAAGAGGTGGCAATCTCAAGTTTTTGCCCCGGCTTGGAAACTTTGTAGATCCGCCACTGCTCTGCATGTGGTTTTAATATAGGCCACCAGAAAAAATCCCTGTTATGCTTGTTAAAAACTGAAATTATGGAATCAATTAATATTTCTGATCCTGATTATGTCAACCACCCTGCGTCATATTGCTACACATTATATTTTTAACTCAATTTCTGTGTTGTAACTTTTAAAGAAACTTTACCAGTTTTTGCTGTCATATAGTGTCACGGGATGCATAGGCGATAGGGGCGCCTGCGTGTAACATTCGTTGTCAGACCGTACCATAATCAACAGCTCTTGTAGGGAAAAACCATTTAAATTAACTTCTATGAGTGTGTACAACACGTTGAATCCACACAGAAAATCCAGCATCTTGTTCTCCAGTGCGTATCTATAATCAAAAATAAAATTATTTCATTAGTTATAACAGTTTTGTATGTCACTACTTACAGTTCTTTTTTTTTTCGTGTTCTACGTAATGATACAATTATCCTACAACTAGAAAGAAAGTCTACAACATGAACAGAAATAACATGGGACATGCTGAGTAAGACGCTACGTTTGACATTAACTTTTGTATCATCTCTGGATTCAGTCCGCGGTCTAGCCACCCAAATTTTGGTTAAGCTTGGTTTCTCAAAATCGCTTTAATGCCAGATTGGCATTTTATTACCTGGCACGCATGTTAATGTTTCCAATGGATGATCTAGACAGCCTTGAAATAGATTAGCCATTATTTTATTTCTTTTTTTAAAAAAATTAGTAGATAGTAATTGGTAGATCAGTTTGTACGTGTTTCAGCTTGATAATAAGAAAAAGTCAACCAACCGCGAATGACTCTCGTGCGCCAAGGGTTCAGTCCATGAAATACGTATTCAAAAGAATTCGCTAAAAACGTACTTCGTTAAATAATTTTACATATCTATTAACAAATGCTTTTAAAAGCCAATTCATTAATCGTTTTGAGAATTTTCTTGTGTAAATCAGTAGAACGAAAAAGTTAAAAATTTAGTGATCAGAAAATTTTTAATATTTTTCTTAAAAAGAAATATTTTAAGTGATATTTACTCTGAAGAGCCAAAGAAACTTGTATAGGCATGAGTATGAAAACAGAGAGATATGTAAACACTCAGAATACGGCACTACCTATTTGAGGCAACAGGTGTCTGGCGCAGGAGTTAGATCGGTTACTGCTGCTACAGTCGCAGGTTATCACGATTTAAGTGAGTTTGAACGTGGTGTTATGGTCGGCGCACGAGAGATGGGACACAGCATCTCAGAGGTAGCGATGAGGTGGGGATTTTCCCGTACGACCATTTCACGAGTGCACCGTGAATATCAGGATTCCGGTAAAACATCAAATCTCCGACAACGCTACGGCCGGAAAAAGATCCTGCAAGAACGAAACCAACGATGACTGAAGAGACAGAAGTGCAACCCCTCCGCAAATTGCTCCGGATTTCAATGCTGGGCCATCAAAAAGTGTCAGCGTGCAAACCATTCAATGAAACATCATCGATATGGGCTTTCGGAGCCGAAGGACCACTCGTGAACCTTGCTGAGTGCACGACACAAAGCTTTACGCCTCGCCTGGGCCCGTCAACACAGACATTGGACAGTTGTTGATTGGAAACATGTTTTTTTTTTTTTTTTTTTTTTTTTTTTTATGGCTTTTGGCAGCTGAGGCCATACAGCCAGCTCAATGTGTTATATTAAAGCTTCCAGTGAATCAGTTAAATCCAGTGTTTATATAGTCTTCAAAGTGCGGACGCCACAGGACGGACAGGACACACACACAGACACACAACACTTAACATCCATGCCCGCGGCCGGATTCGAACCGGCGGCCGGCACGCGGAGCTAGCACTCTAGCCCCTACGCTACCGAGGCCGGCATTGGAAACATGTTGCCTGGTCTGACGAGTCTCGTTTCCAATTGTATCGAGCGGATGGACGTGTACGGGTATAGAGACAACCTCATGAATTCATGGACCCTGCATGTCAGCAGGGAACTGTTCAAGCTGGTGGAGGCTCTGTAATGGTGTGAGGCGTGTGTAGTGGGAGTGACATGGGACCCCTGATACGTCTACATACGACTTTTACAGGTGACACGTACGTTCGCATCCTGGCTGATCACCTACATCCATTCATGTCCATTTTGCATACCGCGGACTCGGACAATTCCAGCAAGACATTGCGACACCCCAAGCGTCCATAATTGCTACAGAGTGGCTCCAGGAACACTCTTCTGAGTTTAAACACATCCGCTGGCCGCTAAACTCCCCAGACATGAACACTATTGAGCATATCTGGGATGCCTTGCAACGTGTCGTTCAAAAGAAATCTCCACCCCTCGTACTTTTACGGATTTATGGACAGCCCTGCAGGATGCATGGTGTCAATTCCCTCCAGCACTACTTTAGACATTAGTCGTGTTGCGGCACTTCTGCGTGCTCGCGGGGGCTCTACACGATATTAGGCAGGTGTGCCAGTATATTTGGCTATTCAGTGCATTATCCCATGCATGAAAGTCTATATAAAATGAAATTTACGATTTTTGTTAATAAAATTATCTATTGTAGAATCAAATTTTTAGTTATTTTGTGGAAACCATGAATTTAATTATTCCTATGGTTTTCTTGTAAACGTTAGGAGCTACATGTCACTATAAATTTTGAAAGAATTTTCGGGTTAGTAGTTGTCAAACAATGGGGAGAAATAGTATTGTTTTTTTTCGGAAAACGTTAATACAAATCATGGAATAAACAAAGTCCAACTTTCTTTCAAAACTCACGATTTTTTTTCCTTGCAGCCCCTATATTTATTTTGATCTCCATGATTTTGCTAAGTATTGTTGTAATTTTTTGGAGTGGAAAGAACTAAAAAAGAACGCAGCTAAAATATCTAAGAGTAAGTAAAACAGTTATTATCATCCAGTCATCGTAAATACGTCATAAAACACAAAAAATACAAACTGTTGGTCAAATCTATAAACATTTGTTTTCTTGTTCTAATAAATATCGACATTTAACAGAGAAGTGACATCACTAATTTGTTAGTTTGCAAAAAGTTACCTGAAGAAATTAAATCAGTATGGTAAAAAAACAAATGCCATTTAAAGAACACGGAAGTATGACCTGCGAGAAAAGTCACTGCTAAATTGATCTTGAGCGCTGAGTCTCTCGTAGGAGAATATGTTGCGCTTAAAGATGCGTGACCCATTTGGGTTGGCAGCTAGCCTACAGTAGCAGTTTACTTTCCGTAATAGCGAAGGCAGATTTTGAGATGAATCATCCATTCCGCATTGAAAAGTAACCGTTTCACAACAGTTACAATATTAGGCGAATGTTTCACATTTTAAGAGCGTTATGTTTTGTCGACAGATAGGCAAAAATAACTTCCATCATACTTCAAATCTTTTTATGTTCGCTTTATTGTTTTAGTAATTTTCTCTTATACGAATATGTGTTTTTGAGGAGAAACATGTGAATAATTAATAAATAATGGGAATAGTTAAGGAAAATCACATCAAGATCGTATTGGCATGACCCATAGACAGACGCACTATTAAAACTAGTCGTGGAAATGTATCCGCAAGCCTGTTTCTGTTCAAATCACATACATCGCACAGTTATTTTTCACTTGAAACTTATGATTTGACAATGTGACCAGGTTAGGAAAAAAAAATTGTACTATCTATAAGACAAGTTCGCAAATCAATTACTTTATTTATGTCTCGTGTATATGATGAACAGTATTGCGTGTCATTCATCGTGTTTCTCCGGCAGATACTATGAAAACTTCGTCACTTTGTTGTGGAATCGCACTGTCTTCATACAGTGCAGGCATCAAAATTTATGGGCAGTGGAAGACTGAAAATATCATGCTAAGTAGCCCAAATTTTCCGATGCCCATCGGAAGACAGAATGACGCGAACATCGTCAAAGGTCATTTGATACATCAGTTTACAGTCTGAAATAGATGTGGAAGAATTTGTCATCACAGGTTCAGCCGTTTGACATCAAAAGGTTTGTACAGCGTCGCAATACCATGCATCATACATCTGGTTCTGAATCTACCCGAAAATTCAACTTACGATAACATAACAGCCGGTGGCAATCGTAAATTGCTCGTAAATGACTTGTGATGGTATTTGTGACCATTGAACCAGGACACCACGAATTATTACATTTTCGAGATGGTTTGCCATGATTCCAATCGTTTCAATATATCCAGATACTGTTGCTAATATTGCATTACCTAGCTAGTGTTTTGTTGAATTGTAACATTAAACTTAGAAGTCTCTTTTTTTTTTTTAATTCTTTCGACTTTTTAAATATCCTTCGTTGTAATATTTTACATTACTTACAGGGTATTCCAATAATGGAAGAAAAGCGTGATCAAAAACATACGTATGCTTTAGGCAGTATTCGCTGACAACTACGGTACTGGGGTCACCAACCGGGTAGTTTGATCCTCTGTTTACTTTCCTACTATTGATCCCTTCCCCAATCACGGAATTATTATTTTATGTGTTTTTGGCTTCTCCGGTGGAGGCAAAATGAAATCTACAGAATATTCTGTATATGCATGTGCGTATGTTTATTCCACAATCATTTCCGAGATGCCGGGAAGACTTTCATGAATCTTGGAAGATATGCTTCTCATTGACAGACTAAAGCTACTGTATTTGTTTTGTTAATTTCAAACCATCTCCTTTTGGATACAACAGGAAAGGGCTGTTAAAATACGTATAACATGTGGACTGATTGAAATGAAATTTGGTAGAAATGTTTCGACCTGTCAAACTACAAATATTGTGGGCTTAAATCTTTTCTACTCAAACCGTTAGTATGATAACTACACCAGGGTCTTGAAAATATGTCTCTCGGACTTAATAAAACTTTTGTCACGTTCCCGAAATGGTTGGGGCGATTTTGATGTCACTTGGTGCACATGTTTTTCACAGCAGGATTAAAGATACTGTAACGTAAATCAACACCAACCAACCTCCTTCTGGATAGGTTGAGGTGAATCGTTTAAACATATAATAAATGAATCAACTGACATGAAATTTTATTGACATGTTTAAACGTGAATGGAGTGTTTACCAGTGTATCAGCTGTGTAAAATTTTCTCGGTCATCCCGTCAGAGTAGTGCGTTAATTTGATGCGATGTTTTGAAGACGCTTTCCAACTTCATCTTCCGGCGATCCTTTGAAGGTTTATAGTCACGTCACTCGACCTTCTAAAATATTTTGTTACTTTCCTGAACTTATCAAAATTATATATATATATATATATATATATGGTACATTTTATGAACCTTTAGGAAGTCTTGAAACGATCTATAAACTTCTAAAACATTCCAGAAACAGTGTTTATCTTCTTTCTCTTCCGCAAAGTTTTGACAAAAAGAAAAGGACCGGACGACGCCGGTTAGTGTCTTTGTCTACTTACTATATGATAGTTTCATAAGCTCATTCGCTCACTCACGTCGATATCTATTGGTTGGGGAACAGACTTCACTCGCATATTAACAGCGATCAAAGACGATATTAAAAATTAGATGTTATGTGCTCAGTTTAATTGCCAAGTAACTAAGTTTGCTTTTCGTATCATTTCGTTTTTAAAAGAATAGGGAAAAAAATTTACCGTTAAAAAAACGGTGGAACCATTTTCAGTAACATGTCGCTAATGAAAGGAATATAATTTAAAATTACTCATGATCCCTGCTATAACGACGAATGCCAGTTTTCATTCCAGCCTAGGTTATATTTCAATTTAATTGAAATTTCCGCTGATATTGATGATTGACCTTAGTTTAAATATTACATTTTATTTTCTTTCTACGCGTTTCACTAACCACTTTCGTTAATTGTCTGTTCGTGTTCTCTGTACATCGATTATCAGCTTATTTGAAGTGGACATAAAACTTCAGATATGTCACTAACGAGTATTCTGGCAATTTATCTCTTCGAAGTTGCTTAATCACTAAAGAACACCTGTAATATGGAATCTGCAGTAACATCTCTGGCCGCTACGGACACGATGACCAAAGATTACATTACTAATGTTTGGGCAGCCTTAATCAATTACACGAGATACTTTCGAAGTAATTGTTGCTGCGGTGGATGATCGGAGTTCCCTAACTAAATAGATATTCTTCAAAGTTTGTATAGTCAACTTTTACGGTAAAGTAAAATTCAAGTTTGTATTTCAGCCAGTCACGAACTTACACTAGTGTATAGAATGTATGTATGTATGTTTGTTTGTTTGTCTCCACACAAATCCACAGTTTTGATCCGATCTCGATGAAACTTTGCACACTTTTCCTTTGAAACAAGGAGAAAAATACTGTCTACATTTGGTTGAAAGAGTTCCCGTCGAATCGAAGTTGTCCGGTTCAAATCGGGCAATCAGGAGCCGAGAAATTCGTATTATTATTATTATTATTTTAATGGCTTTCGGCAACTAAGCCATTCAGCCACCTGAATGTGTTTTATGATATCTCTTCCAGTGAATTAGTTTCTCCAGTACGTTTTTAATTCCTAAGTATGGACACCACAGGATGGACAGGACATTCACACAGACACACAACACATAACATCCATGCCCGCGGCCGGACTAGAACCGACGACCTTCGGCACGCTACCCCTACGCTACCGAGGCCGGCAAATTCGTAATTAAAATGACAGAAATGTTGCAGAAAAATTCGTAACTTGTGTTGCTATTTGGCATTAGGATGGACGTAGCATACTTTTATCTGTATAAATAATACATGTTGTCATATAACTTTGAAAAATTACTGAGCAGCGATAGACAGACGCGTAGGTCTCTGTACTACCTTTCCATATAGCGGTCTGGCAGCTCAGTGGTTAGAGCGCTTGCTTAGTGATGTTTGGAGCGTGGTCTCCGGTTCAAATCTCTGCAGTAGCAAAGATGTTTTAAAAAAATGTTTTTTATTGTATGAGTCACGCATGGACCGTCGGTTGCTCGGATTGCATGTTAAACTGTAGATATCACAAATTTATGGACGTAATGCGAGGCAAATCTATAGGTAGTCTAGCTGTATGTGTACACTTCTTTATGCTATATTGATCCGTCAGGGGTTGTTACTCTTGACTCTCTTCATGAGACAGGTTCAACGGTAGAATGATATAGTGATGGCTTTCCTGTCATATTATGCCGGCTCGGTGCTGTTTGGGACCAATCCTGCGTTACCAACAACTTTCAATGTTCAGTTCTGGCAACAAAATTCTTAATCCACGCGTACGAAGCTAGTTATCTATAAAGTATCACTATGAGCCAAACAAAAACTTTAAGTTTTTTCAACTATTAATATTTACGCACAAGTGGTACAAAGCTGTATCACCGCTTACACAATGTATGAAGTCATTTTCCTTCGATATTCCACGCAACTACTCAGGCACCGCGTGGCGTACGTATTCATCGGAACAAGTGTCGTGCAAATAGCCGTCCACTCACGCTCGAACTCGCTCGATTATTCCTGTGACCGCTCCTCTCTACTCGGGCGAGCTGTGACCCCTAGAGCTTCCCCAGGCTCGGTGGACAAACGAAGGCTCGGCGGACAATGCTCGGCAATGCAGGAATAGCGCATAGTATCTTCCTCACCCGAATCGTGTAACACGAATGGTACATCGTAGAAAACAGGACAATATTGTATAGCAGGGACATTCTAGAATCTGCAGTATATCGGTGAATACTACCAACATTTTGTGTAAGTTCTAGCAATTTAATCATCGTAGACATGAAGTGTAAGGTGTATGTGTTTGATGAATATATGTAACGGAAGTATTACACACTATGAGATCAGAATACACTGTAACGAAGACCATAATATAAATAATTTATTTATAGTTACTGAAGACATAAAATCGCTAAATCGAAAGAGGAAGTAACCGAAAAATTAAAGAGTGAAGAGAATATGTCTTCTTTTTGTTATTTTCTATGTACTGTTGTATATGTTTATTTTCAGAATTTCTTATGCTTAAATACCAGACCCAACTCTATGTTAGTGAAAAAGTTAAAATCTGCAGATTGCACTACATCTCCGGCATTTAATAATAGTTGAATAACCTTTCTCCTGAACATTTGAATGATCTTTTGATTATTTAAATCACGTATGAGAGTGGTATCTGTTATGTCATTAAAGTGAGTTCAATGTTATGCATTAATAGGTACAATTCCTCACAAGACGTCGAAGCTTCCGTGTAAATCATAATGCACTAAATGTGGATTCAGGATATATTTCAGTAACTGCAAATAAATTATTTATATTATGGTCTTCGTTACAGTTCGTGGCTATTCCGATTGTACGGAGCGATTACCAGCGTGGTTTCGTCACCCCACGGCACGCGAATAACAGACCGAGTCTACTATCAAGCTCGAGCTTGCGTTCAGGCTCGGTCCTCTGCACTGTATTTCCGGCATTTGGCCAGCAGAGGTCGCACTGGCAGCGACAAACCAGGCGAGCCTAGACTGCGTTTGCACGATTCTAATCGCACCGATATGTTTCTCCTAGAACTGCTTCTCTTATTCGTATTGTAGTCCCAATATATGATAATCATGAAGGCAGGTCTGGTGAGTAAGCCGGAGAGGAAGACATCCAAATGCAAATTTTGCAATGTTCTATTGCAAAAGACCTTCAGAAATCAATCAGTGGCGTAAAAATAGGATGACAGGACGGGAAAAATTCCACTGGCTTCCAGCTGGAAGGGGCCCCGGTCCGAGGGAGCCCGCCCTCTAAACAGACCGCGCCCACTGTCGCTTCCCGAGGCAGTAGTGGAGCTGAAGAAAGTAAAACGGGTGCCCCGGTTTGCACCTCCCACCCCCCTCCCCCACCCTCCGTCTCCTACCTACATCCGGAACATACGATGGCCTCAAAGATATAATTACGCCACTGACATCAAAACACGTATCTTTAATTTTATTGCAGACAAAATATGATTTTTTAGTAGATCTGAGTATGATGCATTTGTCATAATGATCTCTCTAATCGAGTAGTGCTACGAGATGATATCTTACTCGTTCTAAAAGAGAGCATAATCTTCTCTGCACATAGTTATATTCGGTATTGGAGATGAGTAATAGCGCGATTTTTTGCTCGCTTTCTCCGTTTAAATTGGTGGGAGTGAACCCAGTTTCGTCTCCAGTAACAATTCTTACAAGAAAGTATACACCTTCATATTTAAAGAATTGTAGAAGTTATTCATAAGTATCAACTCTTGGTTTTTTAACTCAAGAGTTAGCATTCATCTATTCGATACTTTGTGAAATTGGAGCACATCGTGCACAACAGAGACTGCTGAAACTTGACTAATGTATAAAGTTTTTTTAAATTTAATTCAATGTCAATAGGTGGATTTCCTCTTCCGTTGATTATTCAAACGCTGCAATTTTACGACCAGCTGACTGCTGTCACTAACATGCGTTACCATTGTGAAGCTTGTTTCTTCGATAAATTTAATGATGTTCAACGAATTCACTGCGCATAATTCTAATATGAGAACGCAACTCCTTCCTAGTGCAGGTCTCCATTGGTCCAGCAGTCTCTATTCTGGTGTTACAACGGTTAGTGCTGCGTCTATGTACCGGCCTTTCTACAAGCTGTTGTAACACGATTGCCAACTTACAGTATAATTGCCAGAAATTTTAACTTTAACTATAAATTTAAAGTTTTCATTTAACTCACTCCCGTAGTATTGACTTGAGGACAGTAAACTGTTACAAACATTATTCCGAATCTCTGAACCTAGTTGATCCGCATTATGGTTTCTGCCAAAATTGCATCAGTTTAGGAAACAAGATTCTATTTAATCGCTTAATTTTTATTATTTTGCTAAGGGCAAAAAAAACAGATGTGAATCCCTAACAAGTAATGTCTGACTAACCATTTGCATTGCATGGTCCACATTTGGTCCGAAATTAAAATCATCACCCAAAGAGTTTTCTGTCTGCATAGTTTGCATCTTTTTACATTGTTGCCTTTTATGTTTTCGTGCGAAGCAAATTAATTTCAACTGTGAACGAACGGAAAATTTACAGTGATTGTTAGAAAATTTCTTCTCGTTATCACACTTCGCATTCATAATGCTTGGAGTCCTGAAGGGCAAAGGAGTTAATGGGAAATAACTTTGATAGTTTTACTGGACGGTATCAGATTGATAGTTCCTTGTCCCATGCACCTTACTAATGTAAAAATAAATCTCTTTGATGTGATACTTCGTGACTAATTAATCACCTGTCGACCTTTGTCTTAACATATTATTACACTCTCGCTACTCATAAAGGAAGAATTCGCTTATCTAAATACATCAGTGTGATTAATGATACTTGCTTACAGCGATAACAATTAATTTCTTTGCACAAGACAATATGCTAATTACGTAATTCTGAAAAGATCCTTTTGCATTAGCTGTTGCGCCAAGTGGTTTCGAGTGTTTGCGCCTGCACATTTATCCATTCGTAGCAGAAATTATGAGGCGTAGGTGTAGCCTCAATCTTAACTTCGGTTCATAGATTTTCGTTGTTTATGGAAATTGTGAATATTTATAACACTTTGACATTTGAAACTGGATACTGGAAATATAGGATATCAATAAAAAAGTTACAATGGAAACAACGTTTATTATCAGTTAATTCAATCTGTATTCTTACACTAATTTAATTTAATTTAATTGCAATGGAGCACAGGCTCCGGTGGCAATTTGCCTACACACCCATCTTCCCCCTATCATGCACCTACCTACATTTGCCCTCTACAAATTTTATCTTTAAATTCTTTCAAAGTTTTCGGTAAATTATTCATCATTTCTCTTGGTAACTCATTCCAATCCCTGACACCCTTACCTAAAAAAGAGAATCTTCCCACACCCTTGTGCCTGAAATCGAGTGCCAGCTTGTGGTCATGGTCATCTTTTCCCTTCCATGAACTACTTTTCATACCTATTGCAATATCTTTCCATGCCTCATCGCCAGTATATGCCCTGTACACTCCCATGACCCTCCTCATCCTCCTCCTGTCTTGCAATGAATCCCATTCCAGCTCCTTTATCATATCCGTCACTGATTGCACTTCTGCGATAATTTCCAGAAACAAATCTAGCAGCCCTTTTTTGCACCCTCTCCAAATCCTGTATTTGATACGTAAAATGGGGGTCCCATACTACTCTACGATATTCGAGCAATGGTCTGACCGAAGTTTTGTAACCCAATTCCTTTACTTCTCTCGTACATCCCCTCATCACTCTCTACAACAAGTGCAGAACTTTGAAACCTTTTCCTACCACCTGTCCTATGTGTCCTGCCCAGTTAAGCTTTGCTATCAAAAGTAATTCCAAGATATTTACATTTCAAGTCTTCAGCAAGCAATTCTCTCCCCACCTTATATTCATAATTAACCTTTTGTTTTTTATTTGTGTATCTAATAAGCTGACTCTTCTTTGCATTTATCTTCATTCCAGTGTATACCAACCCAATTAAATATCCTGTCCAGATCACCCTGCAACTGTTTACAATCCTCTATCGTTTTGATTCTTTTATACAGTATTATGTCATCTGCAAAAAATCTAATTTCAGATAGTAAACAATCAACACAATTATTCATTAGAATAATTAATAGCAATGGTCCCAATACGCTACCCTGTGGCACACCCATTTTTACTTCCACTTCTTTTGATACTACATTTCCTACCCTAACTTTCTGTTTTCTACCTTTTAAAAATTCTTCTACCCAGCAAAACACTTTCTCATCCACTCCAATGGTTTTTACCTTATTTACTACCATTTTATGGCTTACTCTGTCAAACGCCTTTGACAGATCTAGTGCTACACTATCAATTTGGCCTCCCTTGTCCATTTCATCTGAAATATCTTGCATATATCCCACCAACTGAGATTCGCATGAATATCCTTGCCTTAAACCATGTTGCATGTTGAAAACCACTTACGTTCCTCACATATATTTCTGATGTGGTTGCATATCAATCTTTCCATTAATTTACCTACCACTGATGTCAAACTGATTGGCCTGTAATTCTCAACTCTATTTCTCACCCCTCCCTTATGTACCGGTACTACTATTGCACTTTTCCAGTCCTGTGGTAAGCAGCAAGTATCCAGACTCAATTTAAATAATATTTCAAGATAAGGTACAATGTCACATCCGGCTATTTTTAAGATATCTGTAGTAATATTATCTTCACCACCCCCTTTATTTTTTTTCAGCTTTCTTATTTCCTCCATGATTTCCTCAGAATGGATATCAAATTTTTTACTATACGTAGCCACATCTTGGCCTCCTCTGAATACCCCCTCCCCCCCACGTAATCTGACGTGGCTTTTGCCTCTTAACACCCCCCCCTCCCCCAGCAAGCTTTTTTTCCCAGAAGACGTATTGTACTGTTTTCTCTTGTCAGACTATCGTAAATTAAATATGGAGAAAACTAAATGACGGAAATAAATATTCACATAATGTTGTGTGTTTTGTACCTTATTTTAACTGTGATAAATAATATGAATGGAAAGCTACGTGGCTTGGATCTGAAGCCCCCTGCTCCAGTCCAGTGTAGCCCTCTATCCAACCCCTCCAACCCCTAGACAGCGCCACGTTGTTTATGGACGCTCCCTAAGAAGAGTGGAAATGGAAGAAGAAGCGTTGTTATTTGTCAGCGAACTATTAAACTTTTCTGTGTGTTAAGTGTTAATTCATTTGTGAAATCAGCAGTTTTTGTAGTGTAAACCACACACAGAACCAGCAGATGATGCAGAAAACCGTTAAAAATACGTAACCAGAGCTGTCAGTATGCTAGACACAGGATCTGAAGTTGGAACTTTGTACCACGTGTTCAGCAAAGGTAGTGTTCACATAAAATCTCAGTATAATACGAAGCTTCAACTAACTTCGTTGGAATGGAACACGAGGTTCAGAGTTACAGGATGGTACACCACACTATGATGTTACAATAATTAGTTACAGTACTGGTAGCGGTACGAATAGAGTTTATGGTCACCTTGAAATCAGGGATATTGTTTGAGTAGGGCATCCAGCCCTCCGTATACTTAATTTGATCATCTGATATTAAGTGATTCACAGTAGTTGGGAAATGGTATGAGACTCCCAAAATCTAGATGACTGGACACTACGAAAAGCAAAACATGTACCGATGAAAACTAAATGGTGATGCTAAAAGAGAAGAGATATGACGATATGACGTGTGAAAGTCATATCGGAAGGAACTGATAAGACCGTCAGTAAAGTTGCAATCTATAACGAAACGATTTCAAACAAAGTAAAATGAATATGAAATATGTTGCAGTTATAAATTTAATTTTTTTAGTGTTTTAAGCAATTATTTTTCATAGTATTTAAATGCAATTAATGTTGGAATATTTTACATTGATTGGTAAATAAACACGAATTATACTGTTGTTTTCCTGAGAATTTCTGTTTACTGGAACAAGTGCTAATTGGTAGATAATTTGTTCTGAAGCAGTACTATGGATGGTAGATTAAGCTGTGGAACATTGCCAAAAATGTGGGAGCGTAATTGGTTATAAATGCGGTTTTAGAGTTTTTTTTATATTGTCCTGTGGGTCTTAGCATAGGTGGGAATTGATTGATTTGGGAAATACTACTGTGTTTGAAAATATTACCTTTTTGGGGTGGACGGGGGTAGGGGAGGCAGTTATTGATAAATTGTATGTCACACTTTCCATGCTGAATCATTAATTTGTAGTTACACACTAAATATTAATTGTATACCAATAAATAAAACAATTTGCAACAGCGTGTCAAGAGATTGAATTATTCATGGCAAAAACGTTAAGACTATATTTTCATTATAAATAATGTAAAAAAAACATAACGGTAAAAATGTAAGCACTGATTGAAAGATCAAACATTTTTTTCTTAATTCAGGAATATATCAGCAAAACAATATAAGGCTTCTATATGCAGCAATCGACTACCGTCCAACGTGATAGGCAACATTTCTGGCGTCAGTCCAGTCGTAGAAGGTGGATGGGCATATCGTTTGTAGGAGTCATCTATACTTGCCTATAAATAATTCACACCTGGTATCCAGTAAGCAAAAATCTCGTGTCCAGAAAATTCTCAAAAGCGTAAAAAAACGATAAGAACAAGACGTGGAAAGTAGTAGCATCGACATCACGTATACTGACGAAGGAAATACGCCTACATCTCAGAGGGAAAAATAAGTCGAGACGAACAGTACGCGAAACATCTGGCTCCTGTTTTACGTCACTGATCTCGAGCCAAGAAACTTAAATTAATGCCAATTTCTAACCCTGCGAAATTTCGTTTCTCATTAAGCGTCGCCATTTGACCCTATGCCAATTTCTCGCTGTCGTGGCGAACGTGAAATAGGTTTCTTTATCTCACTAACCCGTAACATCAGACGAGCGTGATCAAACTTAATTTCACTTTCTGTTTTAGACTCTCCTTTACCACTGAATTTACTAGAGGATGGCTCAAAAATATAATCTGGAGGGAAGACCAGAAAACTTGTAACATAGTCACATCGCCCATTTATTATAGTCCATCTAATTAGGATTAATATTCATTTCACCTGCTGTATACAAAGTTATCTTCTTTGCTCTATAGCTAGAAGATCTCTTTAGCTCTGGCTGCCATTGCGACTATTGGTTTTTGTATATACTACCGTCCCAGAAACTTCTCTGTGGTATTTTAACGTTGACTAATAATAATAATTCTGGATCGTAATTTTTCACGGCGTTGAATATTAATATATTTTTCTCGGGCTTCCAGCCGTGTTAATATATCATATTTGCGGGACGTTTCGAAGGCGTCCATCTCTGCCTCAATTCTCAACCAAATGTCAGTGTATAACTGTTTGTTTATTCAGCCGCTGCTATGGAAACGGTGGAAAACAAAAACCAACACAACGCGATTACGTCATCCGCTCTTCTGCTCGTTACCGGCGCGAAACTGTTTCAGCATTTTAATCGCCGGGTTCCAGGCCGCACTGAGTTGATAACCAGTGTCCCTGTTGACTAATAAATCAGTTAATCTTATTTCTACAGCCTCTGTAATAACGCTGGCCCAAAAATCTTTGACCCGGGCTAAAATGGTTGTTTTTTCAAATTCAAAAGTGTGACCTTCTTGCACACTATGTTCGGCCACCGCAGATTTTTCTTCTTGCCCAAGACGAACATTTCTGGCGTGCTCTACACATCGCTGCACAATGCATCGCTGCTGCTACATTGGACAGACGCAGCGATGCATTGTGCAGCGATGTGTAGAGCACGCCAGAAATGTTCGTCTTGGGCAAGAAGAAAAATCTGCGGTGGCCGAATATAGTGTGCAAGAAGGTCACACTTTTGAATTTGAAAAAACAACCATTTTAGCCCGGGTCAAAGATTTTTGGGCCAGCGTTATTACAGAGGCTGTAGAAATAAGATTAACTGATTTATTAGTCAACAGGGACACTGGTTATCAACTCAGTGCGGCCTGGAACCCGGCGATTAAAATGCTGAAACAGTTTCGCGCCGGTAACGAGCAGAAGAGCGGATGAAGTAATCGCGTTGTGTTGGTTTTTGTTTTCCACCGTTTCCGTAGCAGCGGCTGAATAAACAAACAGTTATACACTGACATTTGGTTGAGAATGGAGGCAGAGATGGACGCCTTCGAAACGTCCCACAAATATGATATATTAACACGGCTGGAAGCCCGAGAAAAATATATTAATAATAATTCTGTATGAACTTTATAACGCAGTGACAGCTTTTCGAGAGTGGTCTGGTAGCTCATTTATATTTGATTAAAATAAAGATATGTTTTTATAAAAAAAAGTGGATAAAGTGCTCGTCTTCAAACTTCATGGCCAGAGTTGGAGTCACAGTAAAGGCAATTTTTTAAGGTGTTACCTTTGTCGAAATGAGTATGCTAGGACGTTTCGCGTCTCATATTCAATGCTTAATCGTATGTACAGCCACGATAAAGGCGGAATGCGAGGCAAGTCTAAACTGTGCCACTAATTTACTAGAATTGTATAATAGTAAGAAGGAAGAGGAACACACGAGAGGAGAGCAAGGTGAAACAGTGTGATGTAAGGAAATCCTCAATCTAATCGATTATCCCATATTTCAGCCACAATGAAACTCCACCGAGCGTGGTGGGTGAACGGTTAACACTCTGGCCTCGCATTCGGGAGGGTGCTGGTTCGAATCCCGTCCGGGTATCCAGGGTCTTCCGTGGTTTTCCCAAATCACTCCAGGTGAATGCCGGAATGTTTCCTTTAAAAAGGCCATAGCCGAATTCCTTCCCATTCCTTGTCCCCTATTCTATCCCGCCTCTAATTACCTCGACGAGAAGGCACAATGAAACACCAACGAAAACATGACACACATTCTCATGTACAGACTGCCTACAAAAGACCGAAGCAAAAGATGAAATCATCAAACACAGGAATGCCCAGCGCCAAGTGCTACGTCACCAACCCGTTTAGATCTTAATATTTACGCATAACTCAAGTAATAATGGTTTTTCCCGAAGCACATTTACTCCTTCGTTACTCCTTCGTTGTTCCATTTCTTCCAAACATGTTTGTTATTACAGGGGCGCCCCGCCCCCCCCCCCCCCGCTCCCTAATGTTATCTTTCGGCAGAGTAGACCTGAGTTGGCCGACACCGGGTTTTACCCTCTCCTTCTTCATCTGTCACTCCATAAAAGACATAAAAGACTTTATAATGAACACACAATATCACACCCATACACACCAACAATAACACATACGAACACACAGTGGGGAAGGCAACGGGAAATTACTCCCGAAGAAGCTCCCATGGAGGGGATACATCTTCCTCCAACTCTGGGATGGTATCGTAAGAAGAAGAAACAAATGACACCAATTGCATCGGCAAATATATAAAACATAACTGAATTAAAATTTCAATATGTGTCAGGTCGATAATTTTCGATAATTCTTCTTGAATGATTTGTTCGTAGAAGTTTCACACTGTGTTTGTTTTTCGTAAATTTCTACGCCTTCGTCGAAATTAAATGATTTTTCTTTAATAGAATAATAATTGACGATATGTTGAACGACATTCCAGTACGGTGTGTGTAAAGTTGCACGTCCTTGCCGATGAATAATTGGTTGGCGGTAGTATCCCTTGGATCGGAGCCTAGTCGATTCGCTGTGTTATGAAAAGGGGGGTTGTCGTTTATGAGTCCCCCCTCCGTGCCCCTCCAAATTCCGGTGCGCGCGCACGAGGCTCCAGGCCGTCACGCACCGCACGCAACACGCCTGCTCGCATTTGCCCGCAAGTTCCTGTGGCACGAGGAGCTACCCCTAGGTGAGTGAGACACGCCTGCTAACCCAGCCTCGCTCTAACACCCGCTCAGGAGAGGCGAAACAAGTCACTTGGACCGCGTTCAACTACATGAGAGTGTTACATTCCCAACAACCAGTCCTAACGAGGTTATCGATACCTCATGTACGCCCCCCAAAACGAAGTAAAATAGATATAGCTGTTTTTTAACGTTCTTTGTACTCTCTGCAGAGAAATGAAAGGATTGTGCGTAAAAGAGAGTTTTCTAAAAACTCAATCGGCAAGACAAATAAATGCTACTTAGTGATCGAAGGCCCAGTGAATACGGTATGCTTGCCAAATAAAGTTTAGTCCACAGTAACATTACTTTAACATCATCTTCAGTACCGAGCTCCATAAACATCTAACAGTGATTAATTTTGGTATTTAGCCGGCAACCGGAATTTAAATTGGATAGATGCCAAAGAATTCGCTTTACGAATACAATTGCGACTAAGAATGTATAGCAAGATTTGTTGCCTTGTTTAGGTAACCTTATTCGTCAGTAATACCGAAATATAGTTGACGCAGGTATTGTAAGTAAAGCACAGCGTACTATCCGTCGCAGTCACCCTTTTATTCTAGGAATGGGCCGCCAGCCCTGGGAAGTTCTCCAAGAAGACTCAGTTAACAACCGTGCAAAAATACCCCGATTCTGCAGTGTCTTGCCTAATACGTATGTATTTAGGATGTGAGAATTAAAAAAATCATGACGGCAGATAGCCGCACGCAGAAAAGAATTTGTTGATTTCGTTACCTTCAAAATTCAAGAAGAATTCCTCATCAGTCGGGACAATGACAGTTAGATATTTCTACAGACAATTAACAGCATATCGAACCAGTTTACCTCCACTCTAATTTCACACTCATAGATTTGTATGGGATTAGAATTGTCATTTTCATACTGACTTGTTATTAAGATCGAAAGCGGTGATTGGGACTACCAACAGGCAGAGTTTCAATTTACCGCTCAATCCACCTCTGCCGTGACCAAATAATCAAAATAGTTATAGCATAGTCAGTCATGTTCTAAACGCTAGGATGTTTGGATACATAGGAAAATTACGAATAACTTTCAGTTTCAATTAAAAATTTAACGTTTAAATGCATTCTGAAACTGAAACATTGAAAGTAACGAAATCAGAGCACTGTAGCGCTGATATTTCGTTCAACTGTAAGACGTATCTGAAGACGTATCTGAAGCATTAAAATCCTCACCAGTCATGTTTCACGCATTTGTGATATAATCTGGAAGACGGATAAGTGTTTGCCGTTGTGGAATCTGCTTGTATTCTCTACCATAAGTATAAAATATGCTAAGGTTTGGGATGAAAGTTATCGCTCTAAATTAACGGGTAAAACATGTAACACCTGCCTCCAACACTCGAGTGGAATGCATTGCCGAATGATATGAAACTATACTAACAAATTAAAAAAATAAAAACAAAGACTCAAGGCTCAGCTAGAGAGCGTTAATACGAGCATCTACAGGTATTGCCTGGATACGATGCCAAAGTTTTTAATACGGCGGAATTGTGGCATTTCTTTTAGAAGTTTAAGTTCACTGGATTTGTATAGAAGAGACAGACTTTACGGAATGATCACTTGTTAGTAATGTGTTCTCAACTCTCATACTATATCATTACCGTCTTTAAATGACTGGATCTCAAATTGCACTGTAAATTATTTCCTTTAATATTAAGAGACTGAACGGAAGTCCAGAAGCTATTGGCCACTAAATTGTTGCTTCTATTTCAATAGTATAGATTCTAGAGTATTCGTGAGGACAAATCAGCGTTAAGTGCGGTAATTACAGATCCAGAAAGATCCTCTTAATCGCTTCACACGTATTATTCATGCATTCGAGTCTCTAGCTGCTAGAAGTAATATGTTAATCTTCGCTTCGTAAGAAGCCTGATGTAGTCCATAATTCTAACGATAAAGGCCAAAAAAACATCGAGTGTCTTCGGAAAGAATACATTTTTCTCAATCTCTTTATGCTTTTTTGGGTTTGCGATGATTACATTCACCGATACACAATGTGAAAGCAGATAATATCGACAATTTCAAATAGCTGAACCATCATAAGGCTATGGGTGTTGCACTTATCTCCATCACGTTCGAGGTTTAAATTGCACTCTTCAGATATATTCCGTACACATTTTAGTATTTTTGTTGCAGATATTCAACATAGTTTAAACTCAGATACATTAATTCCCCAAAACAACAAACGCTTCCCGTCATATAGAGAAACCAGATGTCTCTGTGTACGTGTGTGAATGCCTACTGTGTTCTATTAAAAAGGGTAAGAAATGTATCTGCCAAGACCTATTTACGCAGAGCATTCCAATAGATCAATCTCACATAAATAAAAAGGAGGAAAAATGAAAGTAGCTTTAATAGGTGGAGAACCCAAGCACCAAAGCAATTACTTCTTGACCAGACTGATGAGCAAAATCTCAATAGTTAGGTCAAATCCTGTATGGAGTCAAATGAAACTGGTGGGTGAAATTAGTTAAAATTTCTTCAGTAATGACATCCTATACTAGAGCAGGTTATCAGCGACAGACCTTTACCTTTCGTACAGCGGTACCATCTCTGTCAAATAAACTCCATACTATATCAAAAAGAAGAGGAAATTCGCTGTTAAGATTTCGTCAGATAGCTACGACAATGGTAGGTCAACACCTGTCTCATCCTTATAAGGATGAGACTGGAAGCTTGTTAGAGGCGCCATCGACTATCGGTGGCATTGTCGTCAATACTGGGGTAAGTGTGTCCAGTTGAGTAGTGTGGCGCTGGGTCAGGTCTGCACGGGCAGGGCAGTTCCGCTCCGTTTTCGCACGGTGACACACGCACGTGGGGTGGCTGCATGACTCAGAGGGTGTCGGCAGCGCAGCGCGACGCAACGCCACCTATAAATGGCGACGCCGGTAACCAGAGCATTCGCCCACGCAGTCGCTGACGAGAATAACCGCCCGCTCTTCTGCCGGAGCTTCACATTCGAACGACGGCTGGGGCCGAACACACCAGACAGACAGCATCGCACAGTGTTTGTACCGATCAGCTTCTGAACGCCGAATCTTCCTCTTGTGGTTGCAGTCGAATCGTCGTCGTCGTCGCGCCGAGTAAAGATGTCTTCCTCTGTGGCCAAGACCACCAAATCCTATTCGTACCGCTCGACCGGCGGCGGCGGCGGCGCTGACGTCAGCATCGAGTACAGCGCCGACCTCAGCGCCCTCTCGCGGCTCGAGGTGAGTACCACCACTACTTGTCAAACCCAGCTGACACTTGCCTCCTCAGCCCATCACATGCCGCACCCAGCAGATCGACTCTAACCACTCACATGGCTCATGTCATCCCATACAACACGTGATTGATAATTTTACAGTGACATTTCACGAATACTGAGAACATACTACGAGAACTCCTACATTTAATTGTGAGTCTCAGGAAACAAACTGACTAGAAAAATCCGGTTTTGTGCTTTGCCATTCGTTACAGCTGATGAAGACTGCTCACATTGGAGAATACCGTGTTCCTGACAAATGGCGTTGCATGTTGAAATATCGCACACATTTAAACGAATAGGACTTACTTCTTTTACATATCCCAGCTAAACCTTCCCGGTGCATGCAAATTAGTTTATACACTACTTTGAATGCGTTAAGAATGTGCCTCAAACTAATACCTGAGCGCCCTCTCACAGCTCGAGGTGAGTACCACCCTCATCCCAGCCGTCAGTTCCACCAGCTCTCTCAAATCTAAGATCAAATGGCCCATCAACCTGCTTCCAGCCGACACCAAGTGACCCCTAAATGTGTATCCCACCACCTGTTGAACCGCGCTGATCGACTCACAGCATGTGTCAGATTTGCATGGTTCATGTAATCCGATAAGTGAGATGGTCAATTTTGGATACAAGTTTCACGAATGTCTGGAGCTTACTGCGAGAACTCATACACGAAAATGTGAGCCTCAGGGTACAAACTAACTAGAAAAACCCGGTTTCGTGCTTCATCATCTGTCACTGCTGATATATGGTGCACTTACGTCTGTGACGTTCCTGTTTTCACGGAATTATGGAGACGTGTCGACAGCCTCTATAAGACGCGCTTAGTTAAATTTAAATGGGATTAAGTGGCAACTATCATCCATCGAGTGGCTTGGGATACAAGACAGGTACTTATGGGAGCATTCCCTCGAGTAGATTGTCTAATTGGAGGGAGCTAATACCTATTATTGGTGACTGTCAGGTTACAGATAAATGGTGTTGAAGATTGAAATATCGCACACATTTGAACGATTAGTTCTCCATATCTGAACTACATCTTTAACTTTTCTCCGATAAGGCTTCTCAGGGACATGTAAATTAATTTATATACTAAATTGAATGGATTGAGAAGACTGTAGCATCAGAGTAATACAAAACAACCCAGAACAACGCAGTTTAAATATGGAATATATTTTCGAATATACGCATGTATTCTAGTATGAGGCAGTCCATAACAAGCAGCCAATTAATACAAACTATATCCATTCATTTTTCGCCAGAACGTGATTTACGCTACCAAACGAAGGCGACGAACAAGTCATAACTAACCTTGGCATAATCAAAAATCTTACTTCCTCTTCCCATAAACACTATCAGATATATCAGATTTTTAGTAAGACGAGTGACATATTAAAGTTTTTCAGGAAATTGGTTCAGATGTTATTAACAACAACAAATCCCAAATTCTTAATGTCAGCAAGAGCATGATAGCGTATCTGGAAATTGTTTCGGAGGGAATTACCCTTTCAACGTATCTATAATAGTGGCCCAGCAAAAATAAAGTGATTTTATTACTATCAAAAGAGATAAACTTTTTTTTTTTTTTTTTTTTTTTTTTTGTAACAGTTTAACGTCCCTTTATAACAACGTGGTCTTTAGAGACGGGAAAGGATGGGGGCAAGGAATGGGAAGGAATTCGGCCATGGCCTTTTGAAGGAAGCATCCCGGCATTCACCTGGAGTGATTTGGGGAAACCATGGAAAACCCAAATCTGGATGCCCGGACGGGGATTCGAACCGCCGTCCTCCCGAATGCGAGGCCAGAACGCTATCCGTTACACCACCACGCTCGGTAAAAGAGATAAACGTACTTGCATTAAATGCATGAAATGGTTCATTAACAATCTTAGATTTACGTATACATCTAAAGCGTTCTGTGTGGTTAATATAAAATATGTGAAAATCGCAGTCTTATTTTTGTCCATACTACTTCTAACATATCGTCTGACACCGACTCCATTGCCTCGAAAATTACTTGATTCAAGTAGTAGATGTTTTTTCGTGTCCTCCACTGTCACTGGAAGAGTCATCGGTTAACAAACAAGTTCGGTATACTGTCTTGGAGTCAACTTACATTGTAATTCTAAATAAATTGCTGCACCCATTTTAGTGCTTTTAGACTTTAATCCAATATTCCAGCTAGGCAATACGGCACATATTAGCTCACTGTGTGCAATGAAGCATGTATTGTACCATGCTCGGTCTGTCAATCTGAACCTGCTTTACCATAAACTTCGGTTATCGAAGCTGACAATTTTCTTTAAACGTTACCTTCCATCAGTATACGTAACTTATCAGGACCAAAATTTAAGGAATACAACTGTATGAGATGACAGGTAGTTTATTAACAATCATCAAACGTATTCCGTGACTTACATACTCTCATTAACCAGAGAACCTGTGGATTTTCAGATCAATTCCTTACTTCAGATAGATCTCGTGGTTCTCTTTTGACACTGGAAGATAAGATGCTGATTGCGACAAAATCAACATAACTAACAATACACTGAAATATCGAAAATCAACAAAAGTGATTGTTTTGTTGTGCAAGCATTATGATCTATGATATTTGGAATGAAAGCAAGCTGCTCACTAGCGCCATTATATTTGCTTCTCGTGCTGATGATAGATAAAAGGGTCGAAAGTTAAATTTCACGATTCTCCTTCAACTTCATGCAATCAACCGGATTGGTGTTGCGGCGATCAAGAATGTCAACACTGTTGGAATTGACATAACATTCATTTCCACCAAAACTTGTTTCATTTAAACCAAAAAAGCTCCGTTCTTCACATTACACTTTAAATTATGTATACCTAAATCTAATATGATTACAGGATTATCCAGGATGGTAGTACTGCTGGACTAACGGAAACAGGAAAAAGAAAGAATACGTTTCAGATTGGAATTATGTCATTTGACAGCTAAATAATATTTACGTATAATTTTATAGTGCTAAAAGCATTATTCATGCTATTAATTTTTTTACAATATCTAATTTTTTTATCAAAGTAATGCCTTTTAAGGGGAACAAATACACAGTTCATGTCACCTTGAATATCGAGCTCATATCTATAAACGCAAGCAGTTCTGGGGATTGTTTGTAGAGATTTTTTTTACATAAATTTACTTCTTACACGCCATTCGTTTCGTCG
The DNA here is from genome assembly GCA_031002005.1 of Vandiemenella viatica. Taxonomy (NCBI): domain Eukaryota; kingdom Metazoa; phylum Arthropoda; class Insecta; order Orthoptera; family Morabidae; genus Vandiemenella; species Vandiemenella viatica. The sequence continues at coordinate 77,891,781 of JARYHS010011408.1, read as the reverse complement.
ATGTTTCCAAAAGTACACTTCGGTTTGTCAGATAGCAATATATCGTGCAACACAATTTGATAAAACGTAGAATTGAGGTGTCTTCTCAAGTCACTGTTGTTGTTCAACTGTCAAGCACAGAAAACAATATCACTGGCTATGTTCAACGCGTATTCCTGGAACACTTTGAAGAGATAATGAAGCATAAACTTATCGGAATATTATCAAAACAAATTTAGTGTAACAAGGAAACTGATTTTAAATGAACAGACAAGGATGAAAAGGGTTCGGTATCAAGACAAAGATTAACCACCATACCAAAATTGATAATTCCTGAAATTAGTTTATCTGTAGGTGATCATTTATGTTGAAGACTGCGATGCTACAAATAAGTCTCAAAAAATCCAAATTACAGTATTTTATCGTTAACCTTGCCGATTCCATTAACATATTACGCAGCAAATCCACACGTACACACTTTTTAAAATGTATGCGCTCTGTATAAGGTACAGACCCTTTGAATTCATTAATCATTGAGATTTCTGTAACACGAAAAATCAATAAATACTAATCCTAGCGTTATTATTTTATTAAAGATTTCTCTGTGGGATAATTAAGAGAAGATGTTCTCCATTTTTAAATTTCCTCCAAAAGCGATGGAGAACATACAAATTGTGATAAAAATTGTAAATCTAGCAGAACGGACTGTGTGGAATCTTCTGAAATTCGTTTAGAAATTTTTAAACTGGTTCACTGTGATAGATTCTTCTGGGACCAAAATGATAGCGATTACCTCAAATTTAAATTACAACTACGTGATTACGACGCCCATAAGTGATTCTGTTTCCACGTTCTAGAACATGTGTAGTGGTGCAACGGTTCTTGATGATACCGAACATTCAACACTCCTGTTGAAGGCTTCTTCATCTCGGTAAATCGTAACAGTAATGTTGAAAGCTCAGTATCCTTAGAATCATTCAGAAGCACCGACAGTCAAATTATCACTAACACTAAAGCATTCCACGATATCGGAGCATAATTTCAAATGTGTGCTTCATTTTCAGGAGCACTCATTGCAGTTCCTATTGTTCTAAGCATTTTGCGTCATAGTTCATCCTACCTAAACATTTGTAGAGACTTAAACCTACTGACTTCAAGAGAAATATAAAGTTTCGTGACAATGGGGCAAACATAAACTGTTGTGTGAAAACTGTAGGTTACAGCAAACAGATCACAAAGCTACCTCATTTTCTAATGGTACTTCATATTATCAAATTAACCCGTTTTAACCTTTATTTATTCATTCGGAATTATAATTTACGTCCAAAATTTTTCTTCTCTCTTTTTCCGGAGTAACTTTGAGTCACTAAAGTACAGCGAATTTCTTTTCAATATTAATTTTTTTTATTATGGCTTTACGCCTCGTCGACGTCGAGGTCATTAGAGGCGGGAAATGATGGGGACAAGGAACGGGAAGGAATTCGGCCATGACCTAGAGGAAGCATCCCGGCATTCGCATGGAGTGATTTGGTGAAACCATGGAAAACGCAAATGAGGATGCCCGGACGGGGATTCGAACCTGCGTCCCTCTTAATGCAAGGCCAGAGCGTTACCGCTCGCTCACCACACTCGGTCAAGATAGTCCTGAAACATAAATCAAATGAATTTTTAAACATTTATGGTAGTAAATTATTAGCTGTTGGAAGAAAGTAAAAGAAAAATTTGGAGAGTTTAACTATTAGCTGCTGCGTTTTTTTTTTTTTTTTTTTTTGTATATAACTTCCGTGGTCATCCATTACTAATAGCTCTGTATAGTGGAATAGTAAAAAAAAAGAGGATAGAGCAAAATGCGTTACCAGTGTCTCGATACACACTGAAACATATGGTGTCCTCATTGCGTTACTTTTTTTTCTGGACAATACGTTATCTGGTGGAAAATCTTCGAGCTTTACAAACTGGTATGTACAATCGCATATGTAATTTAGATATACAACTAGTTTTATACTTGCAAATTACGATTCGGAACATAATAGTAGACAGGTATGTGCGATCCTTCACAGAGCCATTCGTGGATAAGAGCAACTGAAGACACCGAGCGTGGTGGGCTAGTGGCTAGCGTTCTGGCCTCGCATTCTGGAGGACGCCGGTTCGAATCCCCGTCCGGACATCCAGATTTGGGTGTTCCATGGTTTCCCAAAATCACTCCACGCGAATGCCGGGATGCTTCTTTCAAAAGGCCATGGCCAAATTCCTTCCCGATCCTTGTCCCCAGTCCCATCCCACCTCTAATGACCTCGACGTTGACGAAACGTAGAGCCATAAAAAAAATCAAGCGAAGCTCAAATGGATGTTCCAAAAATACTTTAATACATTCTCCAGAGGAAATTACTCTTTTTTCATGATAAAGGTGAAAAGAATGTTTCTTTATATTCTCGCTTTCCTCTTCCGGAGAACTTCCTGTGGATCAGATTGAACGACGATGGACAACACTCTCACCTGTCTCTTGTCGGCTGTCTCCTTGTGTAAAAGGTGTTCTTATCCTTCCTCCTCCACCATCTCTATCATCTGTTAATCGCTTACCACTGTACGGAACCACATCAACTAATCTTTTTGAACTGTTAGTTTAAAACTCACTTTTTCAACTCTCTTCTGGTAACCAGGTTTATCATTCTCACAATCCAAAGTATTTTCATACATGTCGTTATTTTCATATTGTAACAGACCTTTCCCTAGATGTTTCTATTTTCCCGCAGTACCCTCTAAACGAAATTCTTCTGGAATATACAATGTTAATTTGTCAAATGTTTGCAGAAATATGGAGCAGTTACATGTCACCAGCATCGATCATTCCACTAATCAATATAGCATTTCTAGTTATGTCTTCAGCAAGTTGTTACTAATGCCATTACCATGTACAAGAACAGGACGTACTGTAATGAAACCTGTGAACATTTAAATACGAAGCTCATATACTGTATTATCTCCTCGTTGAGTTCTGCTTCATCTTAGAATTCTGTTTAAGGTTTTTCTTATCTTAACTCATTATTGCACTACATTCAACTCGCCACAAAGATGAGAAAGATACCTAACGGACTATTATATGGTTTCACCATTCTATCATTCTTTACCATTACATCAATATACTACCAATTAAACATCTTGTCAAACAATTTTGATGATTGCTTCTTTTACCTGCAAAATTAATCGTAAGTAAGATTGTTTTTGTCACTTGGCTGTTTTCCAAGTTGGACTGGGAACTTGCCGCTCTGTGACGAATACACATTCTATGTCCCCACTAATGGTGACGGCTGGTCTAGGGACAGAAATACCAGTAGATTCAAGGCGCAATTGCTTACCCGCTGTCGCCTCACACTTTATTCTGCCAGGACAGACAACAGATATAGACCATGACGGATCCACCGCCCTGCCCACGGCTTGCCGCTTGCTCGAGTTGGGGGAGTTGTATTACTCTACAAATATCTCGGAAACGAGTCCTCTAGCGCACTCCTACAACATCAACACAAGAGTCTCACCGGTGAAAATGACCTGGAATGTAAAGACCATATCACATTTCCTATATCACACCGCTGTAAGTTCGGTTATAAAAACTGCACTTTGACCAGTCTCATCCTGTAAATGTTTTTTTACAGGATTTTCGAAGTTACTATGCATGAAAATATGATTTTCAGTTCATAATCAATGCTGGAAATACTCTTAATGTTCTTAGTCGTGAGCTAAGTTGTAGTCTTTCCGTGGTTAATATGACACTGTAAAAAATAGTGTTCCACGTTGAAAATGAGAGCTTTCCTTAGTCTATCTCGATATGCTTTCCGTGAAAGGACCCAAGGGCTGTGAACTAACCAAATTAACAGCGCGCACGTTTGATCCAAAAGTAATAAACAAGTTGAGTGCTTCGTCCCATATCAGATAGAGATATTGCTTCTTTAACGTGTGAATTCGTCACTATGAATATTTTGTATGCTAAAACAGATAAACTATACATTGCATGAAAGAAACTTTGAAATCATAGGAAATATGGAAATTTGAACAATTTAAATTCCATCTAGACTTCCTTTAAAATCATACATTAAATTGCTTAACGCAAATATGAGGAAAAGCTAGTAGCGACGTTCACATCAACGAAGCTCGGTTGAATATTCTATGAGTTATTACTACCTCAAATTGTCACCATAATCATCTTTTAGGAAATACAAACTGTTTTGCCAAAGCATAAAGAAATTTAGCGCAGTGATTTCACTCTTATGTTTTCAATCACAATAACGAACTTTCGGTTAATATTTCATTAATTTGCTTATTAAAAATTGATAAACGTATCGTATAAGTATCGAATTTCTTAAAGCACAATGGTTATCATTCTAGGTATAACTGACAAAGAAGTACCAAAGACAAGAAAAAATGCATATAGTCGTGAGAAAATCAAATAAATGTAAACTTCACAAGGCGGAGTAATTACAAATCCGGATGACATTTAAAAAGAAGGTTCTGCAGATTTTCGACTGCTGGGGAAGTAAAGGATAAACCATAAACTCCAAGGAGAATTAACTCGGCGAACGCTCTGGCTTCGCATTCGGAAGGACGCCGATTCATATCCCCGTCCAGACATCCAGATTTGGGTATTCCATGGTTTCCCCAAATCACTCCAGGCGAATGCCGGGATGCTTCCTTCAAAACGTTCATGGCCGAATTCCTTCACGCTCCTTGTCACCAATCCCATCCCACCTCTAACGACCTCGACGTCGACGATGCGTAAAGCCATAAGTAAAAAAGAGAGAGAGAATTACCTGAAATGCTTTAACACGATGATCTCTGGCAAACCATCGAATGCATCGATACCGGTGAAAAAATCACATGTATTCCATAAAAGCTTAGTGACCAAATGTTACGCCAATTTTTTTTTTTTTAAATCTTCAGTATTATAAGGAAAGTTTGCTTGCAAGGCATTCAGTACAGGCTTCCTAAATTATTCCTGTTTGAAAGAAAATATTTGTTGGTTGGAGCGGTCTTGTTGGAAAGAGACATTATCGCCTGGCTTCTCAGAGGGGATATTAATCGATGGAGCAAGAGTGTTTTATCTGCATCTATACTCGACAATTCATAAATTTATGGGTGGCAAGGGGTGCCTAACTCTGTGCATTCAATCCTTAATAGCACGAGGGAAGGAAGAATTCATACAAGTATTAGTACAGGACTTAATACATCTAATATTATCCCTCTTGTCATTGCGACTCGAATAGGTTGGTGGGCAAAGAATTTCATCGCACTGGTCAATGAAAGGAGTTGAAAGCACATTTGCCAATAAATAATGTTGGAAGTAGTGTCGAATTATACTTTTTTTCGATTACGGCTTTACGTCTCGTCGACGTCTAGGTCATTAGAGGCGGTAAAGGACGGGGGGGGGGGAGCAAGGAACGAGAAGGAATTCGACCATGGCATTCTTAAAGGAAGCATATCGGCATTCGCCTGGAGTTATTTGGGGAAACCATGGAAAACCCAAATCTGGATGGCCGGACGGGGATTCGAACCCATTTCCTGCCGAATGCGAGGACAGAACGTTATACCATTCACCCACCACGCTAGGTAAATTATTCTCTTTATCGCTTCAGTAAGTTCCTACCGAACGGGAAAGGTGTGAAAGATCTTAAATCTCACACCGTTCAACCGATTTCAACCAAAGTTCACACAGCTTAACTTCTCTACCAAGCAGCTAAACATTTTCCACCTCAGAGCTTTAGTTTTGACACTTTTCACCGCATTAAAACCTCCCCTTTTTTCCCTTTAATATTTGTAGTGTTAGTTGCCTACTATGGAATTACTAAAATATTAGAAATATTCGAGAGCTCTGATTTTAAGAACACATAAATTTAATAACAATAAATTCAGTATGGGGTGACCAAAAATCTTCAAGTGATGCTTGACCACCATAGAGCAGCGCGTTAAAACATTAGGCGCAAATTGAACTGTAAGTCCTCGGGCGAATCCGTGAGTACTGGCACAGTTGTCAATCTAAACAAAATATTCCTGGAACGAAGTCTTTCTCGGCGTTGAGAATGGATGTAGTCTTCTCGGGAGACTAGCCGAGTAAGTAAGATGTTTCCACACGATATTTCGGCGATCTCAGACTCTGACGGATCCGGCACTTCACCAGAAGATGGCGACGGAGTCTGAGATCGCCGAAATATCGTGTGGAAACATCTTACTTACTCGGCTAGTCTCCCGAGAAGACTACATCCAAAATATTCCTGACTGCTATTCAGAACTAGAAGGTTATGTGATGCCGGTCCTAGCAGTGTAGGGGCTAGCACGCTGGCCTCGCATTCCAAGGGCCGCCGGTTCGAGTCCGGCCGCGGGCATGGGTCGTTTTAATTAAGTGTTGTGTTCGTCTTGTGCTGTTCTCACTGTAGTGTTCACAATATCATAGTTAAAGTCTGATACAACAGTTGGTACAAAACAAATTGCAGCTGGCTAATGGTCGCAAAGACCGAAGGCCATATTTAAGAAGAAAAAAAAGGTTATGTGATTGTGACGACACACGAGGAAGAAGGAAAACGGCATTGCTTAAGATATCTAACTAAAACGTAAAGGCAGTAAGTTGGTTTTCACAGCTTTCAAGCCGTATTTTCGTAGGATTAGCGGAGGTAGAGCTCCGCATTCCTATTTCGTGACCGCAGGCAGTAGAGTGGACGTGCCGTGGTCAGCGACACGGTGCGGCCCTGCTTCTTTACCTTCCCGCAGAGAGTGTCCCCCACGGTACTGATTTGATAGCAGGCTGGGTGGGTCTAGGGGGGAGGGGGGGGCGTTCCGGACGTCAGCTTCGAGAAAAGATCCTCGGCTTCGTCGGGGATCGAATGCCAGTCATCCGGGCCGCCCAAGATAGCTATCTACGGTGTTATAAATAAACAAACATAGACGATGCTACTTACTTTGTACTTCAAAGTCCATTCATACAACTATTTTATGGCAGACCGCAGTTAACTTGCTCCTTTGATCTGATAACTTCCTTAAAATTTCATCGAATTTGTGCTTTCATATACAACTATTCATCACTCTAGTATAGGAACAATATAGACATTTTCGTTCTATACATTTGTATACTAAGCACCTAAGTGGAAGGGGAAGGGGGGAAGGGGGAGGGGGGAAGAGGGAGGGGAGAGGAGTTGACCGGGAAGCTGCACTGGGATACGTAGGGGGAGGGGGGTTCCAAGTTAAGACACGTAGCTTTTCGGCTTTTCATTAATATTATTTGTAACAGTCAAAATACGTAATGAACGGAACACACAACAGCATGTGAATATTTATTTATGTCATTTAATTATCTTCGTATGTAATTTACTGTAGTTTGACAAAACAAAAAACTACAAAATGTCTTCTGGAATCAATAGAGGGAAAAGCTACCATGTCGGAGTACGTGGGGGGAGAGGAGGTTCAAAGGAACTACGAAGTTTGTGGACGCTCCCTACGGACTTTGTAACCGGTGGACGTCAAACCTGGCAATTCTGATTAAGGTTTTCAGGCGGGTAATTGTGATCATCTCCATCAGAAGTTATCAAACTTGTTTCCTTAAAAAAAGTCACTATTTTGAGGTTGATTTCTCAGTATGTATCTACTACCTCAAGTGCCTCATCCTAGAAGTTTACACTTTTTTACGGTATACCATTTGAATTCAAGCAGCAAAAATAGCTTGCACAGAACTCAAACTTCATTATCAGTAGTAAAACTTAAAGAAGCATCTCCCCAGTTAATTTCTTGAAATACTCTAATGTCTGTCTTTCTACGTAACTCTTAGATTAAATGGTTTCCTCTGTCAACAAATTATCCCTCCATTTATTAGAACATGACTCACCGTTCCACATTTGTGTTCTGCAATATTCTTCCATTAATTCCTCTCTTCAACCATCAGTTCCATTACATACTGACACTAACTATTATAGTGAAGGATCCAAAAGTAACAGGGGAGAATTTCACAGTCCATCAGTATGAGTGAGAACCACAGAGAGTGGTTGGGTTACACACACTCACAGAAATAGACCGCACCTGGCACTCGCGCGAAATTGGTCACTTCTCGCGTTCCAACGCTGAAAATACAAAAATTAGGCGCCGTTCCAAACACCCGTACGATCACTAGTGAAATGATATGTATGCAGACCAAATATAACGCGCGTAGACAGGTGTAGCGCTTGTCAAGAGGCCTGAACCAGCTACACAACTACTTCCCACACGCACTAATGTAAGTCGTAGTATCAAAAATAGATTTGTAGAAGCTATTTCTTTATTTCTGATACCTCTGTATCTCTCCATCCCTTTGCAAAAGACAAAACTGTCATTATATGACCATGTGTCAAAATAATGTATTAATATGTATGAATATTTCATAAATGATGAAGAAGATGTAAAAATAGCTGCCTTCCTGAATGAGAATCCTAAAGAGAACCATACTTTTTTCAGGTTTCGTTGATTAATGTTTGCATTAAAAATTAAATAATGTATATCCTACTCGAAAAATATTAATTGAAATAAAAGATAGGTAAATTTTATTCATAAATTATATCAAAATAAGTTATAGCATAGTAAATTACATTTTGAGACATATTAAAATGGTTAATTTAGGCAGTTAGTTACACAGAATAAGCAGATAGGGGAGAAAGATATTTGTGACGATAGTGTGAAGATGTGATAAGAAGAGGTTGAGGGTTATATCAAATATGTTCAAATTCCGATAGAAAAAATAATAATAACTGATTTTTTTTAACTGCTTTACGTCTGTCAACAGCGAGGTCTTTAGAGACGGGAAAGGATGGGGGCAAGGAATGGGAAGGAATTCGGCCATGACCTTTTGAAGGAAGCATCCCGGCATTTGCCTGGAGTGATTTGGGAAACCATGGAAAACCCAAATCTGGATGCCCGGACGGGGATTCGAACCGCCGTCCTCCCGAATGCGAAGCGAGAACGCTAACCGTTACACCACCACGCTCGGTAATAATAACTGATATAGGAATGAAGGAGAGGTAAAATTAGCTGCTTTTCGGAATGATTTATCGTTTTACGCCTCGTCGACGTCGAGGTCATTAAAGGTGGGAAAGGACTGGGGACAAGGAACGGGGAGTAATTCGACCATGGCCTTGTGAAGGAAGCATCCCAAAATTCACCTGAAGTGATTTGGGGAAAACATGGGAAACCCAAATCTGTATGCCCGGACGGGGATGCGCACCGCCGTCCTCCCGAATGCGAGTTCAGGGCATTAACTGAGAATGTTAAGTGAATCATATATTTTCTGAGATTTCATTTATTCAATACCTAAACTGAATCAAGTTTGTGTCAACAATTAAATAGTGTATACAAAAAATGATTGTGTTAAAGAAAAGATGGGTAAAATTTACTTGTAAATTATACACAAAATAACTGAGTCACATTTTGAGTCATGTTAAAATAGATCGTTTATACACTTAAATGGCAACACTGTACAGAAAAACTAATACGAGACTGTGAAAAGCAGATAAGGGTGGAAAAAGTTTGAAGAATAAAAGATTGCCATATGATAAGACGAGATTGAGGATTATATCAAATAAATTGAAATATCGATAACAAAAATAATAATAACCAGAAGAAAGTATTTGAGAACTGTAAAATGCAGTGTGATATTCCACATGGGTGCACTGTTCAGGAAGAAATAGGTAATCAGCCAACAGTTTGCGTCAATGGTTACCGTAAACAGAACACAAATTGTGAAAAAATAACAGGTTAGCCAAAGGTGGTAGATTTTTTTACTGTCGGCAGTCGCAACTTCCACAAAACTGCTGTATATAAAAAAAAATAGTCGGAATTCATACTCATAATGGAATACTAAAACCACTATTAATACTTGTCAAAAGATGAAGTAATTCAAATTGCTAGAATTTTTTAGTGTTTTTTTCATTTCGGATTGATACCTTCCCCAGGGCCATGTGATTGCAGCAGAAATTTTCCTGGTAGCGGTGGTAAATTGGACATAAATTATATTTAGAAACTAGCCAGACCGTTGCTTGAATTGTTTGGAAAAATGTAATAGTAAATGTGGTTCCCAGACCGACAGTCGAACCCGGTTCCTCCCGAATGTTAAGACTAGAAGTTGCCGCTTACCGCCTAATTTCAATATGGACTCTTTGCTCACTATTTTTTAAATTTTTTATTGTCTTTCGGCCATGTCAGTCATACAGTCAGCTGCAAGTGTGTTCTTTTGTTTCTTCAAGTGTATATTTTTTATATCATCGTCATTACCATTTACTTCTCAGTATGGACAACACAGGATAGACACAACACTTAATTAAAACCACCCATGCCCTCGGCCGGACTCGAACCGGTGACCTTTGCAACGTGAGTCCAGATTGCTAGTCCCCACGCTGCAAGGAGAGGCCACTCAAATGTTCTCAACTGTAAATTGATCGCTGTAATAGTGTGTTCTTTATTTAAAATATACCTTTCTAGTTTTGGATGATATCTAAAAGAGAGCTACGGATTTCCCCTTTTTCTATTCCGGAGTGAAATTCATCTACGAAAAAAATCAAACAAACAGTTATATTATTTGCTATAACCTTTATATGCTTCCACAGAATATAAAAAGTATGTTTCAAAACTTCGAAATAACGAATTATATTTGTTTATAAGTAGACCATACTTTTCACATTGTTTCAAAACAGGTAATTAGTCACAGAAATCAGGTTATTAAAACAAAAACTAACAATTCAATTAAATAACTAACTTTTTCACTATAATTAACTTTTATCAGTAAAAATGTCACTATTCAGGTAGCATTTGTTAATGCATTTAGCTTAGTCCATTGAATGAGTTTCTTATGTTCTCAAGTTCGTCAATAATAAACAAAAATTGTGTTCTGCAAGTAACAACTACAATAATCAATAGTTTGTTGTTTTAGCCTAAAACGTAAAATAAATTGAGATCTCAACCCTGAAATTTGATGAAAAAGTATACTGGTGTTTCATCTAATTATATACTTAACTTGCAAACATTAGTAAACTAGAAATGTGAGATGCACCTCTGAGCTCTATCAACTTCTTTTCTATTCTTTTGACCGCATCCTCAATGCATGAACATTCGCATCTTTATAGTCAAAGCTTTACTCTGAAGTCAGTCGATATCTTTAGCGATTTGTTCGCAGTTGTTTGTTCCACCTTACTGATGCTGGTTGCCTTTGTGTTTCAGGACAAGATCCGCCTGCTGCAGGATGACTTGGAATCTGAGAGGGAGCTCCGCCAGAGGGTGAGTCAATCTCATTCACAAAATATCAGCCACCAACAAAAATAATACAGCATCAAAAACGATATTCACTGTAACATATATTGCACATAACATTGAATTGTAATAACGAAATGTTTATTACTTTACCTCAACATTGTGAAAATTTAGTCATTATTGTTCTTACGTAACACTTAATATTTTAGTTTTAAAATATTGGAATATGGTGCAATCTACAGAACAAAGTTGCAGTGATTATTAACTAATTTTTTACGTTTCATAAACAAATCATCTCACTATTAGAGCATCAAATCTGTGTGTCCAAAACGGTGAACCTAGGAGCAAAGTTTATTGTAACTATATTGCTGCTTTACTTAGAATCGTTCTTCCACCAATTCGATTTCACTGTAGATAAGTATTTCTTTGGGAGAGCTTCGGTAACGAGTACGGTTGATCTGATCTCAAACAGTAGAACAGCGACACTGCCTGTGTAAAAAAAAATTCCGATGTCTCTTCCACACTTTTTTAAATTTACTTTCTCTGAACAGGAATGCAAGCGTCTCGCGAAATTTTGACCAAAGATTCTAATCGATATCCTCAAAAATCTATACACGAGTTCCATTTTGCTAGGAACCTGTTATTTTATGTTAGAACTTGGAAGCTGGAACCATTTAATGATCTCTGTTTATGAATTGGGTGCCCATGTTTTTATGGTTATTTTTTTACTTGTACATCACAAGGAATTCTTAAGCCTTGTTTCCTCTCCATTTTACTTGACGACATCAAAAGAGTAAAATCATATCAGGCTACCGGTATAGAACCTGTGGCATACTTATTACTTATTCTAAAGCTGGGATAACATAAATAAACTGCGCTACTGACGACAAGTGGAAACAAGTTAATCGGGGCATTCTACGGCGCCTGGCGTGTAGGCAACTGGCTGCTCACTAGCAGGTATTTCTTCCTTCCGTCAGGCGACGTAGCTCTCAATTGAGCCAAGTTCTTTTTTCTTTTTTTTTTTTTTTAAATGATGACAACCATTTCGGTCGGAAAATAATATAAATTATTGAAAAGGAAGCCAACTTCAATGACTTTCAGCACATCTAAATTAATGTTCCATTATTTTTTGCCCAAGTCACATTTTTACACACAAACCGTAATTTATGCACTCGCCAAAGTGAGAAATTATGTTTTATTTGCCACAGTCGATTGTCTAAAATTTCGCTAGAGCAAATACTATTAACCGTTTGTGGTGAAGTTACTAACAAACAGCCAACAGTGAGTAAATACATTTAAATTTATCAACTACTTGATTTTATTGTAAAAGAATAAATAAATAAAAGAAAAGCTCACGTTAAATATTAACAAAATTGTTACATTTCTGAAGAATTTTTTTACAGGATACTTGAATAATTTAAAAAAAATTATATCTCTTAGTTTAGTTTAACGTCATTGGTACCAAGTATTAAAAATATTAGTAGTATTTTATCTATACTTCAGAAAAATCTAAAACAAACTCGAGATAAATATTTATTGGTTAATATATTCACTAAAAAAGTAAATTAATTTAATTACATACTATATCAGCTTCCTTATTCCTTTAAAAAGACACAAAAATACTGAAATAATATTATTACTGGATGCTTTTTATAGTACCTGTCTTGTTTTTCTTTCAGAAAAAAAAATTACAAAATCTTAGCAAAACACGTTCCCTGACTTATCAGTTGTCACGAGAGAAGGAACATTCACATTGATACATTTTAGTACATTTGATTTTGAAGAGATAAGTTTAATTGTTTAAATTAAAAGCTTTTGTCACTGTATAAACCCTTAAACAAATCCATAATCACCTCTGACACAATCTAAATGTTGCTGAGGTGCGTAAGGCAAAAGGCTAAGAGAAATAAATAACAGATGAGTCGTAACCACACTCTTTTCCATGTATTGTCACCAATCCGTTTGTCTGTCGGGTTCTGCACTAGTAAATCATAGATGTGGTACAGAAATGTTTTTTTTAAAAAAAAAAAAAAAAAAACTATACAAAAAAGGGAAAGAAGAAACGACAACGAGTTTAGGATATAGTATCATTTAGTAGTAACCAGTAGTGACACTGAAAACATACGCCAGTCTCTTAAACTGACCATTTATGCAGAGCTTGATACACTGTGTTGTGATTAAAAAGGGATAGGAATTTTTATGCTTCTGATAATGTTGGAATATTTTAGGCGACCAGAGTTCTTATTACCCATTCCGACAACTTTAGCACTTCACTTTCTAAAATTAATTAATAATGGCTTTTTTGTAAGAATTGTAGGATTAATGCCTTATTATCAAACGCTGATTGTGTCCTTTTGTGATATAAATTTAATCGATTCTCCTTCGTGATAAAAGCATGGATCGCATGTTGTTAATTCCTTGAGTTTTATTTAGTGATCTGTTGCAGAAAAAGAGGAAACTGAACAGCCACGAAAAATCAAATTTGGCTATAGCTCAGTTAAACTTACGAGAGGTGTATTAAATCACTGAAACTACTCACATCCGTTGAACGAATGAACCAGCTAGTGAGCAGTGCCATATTTTTTTTTTTTTGCTATTTAAATTCGAAAGAAATTTGAGAAGCTTGAGTGCACAAATTGATCAAACGCTGGTTGCTTGAAGATGGTAGTAATTGACTGCAGGGTCCTTAGTAAATACGCCATCCATTTGTTGCTAGTAGTCCGATCTCAACACAGTGTGTCCACCTTCCCCTTAGTTCTTATAAGAACTCTTCAGAGCGATCTGGTGGCCCAGTGCTTAAGGCACCTGACTGGAAATCAAAGATCCCAGGTTCGAATTCGTGTCTCGGTGCGGTCCTTAACCTCTAACAAAGATTGCTTTGTGTATGTGAAGTATGGCAGAACGCTTACATGGTTCGGATTCCACGTTAAACTGTAGGTCGCCTTTATCCGGTAGATTTACGGGTTAGGTTAAGTCAGGAGGAAAGGAACTTATTACCCTGCCTCCGATACGAAGCTAGGTATACAACCTTCGGGAGCATCCAACCAACCTTCGGGTTCAATACTAAGCTTAGCTTATTCCTTTAGAAAATTCCATAATTTGGCTCTTTTTATCTGCTCAAAGTATGAACGGTATGTTTAGTACGCTCATCTATTGTTAATGGCCTATTGTGCCTGAAAAATTACTTTCATAAAATAAAGACCAAAGCAAACGGTCACAAGCTTGCATCTCTTGTTGTTAACTCCCAGAACAGCCGAATAGAAGTTACTGCAGTTCATAGACTTACTGTAAACAGCAGGGCGTAAAATAGAACTGAATATAACAAATTTAACCAAGTAAATCTCGCAGCTACAGGTTAGTTATACTCACTATCGTTCTTTTCCTTTATTTAAAATTTGCTTATTGAATCTCAGAATTCTGATGACGCTTCTCAGAGATTTGTAGGATTATTTAATGAAGAATACTTTTTTTTTAGTTGTACCAGTTGTAGCTTATCTCGGTTCCCGCTCTACAGGGTTATTCAAAAAGAACAGTAGATTTTGCATTTTTACTCCTCAAAAACTATAAAATATCCAAATACGTGCCAAACATCACTAGAAAGAGGAAGGTTCAACGTTTCATTGTATTTGTTCGACATATTGCTCGACAAACATCAAAATGGTAGTCAGTGTATTGCCATACACACATTAACTCGTCCATAGTTATAGAATTCACTGATATTTTAGTACCTCCACAGATAAAAATCGCAGGGAATAAGATCTGGTGACATGGGAGGCCACAAACGATGACCAAGATCTTCTCGCCAATCTCTTCCAATCCAACGTTCTGGACTTGTTTCATTCAGGTAGATCCCCACCTCACAGTAAAAGGAAGTAGGATGTCGAGATTCACTTTTTGCCTACTGTAGCACACAAAACCGACTTCTCCCGGGCGGTCACCATATCCACATAAACAGACAACAGCTCCACTGGTGGCATCGAATGGAACTAATAAGTGCGATAGGAGAAGTTAGTGAAATTTGTTAAGTAGGAAGTAAAATTACAACCGATGGCCGAAGGAGGAATGATATGAAAAGCAGAATATCACTAGTGAAAAGAACTTTCATGAAAATCTTTAAGTTTCAAATATTAACCTACGATTCAGAAAGAACTTTTTAAAACTCTGCATGTGGGGCACAGCACTTTATGGCAGCGAAGTACACACTTTGCTGAAAATAAAGTGGATGGATAAAGTACGAAATGAACGAGTTTTGGAAATAATGGGTGAGGATAGAAGTTTGTGAAAGTCTTACAGAAAGATGAGACTGGATGGTAGGTCATAATAATATTTAATTAAATTGAAATGGAGCGCACGATCCGGTGGCAATTTTCCCTACGCACCCATCCTGCACCCACCTACATTTGCCCTCTACAAATTTTATCTTTAAATTCTTTCAACGTTTTCGGTAAATTATTCATCATTTCTCTTGGTAACTCATTCCAATCCCTGACACCCTTA
Organism: Vandiemenella viatica; assembly: GCA_031002005.1. Lineage (NCBI taxonomy): Eukaryota > Metazoa > Arthropoda > Insecta > Orthoptera > Morabidae > Vandiemenella > Vandiemenella viatica. The sequence goes on along the minus strand of JARYHS010011408.1, from coordinate 77,876,061 downwards.
CCTAAAAAAGAGAATCTTAGCACACCATTGTGCCTAAAATCGAGTGCCAGCTTGTGGTCATGGTCATCTTTTCCCTTCCATGCACTACTTTTCATACCTACTCCAATATCTTTCCATGCCTCATCGCCAGTATACGCCCTGTACACTCCCATCACCCTCCTCATCCTCCTCCTGTCTTGCAATGAATCCCATTCCAGCTCCTTTATCATATCCGTCACTGATTGCATTCTGCGATAATTTCCAGAAACAAATCTAACAGCCGTTCTTTGCACCCTATCCAACTCCTGTATTTGATACTCAAAATGTGGGTACCATTTTACACTACCATATTCAAGCAATGGTCTGACCAAAGTTTTGTAACCCAATTCCTTTACTTCTCTCTTACATTCCCTCATCACCCTCTCCAACAAGTTCAGAATTTTGAAACCTTTTGCTACTACTTGACCAATGTGTCCTGCCCAATTAAGCTTGTTATCAAATGTAATGCCAAGATATTTACCTTTCAAGTCTTCAACAAGCAATTCTTTCCTCGCCTTATAATCGTATTCAATCTTTAGTTTTTTGTTAATATATATTTTGAGACATGCAGGATTGGTTAACGTTTTAGTGGAGAGAATAGTCGATGGTAATAATTTCAGAGGAAGACAGAGATTAAAATATAAGAAGCAGATAATTGAGGACGTGGGTTGTGAGGGGTATGTTGAGATTAAAAGGTTAGCACAACGTAAGAAGAGACGGAGGATTGCATCAGAACCAGTGGAGAGACTGATGACAGAAAAAATAAAACGAAATAAAATATAAAAGTTTGAACTTTCCTCAATCCAATGATATGCAGTGGCACTTTGTTTGTATCTCTTATAATTTGTGATAAATAAAAATGCAAAATTTGCCCTTCCTTTTGAATAACCCTGTGGGTTACAGGTAGGAATTAGCTACATGACTACTTCACTTCCACAAATACTCTTCGAGCAAAATCAATATCACGCCTGAAAAGATAATACAAATGATTAAAAGAAGACGCGATGCTGTTCCTCATGTAATGATCAATTGGAACGAAGGATGGGGAGTTTGTTACTGCCATACACGTGACGGCTGGTGACGCGCGCGATAAAGCCTCTGTCAGCATAACACTTTTCGAGGATGCATGGTCGTGAGAAGGAGATGCGTATCTGGAGTTGCTGGCCCCGCTCCGAGGAGCCTTATTTTTAGAGTCGGGACTCAGCCGGTGGGCACGCTGCCCCTCAGCAGGGCCTCAACACACTGTGTGGCCAGCGCGGTGTCGAGAGAATCTGATTCCTCCACGCCAACTCAAACACAGTGGCAGGATACTTATCCTCTCTTTGCTTGGAACTGTTTCAATTCGTTAACCTCACTCATTCTTCTCATTCCAGTGTCTCCATTTCTTTCATCTGCATTACTCTTTACAAATTTTTGTTCGAGAATAGTATTTTGTCTGAGTGGTCTGGTAGCTCTGTGGCTAACACGCGTTCTTTCAAAAGTTCTGGGTCCGGTCCCACATTCAAGTACTAGTGGAACCAGGAAGTTACTAAGAATTGTGTTTGATCATATGTGATACGCCTTTACGTTCCGTGGTTCGGATTCCGTGTTAAACTGTAGGTCCCGGAGGAAAGGAACTGGCCGTCCTACAATGGATTCGATGCCTCCTTCGGCAGGATCTAACCAAACTATTGCTTATCTTTTTAACTAGCACTTTATCTCATTTCTCTCAACTACAGTAATTCAGTTCATAATCATTAATAACCCTTGGTGTACATATCAGATTCAATTATTCTCACATATGGAGCATATTGCGTCAGAGATAACACTAAAGCCTTGCATTCGGGAGAAAGCGGGTTCGAGTTCCAGTCTAGATTTGGGTTTTCAATTGCTTACCCAAATAATTCCCGGCGAATGTTATGATGGTTCTTTTAAAAGGCCATGCCCGAATTCATTTCCGTTCCTTGCCCACAGTTCCTTCCTGTATTCAAAGCTCCATAAGCCTCTACCTCCAGTTTGAGTTTTGGAAAAATATTTTTATCTGCAAGTGGATTACTTTTGACAAAGATAACCTTATAAACTTCATTTTTTTAATATAACCCACCTTCGACGCATTTATATTCTCACAAATATCTTAGGATGCTGTTTATAAAAATATAATAATCTATTAGTAAATTCATTGGCGTCATAATTTTTCCAACAATATATCGAATAATAATATAAATCATTGTAGAGGGTTGTAAATTCTCTTACGATGTAATTCTTATTAGTAAATACACATGTTTCACCATTGCCAGTCTTTTTTCTTGTTTGAAGCAATTTTCCATCTCGTCGTCTTCAGCTAATCTCTTTATTTCAACATGACCGTTAGAACCCAGGCCCTCCATTGTCGGCTTCGTATTTTGTAATCTTTTACTTTCTCTGCAGTTCGTTCTTCGATTATTCCCTCCACTAACAAATTAATTATTCCACATCATCATCATCTAGGACAGCTTCCAGCCACTGGCCAGGTCTGCTGGGAACAAAAGCCTCGCCAGCGCTTCCTGTCTAACCACCATCTCTCTTCTTCCACTGACGCCCAATTTCCTCCTCTTTCCTCCACACATTTCTTAACACCTTTCATCCATCTGTCCCTCGGTCTTCCTCTAGGTCTCTTCCCTTTCAGCTCCATGTCCAGCATCTTCCTTGGTAGCCTCTCCTCTCCCATTCTCTTTACATGCCCGTACCACTGTAGCCTAGATTTTTCAATTCTTTGTTGTAGCGGTTCTTCCTTTATCATCTCCCTGATTCGCTCATTCCTTATTCTGTCTCTTCTTGTTACTCCCACTCTACTCCTCTGAAATTTCATTTCCACCGATTGTACCCTCCCTTTGTCTCTCTCCTTCATCACCCATGTTTCTGCTCCATATGTTAAAATTGGTACAAAATATGTTTTATATATTGCCTCCTACTCTTTTGTGGGACATCCCTACTCCATACCAGGCTCCTAATACTTTTAAAAAATCCATCTGCACATCTTCCTCTTTCGTTTATTTCCATCCTGTTTCCTCCATTTTCTTCAATACAGCTTCCCAAATATTTAAAACATTCCACTCTATTTAGTTGCTCCCCTCTAAGTGATATGCCTATGTCCGTCCTGTTCTTCTTTCTTGTTGTTATCACCACTTCACTTTTTCTCGCAGAGAACTTCATACCATAATCAGCAACTACTCTCTCCCACACATCCAGCTGATCCTGCACCTCTCTTTCATCCTCTCCCCAAACTAATAGGTCGTCTGCAAATACCATTTCTTTCATTTTTCCTTCCCCAATGCTCTGCACCACCTTCTTCAATATTTCATCCATAGCTACAATAAATAAGAGGGGTGATAGGGCACTTCCTTGTTTTAGTCCATTTTTCAAATGGAACCATCCAGTCTTATCCGTTCCCACTTTGACACAGCTCTTACTACCCTCATACATATCCTTCACTCTTTGCACTATCTCCATTTTTACTGACTTTTTTCTCAGTCCTTCCCACACTTTGTTTCGGCTGAGGCTGTCATATGCCTTTTCAATGTCCAGAAAGGCCATCACAAGATCTTTCCCATACTCGTAGTGCCGTTCTTGTAGCTGTCTTATTGCAAATATAAGATCGATAGTTGACCTTCCTGGTCTAAATCCATACTGTTCTTCCCTTAGCTGCCTTTCAACCGCTCTTCTTATTCGGCTTTCCAAAACTTTCTCATATATCTTGGCACAGTGGCACATCAGGGTAATACCACGGTAGTTTTGGCAGACAGTCTTGTCCCCTTTCTTAAATATGGGTATTATTACCCCTTTCCTCCAGTCCTCTGGAATTTTTCCCGCCTTCCACACAGCCCGCATCACCCTATAGAGCCACTGTGTGCCCATTACTCCAGCAGCTCGTATCATCTCCACGCTCACTTCATCCACTCCAGGTGCTTTACCTCCCTTCATTCTCTTTACCGCATCCTCCAATTCCTTCCATGTAATATCTTCCTCTTCCTCTTGATACTGGTCCTGTTCTTCCTCTGTACTCTCATTTTCATCACTGGGTCCTGAAGCATTCAACAGATCCTCAAAATACTCCCTCCAGACTTCCTTTATGTCGTATTTCCCGTCCACTAAGTTGCCATTCTTATCCTTTATACTACCTGCTTCCATTCTGCTCCTCCTCCTACTTTTTACCATGGAATACAACACCTTCTTACTGCCCTCACTATCCTCTTTTAGCATTTCTGTCCATTTTTCCATCCATTTCCTCTTTTCTTCCTGTATCACTGTTTTTGCTTCTTTCTTTTTGCAGCTGTACACTCTTTTGCTTTCCTCTGTTCTCCTTTGGAACCATTCCCTGAAGGCTTTATTCTTCTGTAGCACAGCATACTTTGCCCTTTCATTCCACCATGGAGTTTCCCTTTCTCTTCTTCTACCAGCTGTCCTACCACATACTGCTTCGGCTGTTTTTACCAAGGTGGTTTTAAAACGTTCCCATTCCTCCTCCGCTGACTGCAAGTCGTCCCTAGGTATTTTCTGCACAAGCTGCTCTTGGTACTCCCTCCTGCACTCCTCATCCTTCAGTTTCCACACTCTTATTCTTCTTTCCTGGTTTTCTGATGTTCTTGCTCCCTTTTTCTCTTTCAGACTGGCTATTAGAAGTCGATGGTCACTATCTAAGGCTTCTGATGGGATGACCTTTATATCCACAATACTCTGTCTCAACTCTGCTTCGATTAGGAAATAGTCAACAATCGACTTCCGAGACAAGTCTGTACTATACCATGTTATCTTATGACTTTCCCTCTTCTTGAACCACGAATTACCCACAATCAAACCATTCCGTTTGCAGAACTCCAACAGCTTTCTTCCTTCTGCGTTTCTGCTGCCCCATCCTTGTGTTCCAAGGACCTCTTCATACCCTTTCCTTGCAGTACCAACATGAGCATTAAGGTCCCCCATTATAATTTGGTTGCTCCTGCCAAGCTGCTGCTGCAGATCCTCTTCAAAACTTTCCTTTTCCTGCTCGGTGCAACCTACCTGAGGGGCGTAAACTTGTATTAGCTCCAAGTTCTTGTCCCTAACTTTCAATTCAACCTTTATCATTCTGTCATTTATTCCTACTACTTCCTCGCTTAAATCCTTCCTTTATCACGAGTGCTACTCCATTTCTTTTTCCGTCCCTATTCCCAATCCAATACAGTTTATATCCCTTCCGTAATTCCTTCATGCCCTCCCCCCTCCATCTTGTCTCTGCTAGTCCCAGTATATTCAATCTCCGTCTTTCCATCAAATCTACGATCTCTTCAATCTTTCCCGTCAATGTTCTTATGTTTAAAGTTCCTATTCGTAATCCCTCTCGTTGTCCTTTTTCATTGCCAGGTCGTCTACTTTGGTAACTTTTTCCGAGGCTTGTTCCTTTATATTTGAAAGCAACCGACTCATACTTGTACTGTTGGCTTGCTAGGCCTAACACAGTCAAGGATTTTCTTTCAGGGTTTACTCCCTTAGCCTTTGAAGATCCCTCTTCGCCACAAGGCAGTGGTGTTTCCTTCCAATTTACCCCCGGAGAGGATGGGTGGCCCCTTCCGCCATTTTCGCCAATCTGAAGGTCTCCTTCTCTGCCGAAAACTGCCGTTGAGGACTTCGCCCGTATCCCTGGGCATGGGTTCCACACTATACCCTGTGGGACTGGGTCCTTGCCTGGACTTAGCCACCCTGTCACTCCGGCCTACTGGAGCTAGGATGCCCACCCCCGCAGCGTGGATGCGCCAGACAAGAATTACTCAAGTGGAGTATAGGGAAGGTGGACCCTACCTCCCTTGAGCCGGGTTAATGGTTGTGTATGATGCCACAAACCACAATGTCTTAAAATGTCACTGATAACATTTCTACTATGTTTCATGATTTTACTCTGTTTATACTTCCACAATTTTTTATATCTTAAATAATTTCTCAAAATCCTCTAATTGTTATGAGGAGGAATTTAGACAATTCAAGGAAACTTCTCTGGCGTTTCGAATATTGATTGTGTATACCTGGGTTTCTTATGAACAAAAGAATAACAAATTTTGATCTGATTTCTGTCTGGTAAGTTTAGTTTCTTATCCGAAGGATAGTTTAAATGGTTTTCTGCTATGAAATAAAACTTTTTATTTGTCCTTCATATCGTACTTCAGAATACAAATATTTCATGACTCTAAAGCAGTACGCTGATGATTATTTGAATCTTGTATCCTTGGATAAGCAGATCTCTTTAGCGTTGCCTTAGAGTTCACAGTAGTAAGCAGCATTCATATAACAGAAGTTTGACGTAAACACCACCTTTAGCACTCCAAAGGATCACCATTAAAACATTTCCAGTAACTAAACAGGTTTTCGCTGACAACGGAGCTACATACCCTTTTAACCATCTAGCCTTACACGACCTCTTAGTATAATGTTGTACCCGTGATTCCCAGACTCTCGTCTGAAGCCAATGCTCTAAAAGTTTCTAAGGAATTGTGTACTTTGCATCCTTCTGATTTTAATTAAACATTTTTGTCACCCATTGTGAAATTATTTTGTGAATCTCCTTTTCTCATCATTGTCTGTACTTTTCCGTAAGTTACTCAGATTGCTGCACTGATTTCGTGAACAGTTGAACGCGTGTCTTCGTTAATAAGGTCTTGGATTTGCAAAGTTGTCTGCAGTTTGAGGGTCGTTCTGGAACGTCTTGCGGGATATAGTCATACACTTGAAGCTCCGAAAGAGTTTCATTGCCTTATCAGGCAAGAAATTAAAAAAAAAATTCTGCTTGTGTAATTCCTTCAATTATTAGAAATTTGATAATTTCAATTCCGGAACGGACACATACCGTCTTTTTTCGCTCACCACGATAATAAGTAAACAAACCATATGCCTGTAGAATTTAGCGTATCAACATATTCGCCACCGTGAAAGTATCCCGTCCATATTCCAAAGGATTTTTTAAAGTTTAATCGGACCTACTAAGATCTGGATATTTGCATAGTAAAATTTGTTGATTTAACTTAATTTAATTTCACTAGAGCAGACGCTTCGGTGGCACTTTCCCTGCGCATTTATTTTCCTCCCTTTCCTGAACTCACCTACCTTTTCCCTCAACTAATTTCAACTTTAAATTGTTTCAACGTTTTTGATAAACTATTCATCAATTCTCGTGGTAACTTATTCCAACCCCTGACCCTTTTGCCAACGAAATAAAAAATTTCACAACCTTGTGCCTGAAATCGAGTGCCAGCATATGGTCATGGTCATCTTTACCCTTCCGTGTATGACTTTTAATTCTTTCCACGCTTCATCACTAACATACGCCTTGTATACTCCCATGACTCTTTTCACTCTCCTCCTGTCTTCCAACGAAGCGCATTTCCAGCTCTTTTATCACATCGCTTAATGATTGTGTTCTACGGTAATTTCCAGAGACAAATCAGGCAGCCCTTTTTTTTAAACCCCTTCAACTCCTGTAATTTATACCCAAAATGTGGGTCCCATATTGATGAACCAAAGCATTTTGACCATCTGATTAATACTGTGTTGGTGTTGGTCCAATTGTGGAACGCAATCCAGCATTCATTTGGCACGGCATTGATTCGACAAGTCCTTAGTAGGTTTCCCCAAGTGTATTACACCAGTTGTCTACTCACAGTTCACGCAGTTCCCTTAAATTACGGGCAGATGGATTGGGGGTGCGGAGATAGCACCCAATGGCGTCCCAGACGTGTTCTATCAGGTTCATAACAGGTAAATTTTCTTCCCTGTCATGCTCTTCAAACTATTATATCACAATTCTAGCCTTCGAGGCGGATAATTATCCTGCTGGAAGATGCCATCGCCGTCGTGTAAGACATGAAGCATGAAGGGATTCAGGTGGTACGCAAAATCATGTAAAGGAACTTTGTGGTGCATGTGGTGCAAGGTTCGAGTCCCGCAGATGACGCCAGAATTCGTTGGGTGGCCGAGTGGTTGTTGATTGATTGTGGCGTTTACTGACCTTCCCGATTGACTTATTCTTGATTTCTTGATGTTCCTTTTTATCAGGATGATGATCTTCTGTTGCTGACATCAGGTAATCTTTAAACAGTGCAGAATTACCGGTGGTTTTAGGGCGCGTCGACTTCGGGGTCATTAGCGTCAGAATTACCAAACTGCTTAGGCAACCACTTTAAAGATGTTACATATTGAAAAAAACCTGCGTTGAGTTCTTCGTAACCTGAGTGTTGTTGGACTGATACGGATTAGAAGGTTCAGCGTAATGAAAACAGTTACTACTAGTAAAGTTCTGGTTTAGTTTAGTATATTCCAAACTGACGAGCACACAACTCAGAAAGTAGCTACCGCTCCACGCAGTACTGTTACCTGTTATCCCTGTTATCTTGAATTTTGATGCTTCTGACCGAAACGGGATAACAAAAGTGATATTATTGGTAGCGCGTCTACTGCATGTGTATTACTGAGCGTCTGCCTAGCGACTGCTTGCTCCAAGCTGGCGAGACGACGCCGTGCTGATATCAGTAAACATCGGCTCATGTTACTCTCGCCAGCTACGGCCGTCTTAGGTGAGCTAAATTCACCATACAACTACGAAATATTACAGGGTCCCCATGCAATGTTCAAGTAGTGTACAGGTATCATGATACCTTTGAAGCCAAGCTGAATGTCCCCCAGAGCATAATACTGCCCCAACGGTCTGCGTCCGTGGCGCGGTGCGTGTTTCGAACAGCCGTCCGCCTGGAAGATGACGTTTCCGCACACGACCTTTGAGCTTGCGTAACAAGAAACGTGATTGGTCCAACCAGGCCACAGGTTAACCCATGCTCCAATCTCGGTAATCTCGTGTCCGTTCCAATCGTAATTGACAATTTCGCTGGGTCAGCATGGGAACACATAGGTGCCGTCTGCTGTGGAGCCAGCTGTTCAACGATGCGCCCTGAACGGTGTGTTCCGAAACACTTGTGCCTATACCAACATTGTACTTTGCTGTCAGATCTGTCACGACCTCACGTTATCCTGCTTTACAGGTTCTGTGACGTGGCGCCCACCACCTTGTTAGCTATTCGTGGTTCACCATCCCTCACGTGATCAGTTATTAAGTCACTTGCTCTCAAAAGTACGAGGTCGGATCCCAGATTCAAATCCTGTTGGGGCCAGGAACTTTTAAGAGTTGTGTTTGATCAAATGAGCCGCGTCATGATGTTCCGTGGTTCGGATACCACGTTAAACTGTAGCTCCAGCCACGATAGAGGCGGAATGCGCAACAAATGGAATCTCAGGTGGCCATACAATCTCCCGACCAACAATGCCACACGCGTTTACCTCCAACCACTTTCCATATATGCTGACTACAGTAGTTTGAGAATAGCGGATCAGCCTCGCCGTATTCGAGATGCTCGTTCCCATGCGCCGTGCCATAACAATCTGCTCTTTATCAAAGTTACTAATGTCATTGAATTTCCTCATCTGTCACATGTATCTTCGCAAGAATTACTTCTCACGCGCCTCTGCTCCACTTATATAACTTTCTTTACCGTATGAAGTAACCGCAATGTCACAGGCGGCATTCCATCTCGGGGTGGACGGTGGACATAATGTTTTTGCTCATCAGTGTATTTCATGTGGCTTAGTATATCATTTGAATTAAGATAAAATAGTTGAACAGAACATTGCGCACCAATCAAGTCATATAGTTTCTTCCTCCCTTGAAATATCTAATGATATTGTATGCAGTTTTGATGGATTGGTGATAGGGCCCAGTGTGGAACATACATTGCGGGTACTGAAACAGCAGTTGGCAGAGATTTGTTAAAATACAAAATAGAATACACCTGGTAATATAAACGAAAGTTTCTATGGAATCAGAACTGCCTGTAGCGGCGAACAGAGTTCAAATGTGCACTCTTGACTTAAATATTGTTTTCCCAATGTAAAGTGAAACGAATTATTTTCATTCCTAGATCTCTGCCGTATGACAATCTTAGTTCGATGAACCACATTAACTGCGACTGTACTGCGCACTCACGAAGATTATTAAACGTAGTTGAACAATCTTATTACAGCGGTTTCACTTGTTTATTGAGTTAATAATATGGGATGGAATACCGTTCAATTATTGTTCTCAGAATATGGTTCGATCTAGGAACAATGTCAATACATGTTTCATACTAAACTAAATGGAAATGCTATATGTATTCCACACGTATCGTCGTTATAATTACGCCCCATACCTCTCTGTTCCGCTTATATTCTTTCCTTACTGGATGCCGCGTGAATTATAATTGGCAGGCCTGCATCGTCCGTAGTCCACCTAAAATACCCAGCTGTACCAACAAACTACATGAAAATTCTCGATACACAGTGACCCACACCTTAACACAAACGTCATTGTTGCCATATGAACTCATTTAGTTTCAGCAACACCCCAACACAGGCCGGCCTCGGTAGCGTAGGAGCTAGAGTGCTAGCTCCACGTGCCGATAGTCGCCGGTTCGAGTCCGGTCGAGGGCATGGGTGTTTAAGTGTTGTGTCTGTGAATGTCGTGTTCGTGTTGTAGTGTCCTTGTGATTACACTTGAAAATATGTACACTGGAGAAACTAATACATAGATAGAATCATGAGAATCACATTGAGCTGGCTGTGTGGCCTCAGTAGCCAAATGCCATTGAAATTTAAAAAAAATAAAAATAAAAAAAAAACACCCCCACACCATCAACATTATACAACTGATCATTCTGTACGACCTACTAATCAACAGTTCACTCGCCGAATGGATCTGATTGAATGGAAAACCTTTGTTGATATTTGCTCGTATTACAGAGACTGTGACTAACAGGTTGTTTTTTATTTATTTTTAATGGCTTTCGGCATCTTAGGCCACACAGCCAGCCTGATGAATTTTTCCAGATAATTAGGCACACCACAGGATGGACATGACATTCACAGACACAACACTTAAACACCCATGCCCTCGGCCGGACTCGAACCGGCGACCTTCGGCACGCGGAGCTAACACTCTAGCCCCTACGCTACCGAGGCCGGCTGACTAACAGTTGGCGCCGATATTTCAGTCCCTGTAACAGTCGTCAGTTGCGCAAATGAGGCAATCTTGTTTACCATCACAGAAATTCTGAGGAGTGTTCTTTGATCCTATTCACTGCTTTAATTTGAAGAGAACACGCTGAGAGGATGTTCGAAATTAATTCAAGGTTAATAGTGAAGTTTTGAAAATCCCGTCAGTACCGTAGCACCTGTATTTCATTTATTTATTTCGATTACTGGTTTCAACCACTTAAAAGGTTGAATACCAATTGCTGACGCAACCGGAATGCCTACGGCAATCGACTTGCTTGCAGTCTGTCCAGTGAAACCCTAGTTTGACTCAGTGCTTAGGCCACTGAGTGTATCTTGATTGCAGTGTGTGTGTTGCAGATCGAGCGTGAGAAGGCCGACCTGAGCGTGCAGGTGATCCAGCTGTCGGAGAGGCTCGAGGAGGCCGAGGGAGGAGCAGAGAGCCAGGTGAGTTCACAACCACATTGCCAGTGCTACTCAGACGAGCCTTGTTCATGTTTAATCCACCTGGATCGTGGACCAGGTTCGAGTCTTGATTCCTGTGTATTTGCAGGCGATTTTAAGCAATCACCTAGGCCAGAGTTTCTTAAACAGTGGTCTGCATGGTTCAGTAGGTACGCAGTCAGAATATTATAAGTTTGGATACAGTATTCGTAGTGTACAGGGTGTTAAAGAATAGTGTAAAATAGTTTATCACATGATAGTATGCTTAAAAATAAAACAAAAATGTCTATTAAACATTGGGTCGCAAACGCATAGTTTCGGAGTTAATAACGGATCCGCAATGTAACGCTCAGCCAAGTCTTTGCATGCCTCAGCCCTTCGGCGTAAGGAATCACGCACTCCTTGAAACTGTCTTGGTTGGTCCTGTGCGTCTTCATTGCAAGTCATCACGTACAGGTCCAAACAAGGCAGTTTCAAAAAGTGAGCCGAGGGGCTGAGGCATGCATTCCCATGGACGGGCGTCACATTGCTGACCTGCTATAAACTCCGAAACTAGGCGTTTGCGACCCAATGTTTACTAGACATTTTTGTCTTATTTTGATGCATACTATCACCTCCTAAAATATTTTACACTCTTTCTTTTTTAACACCCAGTATAAGGCTATAAGCGAGTATAAATTATAAGCCCAACTTTTTAAAAACCACGAATATTTCAATTCTGTAGGAATTCAAAAGATGCTTATAGATTTATTATGTAATAATAGAACACTACAATACGTTCCAGACGTTATAACATAGGAGGTAGGAAGGTAAAAATACTAAGCCCATGTAAGTTTACTTACTGATCCTCGGGTTGAAAAGGGTTGAGAAACGGTGACCTAGGCGAATTCTGTGTCGTTCCAAAATCTCTGCCTCATAGACTATAAATTTCACAAACAAACATGCACATATCATAGGAAACGTAAGTTAAACGAATCGCAGACATACGAAGGCAACTCTTAAGTTCCTTCCATTGCTCGAGACGGTCCCTGTTTCTAACTACCCAGTGGAAACATTGGAAAAATTCTTACTTACGAGCCACGACGAGAAACAAATTCTTTGCATGAGTCGATAGGGTTCATTCGCACACAGTAATAATACTCTAATTTGTTGATTTACAGTGATCAAAATTCGTTAGCGCTTTTCTCTTCAAATTTAAAAATAAAGAAAATGTTAATGCGATTGAAAACAAATTTAACCTTCAATATTTTCTAATATTAATATCTACGGAATAATTACGAACGAGATATAAATTTTGAACAGAAATAATTAAGTTATTTGCTAATGAAAAGAAGTTGAGGTTTGCGAAACAAATCACATTATTAGGTGAGACATACCTGTAAACTATCACAACTCTTTTCAAAATTTATGATACTACTGACGTTATACATTGCAAATCAGTAAAGATTAGATGTACGCCACAGACCATTCTTATTGGGGTAGTGTGACCGAATATAGAATTCTATTTTTTAATTTTCTTCATTTACTTCATTAGTACTGATGCTTTAACGACGAATGCTACACCTAATATTAGCTTGTCTTCCATAAACGCTTGTAATGTATTGCATTTATTGTGATGCATTAACACTGTGTGAAACTGGAGAAATACGAAACCAGAGCTAATAATTATAAAAAAAAAACAAAACAAAAAAATAAAAAAAAAGTTTTTAATATTGGCTTTAGATCGTTTTGTGGCATTGACACTTTCAATAGCTAACTTGCGTACAGTATCTAGACACATATCCAACAATTACTGGTTGCTAAAAAACTAAGTACCTGTGTCAATCAATACGTAGTACAAAACATCAACTGCTACAGTGAGAATCGAAGGTAGAAGAGGAGTTGGACGAAGTAAAAAAACTATCGATAATCTACTGCACATAAGAAGAGACCGAAATGTATTGCAAAATCTGGTCATAGATATAAATTAATGAGCATGCATTCGAAGAAAAATGAATTTGGGGTTCTATGTGCTGCACTCTTAACTGAATAATAGTTCTGACAACGTACTTCATGAGCACAGGTATTAGGAAAAGGCATAAACTATTGTTGCAGTTACTGCAACAATAGTCTACTTCAGTTTGTGACTGGATTAGGACATTCATAAAGGAACAGATCAGCAAATATTCAAGAGTCATTTCAGAAGATAGTAGAAAATCTTCCTCTGGATTGTAAGACCTGGCATCTTCGGAATTTAATAGTAAATGTATAAAACCCTGCCTTCTAAATTAATGTAACTATTTATATATTCGTTGGTAGTGCGACAATGGCTCTGTATTGGTGATTATGCGACGCTGAAGCGTCGAGTTTCAGCTTTAGAGTTTAATAGATTCCGCTTTTAATTGTTATGACATCAATCGAGATATACGGAACAGAGTGAAATTGTTACTTAGTTACCGTTTTAGTAAGGAGTGATCACTGGACCAATAGCCTTCCGAAAACTTAAAGTGAAGGACGTAAAATTATAGCAAAAACAGCAATAAGGTATGTGAATATTTGCTACGAAACATTATATAATGAGAGCCTAAATTGCTTAGCGTGGAGTGGACAGGCTGGTGTTACAAATACAATAGGCTAGTGAGTGGAAATGGTCCAAAATAATTTAATAATTTGTTCGCGCCACATTCTTTCTCAGCGCTTCCTTTTTTCATCTCAAGAAATACCTGTTACAGGTATTTCGATTTCTGTGAAGTAACTTTGTGAATTGCGGTGAAATATATCTCCTTCAGCAAAACATGCTTTCGTGTGAAGCCACTTCTGCTTCCAATCTGCTCCAGGATCGAAATATCTACCAGGAATTTAACCAGTTGAAATCCGTGTTTTAAACAGAGCAGCTATTTCTGCAGCGCGCAAGATGTACGTTGTTTGGACTCTAGTTCGTTTCCCTATATCACGACCGGTTGAACGCTTGGCTCGTGTATAATAAACCGCACCGCTCTCCTGGTGTTATTACAAGTGCACCTTGTCGACGACTCGCCCAAATATTTTGCTGGGCGAATAAATAATTACCGCCTTCTTGGAAAAGGCTAAGTAATCTGGCACAAACTGCTGGGTATCAATTGTAAGCAAAGATGAGTACAGAACCAACCAGGTAACAACATTTTAGAACTCTAAGTGAAAAAGATGCGTCAGGTGCGAGTTATTATCGCGTGTCGTATGTAGATTGTGAATTAAATTCAATAAAACTGTTTACACAATTTTTTAAGAAAATAAATTAATAACAAGTAACTTATAAATCAACAAAGTTTTTCTCGGCGTTGTATATTTATGAATGTTCCTCGGGAATCCAACCGAGTAATACTATTATTTATTCACAATATTTTGGCGATATAACAAGTCGTTACTATGCCAGTTTTTCAACAACGTGTTCTAGGCAAACTTCAAGACTTATGACTACACCTGAAGATGGCGACGGAAGTTTCAGTCGCCGAAATATTGTGTGTAAATAATAGTATTACTCGGTTAGTTTCCCGAGAAGCATTCATAAACTTACAAATCGTTTTCATTATTTTGCGAAATTGTCTTTCAAATGCTGCATATAAATCAATCACAAAACATTATATTAGGTCTTAGAAAATTTCGGAAAATTTTCAGATAAAAATAACATATTTTCAAAGCATATTTATTATCCGATTCATCAACTTCTTTTTCGAATTATGTGTAAGATTTATGGTTAAAAATAATAAACTACTGAATAATAAATTATGTTAAAATTACTCATTCATTATTTTGTGAAAATCAAAGGCCGATATTGTTTTCCTAGAATTATTACTAGTATAAATATCACTGTAAACAATTTTCCGATTAGTATTTTTGGAAACAAGAGACGAATTTTATTTTTAAATGTATTCAACGAAAATCTTATGCAAGTAACAGATTTTTTAAAAAAAAAAAATCATTTTTTTTTGAGTCTGTAGATTGCCAGCTTTCATTTAGCAACCATAAAATTGCCACCCAAAAAATTTCTTTGAACTGCCTTTTAAATCCTCTATTAATATTTTCACCCCCATTATTTGTGATATTAAGCTCTAAACCAGCTAAGTTAAATGGTTCAGAAGTCTTTCAAAGAGTGAAAGAAAGTTTTTAGTTTCATAAATCACATTTGCAATACTCTTTAATCAAAAGACAAATGCGAAAAAATTTCACCAAATGAAGTACGTTTTTGTTGAATAAAAATAAAAGTTAGTTATCAGGATAACAAAATTACGGAATACATTTCAAATGTATGAAGTCCTTCTGATGTTGGCGTACACTCTGGAAAGCATCCAGGTAAATGATACGGTCACTTATTAACTAATAGAGAAACATATGTATCGAATTTGTTTGATAATTGCGTATTTTTTACTACCCAAATGACAAATCCGACGGTAATTGAAATCTGGGATGAAGATTTCCTTCTGCGACACTCTCAATGAAATGGCACCGAAAACCTATCAGTTTTCTTCTCTGCCTTTTTTTTGCTTGCCAGATGTGGGAAATCGATTCACTGCCCATCTCTTCCATAGTACTATAAAACATTACTTTCATTTCATAAAAATGTGACTTACCACCTTTGGATAAAATTTCATGGCTTGCTGATGTGATTTTTACTTTAAAACTGCGTAATCCATTTATTTATTTTGGATCTGTGAAGAAGCAAATCATTGTAAGCGAGTTCTTGCGCTGTTCAACATTAAACTAGCTTACATCTTATGCACTGTCAGTACCAATTGCTTATTATCAGAAGTGCATCCGCAGCAGGGATTTTTGTAGTTCAAATTTCATTCAAAGCCAACCAATAGCATTCATTTATGACACCAAACATGGGCTAGTGAAGAGGCATGTAGTTAACAGCAACAAATTGATATTTTAATTAATTTCTCGGTGCTGGGGCAATGGTTTCTCGGAAATGAAATTGTTGCTTTTTAATTTTTTAAGACCCATAAATATTCGTTAAACATTTCTGAGACAAGTCCATCTCTCGAAATGGTTTTTCGATTTCTGCACCAATCCTAAATTACTTACTTCAGTGAGCGGGCTGGTGGCTCAGTGGTTAAGGTGTATGAAGGGAGATCGAAAGGTCCCCTGTTCGAATTCCTGTCACGACGGTAATTTTCATTGGCTCTTAACCCGACCTTCACCTCCGGCACAGCTTACTGTGTAATGTGAAGTACGCCCGAACGATTCCGTGGTTCAGATTCCCCGTTAAACTATAGGTCCCCTGTACCCGGAAGGACTACCAAGTTAGCTTAAGGCGGCTACGATAGGGGCGGAATGCGCAGCCAATAGAAACCCTTCACCAGGTTATTACAACCACACTGAATTATTATTATTACTTATTTCACTACCACAGTCAGAAATAGTAATATAAGCCGAATTAGTTAGGGATGGATAGTGAATTATTGTATCCTCGTGTTACAGTTCGAGATCAACCGTAAGCGCGATGCTGAGCTGGCTAAGCTGCGTAAGCTGCTGGAAGACGTGCACATGGAGAGCGAGGAGACGGCCAACCTCCTGCGCAGGAAGCACCAGGAGATCGTCGTCGACTTCCAGGACCAGATCGACCAGCTCTCCAAGGCTAGAGCCAGGTACGCAGTCATACCAACTTAAGTGATTGTTTCGCTTTGATAATTAGCCTCCTTACTTTACTTTTTCGTGTCCGGAATTAGTTACTCTGCCCAGTATTGAGCTATGTCAAATGCTTCTTTCTTGTAAGTCCATAAGTCGTTGTGGGTACAGGTGGCAGGACAATTTGGGCAGACCAGCAGGTGTTCCATAGCTTGTGCTGTTCCACCGACGCATTCTATATCATCTTCACGCATAAGACTTCACTTTGATAAATTGGTTTTTACGTGAGCCACATCTGTCTTATACCTTTCAGTTTAGTGATGAGCCACTGGCTATTTCCGCTGTCGGGCGATGATTCATCCAGCGGGGCCATGGGAAGTTCTTCCACGTGAGGGTATTCAATTGGAAGATGAGCAAAAAAGGCCGGCGTCCCCTTGAAAAGTTGCCTATACGGAAACGGCCAATCTTCTTCCCACCACCGGAGAAACAGACATAAAGTCTCAACAAATAAGCCTTATCGAAGCCAACTTTGACAATTATAAGTCTAATCGTCGAGGACATCACAGCCTATAAATGAGACATCCTATCACATCTCTGTCAGCCACCTAAAATGCTATTATTTGTTAAAAATTATACTCGATGTTCTACTTGATTTCTTCTTTAGTGAAAATTCTTGTAAGGATATCCATCAAGGACATACATCACCGAAGACTGACCAAAGAACACAGCTATCAAAACTTAGTAAACTCACTATCAGGTGCAACGCGGAGACGGTAAACATCACTAAATGGCTAAAAAGACTACACGTACATCGTGAAGTCGTCCAGATTGGGACATTTTACAGTGAAGGTGATTGCTTCAACCAATCACGCTGAAGAATTTCGAAGAACTGATGAGAACGTCAACAATACACGAAATGCTTATGGAAGAACTGTAAATTATAATATTAAATAATATTAAAATTAGTCAGAGGAAACATACGCTCTGGCCTCGCATTCGGGTGGACGCGGATTCGAATGCCGGTCCGACCATTCAGATTTTGGTTTTTCGTGGTTTCCCCAAATCAATCCAGGCGAATGCCGGGATCGTTCCTTCAAAAGTTCATGGCTGAATTCCTTCCCGTTCTTTGATCCCAGTCATTCCCCACCTCTAATGACCTCGACGTCGACGAGGCGTAAAGGCACCGAACTGGAATATTTCATTATATTAGTAAAATCGTCAGATTAATTAAAAAAAAAAACACTTAATTGATTGAAAATAATCATATAGGTCAGGTACAACTTGCAATTCTACAGTAGGACAGCAGAAAATCAAGTAGTGCTACTTACTGTAAAATGAACGAAATAATTGTCATAAAAAGTGTGTGTCTCTTCAGAAGAGGATATTGTTTCCATAATATGCCATTTATTACGTTACAGCAGTATATTAATTGATCTTGAATGTTTGTAACTGTATGTGATACCGGAAAAGACCCTGTATTCATAGAGTAATACTGCAATTAACTGAGTCCTGTTATGGATTCTCGCTACGTAATGCCACTAGGAAAGATTATTCTTTAGATTTGTTAATAGTTGCCAGTAAGTTTCATTCCTCGTTAGAGTTTTAGTTAATAACCTCCTCAATATAAATGACAGGAATTTAATAACGAAACAATCGTTCAAAGTTTAAATTTACTTTTAATTAAAATAGAAAACACATTTGAAAAATATGTAATCAGACTTCTTACAAAGATTTATTGAAACACAAAACACAGATTCCTGCTAGTGTTCATCCGAGCGAGATTGAGATGCGATTATCTTAATCTTATGTACGCACAAAAGAAAGTGGGGATTTTTTTTTTTTGGTGTGGGTAAGGATGTCACAGATTGGAATAAGATGCCAGGGGAAGTGATGAATACCAAAACTACCCAAGGAATTTAAAATTGAGATTCGTAAATTGAAAAATTAGACCTAATAAAATACCAAGAAAAATCTAATTATATGACTGGGAAAATTGCCACCAGAACATTGCAATTAAATTCAATTGAATCGAAAGTTCTGGACGCTGTCAAAGGCGCCGAAAGATGCTAAACAACAGGGGTAACAATAGAAACCACTTGAAAACAATCAAAACTTGTTTAAAATCAATTAATAACACATGAAAACGCTTTCAAATGAAATTTAAGAACATTTACAAGTTTTCATGATAAAACTGAGAGAAAATAAATACTGCAGATCATCAAAATCACACTTTAAACAAAATGAATGGCCTAAAATTACCAATTTTTATATTAATGACCCAAGGTTCGTAATACTCTTAACACGTTTACAAAGTCTACTTGTTATTTTTTCATAACATTTAGTTCAGATTATGATGTACTTTAGAAATAGATTTACGTATCCGTGACGGATTACTTCTTTCCTTATTACACAGAAAATCAGTTATTTCCATTATTCTCAGCCAAGTTTTCTCTTTCACTCCTTCATCTTGGTGGATCGAGGTAATATCTCCTGATAATATTCCTAATTGTGTTTCCTTACAAAAATTACTGCAGCTCGGATCCAATATGGTTACGTTTGAACTGAAACACCTCAAGATGGACTTTCGACGAACGCCTTCTTTTCGACTCTTGCCAGAATTTTTGCTCCGCTCCCCCCACCCTTTTCAACCCTGTAAATACAGCACACCTCCTACCTTGTGTTGACATTTCCCACCGAGAGCCCAGAGCGAATGTCCACTTCACGGCGGGATTCGAGGTGGGAGAAACGCGGAATGCGGAATGCCGACTGCCCGGTCTATTCTTGTCCTGCAGGCACGTGCCCCTTCTCTCCTGGAAGGACACACTCCACCTGCACCAACAACCAGAGCTATGCGTCATTTTCTCAGCCGATTTCCATCCAGTCATTTAATTTATTTCAGTAAACATTAATTTAACGAAATATAAGAAAAATTAATACCAATGAAGATATTTTTTCGAGATTGATGCAGAAACTAGATATTAATAGCACACCAAGACTACTTCGGTGATATTATTTATTTCGTATGACAGAAGACACACAAAAACAGTAACTACATTAACTTACAATAAATATAACTATTACTACAGACTGATGTCTAACGATTGCAGCCATTCAATTGCTTCTGTTGTTGCTTCGTGAATCTTATTCATTGTACCACTGAATCTCCTGAGAGGGCGTTCCATGGCGATGTGGTGAATGATTTGCTCATAGTTACCGCAGTCACAAGAAGGATTCTCTGTCATTCCCCACTTGTACAACCAGTAGTTGCATCTACCGTGGCCTGTTCTCACTCGGTTCAGTGCCGTCCAAGTTTTCCTAGGAAGGTTGAATCTAGGAGGTTGTCGTGTAGGGTCTTGGATTAGCGCCTGTTTGTCGGGGTTGGAATTTGTCCATTCAGCCCACCATGCTTCGCCTATGTTGAAATTATTTTGCACCAACTCTTGACCAAACTTCCATGTTGAATACCTAGATTTTAGTCTATTTGGAGCTTTGTATGTGCAGTCCTGATGAATTGGAAGTTGTGGATAACTTAAGAACTTCTGCAATTCCTTTTTTAATGCCGCTTGTCTTCGAAGACTTGGTGGGGCGATGTTAGAGAGTACAGGCAGCCAGTCTGTAGATGTAGATTTAACAGTTTCAGATATTGTTCTCATTGTGTCATTTAATTGAACGTCGATCTTTTTTGTGTGACTGCTGTTTAGCCATACTGGACTGCAGTATTCGGCAGCTGAATATACTTCGGTGATAAAGAAGAGTTACTGAAAAATTATTGTTTCGTATTTTATGCAACGGTAAGAAATCTATGTTACAAATGACAATTCTTTAAAATTAGCCGCCTCTAATGACCTCGATGTCAAAAAATCTTCACTTCTTTGAAACTATGTTCTCCTCCTAAAGACCACAACCATTCCCGTCATTTTTCCTATTCTTACCACATGGGGTTCGTGAACTTCGGAATATTAGTGAGAGAGTAGGATTAGCCAGAATAATGTGCATGGGTGTGAAAACGGCAGTCTTAGTAGAACATAATGACAACCATTAGGATTTAATCATACCGTGGTGAAGGATTTATATAATCAAAACTCCAAAAATCATTCTTCATCTTTTTCCATCAAGAATGTTTTTGGAATATGATCAATTATTATGATGTGAGCGCGAATTTATTATTCACAGGTATGAGTATTACCAATTGAGAGAAACAAGTGCAAATGAGACACGACATAAGCACCTCATAAGAATAAATAAAAATGTGACTCGTTTGTTGGCAATTACCTGTAGCCAATACTGTGAACAGGCAAATTTATTGAAGGATATCTTCACAATTTCCGCTTCTCGTTGCTTTCTTTTGGAGTGTAGATCAGGATCAGAAAAACTTTCCAAATGCAGTGTTGCTACCTCTCTGGTTCGATCACGTCCATGTCTTTGCTGCATGCGTGATCTGCCGTGTAGCCTAACCCGCTCTCCGCTACCATGCCGCCCCGATGTGCGATTTTTCCAGAAGCCATTTCCCGCCACCAGACTGCAGGAATGTTCCCGTCATCGCTCACTATGAAACGTTTAAACTAAAACCAACATTTTATCGATGCACGTGACTTGGTGGGTCGTTGAGGCTGTTTACTCTAGAAACCATTTGAAAAATCCTCCACTGCCCTGGTAATCATTAGGCCTTGACTAGCATGCAATCCGCCACTCCGTAGAAAGTGACCGTAGGAAATTTTTGAATGTAACTTGCGACACGCAGGTTCAAATCATTCAAGTCTTGGGCTCCCAACATGCTGATTCATCTACCCAACCTTTTAAATCAGCGGACCTTCCAATTTGTCATGGACACGGGTGAGTTTGTCAAGAAACCTGTCTCAATAGCTTCTTGACTTGCCACACATGGAAAATTCAACTGTCTGACCTCGCACACAAAGAAACTAAGCCTTCTGATATTGACTGCAAATAGATCAATAAAATTTCACAGAACTTTTATACCTTTCTAAAAAAAAAAAAATAAAAAAAATTCAAAAAAAAATCAGTCAAACACACTGTTTATAGTCAATTATTGGAATAAGGGGTTCGTTTGAAGAATTCCAATTAACTTTACTGCATCTTGGGCGACGTTTATAAATAGCCTTCAGTCTGATCTATAGACAACAAACATGAAACTATAATTCAATGAAATCAGAGAAATATGCCACTGACAGCGAAGAAGGCAGTTTAAGGAAGAATCTACGAGTAAACAAAGGAAAAGATCTATGGGACGGAATTTAATAGTTATCAGGTTTCTTAAATTGTTACTAGAATATAGTCTCCCCGCATGGCGAGAACACGTTTCACGTTTCATTGGGGAAGACGGGGGGGGGGGTCCACCTCTTAGAGTTGGAAACCTTTAGTCTGATATCACATACTTCGTGAGTTTCCTCTGGGATGTCATTGTTGGTACTGAAAAGTGGACACTTGCCGTATTGATCATAAAATTGTGGTGGGGGAGAGGAGACGGAGGAATTTTTAATTTGACGGAAGGGGGACGCTGTACAAAAAAAACTTTGGAAACTCCTAATTAGAGGGTACCATTTGAACGAAAAGCTGAAGAGAAACATCTATGAGTTTGCAAAACAGATAACCAAGGATGATGTTAGATATGGATAAATGAAAAGTTTCAGAATTGTATTAGAATGGTAGTGATGAGGATGATAAAAAAAGAAAAATATATATCTGAAGTACTGAATAAAATGATAAAACAGGCGGAAAACTAAATATATCTATGAAAAGCAAGACGAGAGACTCAGTGATTCGTACAATTGCTATTTGCGTGCCATTGCAATCATTTATATTAATTCCTTTTCCTGCTTTTGTTTCTGTCTGGGCTCAGAGTACAAGCAGAAATTTCCATTTCGTATCGCGTAACAACAGTAATTAAGGTCTTATAAAAGTTAATTTTAGTGAATCTGGTTCCAGCACACCGTGATTATGTCCGGCATTGATACGGGGTTAGCTTGTTCAATTCCTGGTGGTGGAAGGAATTTTCACCATCAGGACTTTGCCGGCAGGGTAGCAGAGGTGGTGGTGCCAGTTATTAATCACCAGATTGTGCAACAAAGTCCTGGTCCAGACCTCTCCTCAGAGCGTATGGAGTGAGAGCATACGACACTGTTGATCGTGATTCAGCCATCGGATGCGGGTATTAGACATCGTCGCAGTCGACATTGTTGATGGTGATTCGCTGGTTCGATGGAGACGTTGATCCTCATGACTCCTTATGTCTTTCGGAAGAGTAGACCACGAATGGGCCAGCACCGGATTTCAACCTCTCCCTTCTACACGAACAACACTTTATGCTGAACACACACGACATCACAGTCATCACCACCTACCATAACACATATGAACACACACTGGGAAAGGTATCCCAGTTTATCTTCCGAAGGAGGTAAGTGATTAACATCCTCCATGGGAGCCGCCTACCCAGAATCGGGCATGGCATCATAAGAAGCAGAGGAATTACAGCTTATAGACCCGTTTAATAGGCAGAATTCTAATCAGATATAGAACTGGCCCTCAGAAAATGCTTCTTCTTATATTTGTTAAAAAATAAAATAAAAGAAGCCTCTAGGAATCATTCACATTTCGTCCATCCACCCACTTCGCAAAGCAGTCTGCGAGACTTCATAATAAAGTAAATAAAGATGTCTTAATTTTCTCACCCCCTCTATATTCGACTTGAATGTATCTCGTGAATATTTTAACATTGTCCTTCCGTGGTGAAGAGAAAGGGGAGTAGGATCAAACTTCTCAGTTCTTGGCGTCTTTGTTCAAATAGGAATCATGTGGATTAAACTCTGACAATCTTGAAACTTTCACTAAAATTGAGGAGGAATGATTTATGTTACCACCCATGTCATTCATTTTTTCGTATCGTTTCATTACCTACGTTCACTTCCTGGGAGAACAAAAATACAATCTGAAATAAACGTAAGCCAAATTATAAATTTAGGAAGAAATTTGGCGTTGAATAATTCCCGTTGTCTGAAGCAATCACTGTAACAATCATTAACCAAATTTGCGAATCTTCTTGGTATCAATTTACCGATTTACTTCCAGATACTAGCCTTCAAATATCTGGCTAAGGCTGTACGTGTGTTTACTTCCCCGGCGTCTATTTTGCTATCGACAAATTCCAGTGGAATTTGTCTTATCTTATGCAATGCTGTCAGTGATAAACCCATCAACTGCGAATACCGATCACGGTTCTGTATTATCACTGGCATTTTACTGCGTAGAATTTTGAGAAAATTATTTAAAACTCACAAACTTTTTTTTTTGGTTTTTTTTTTTTTTTTGTTTCTCCACACACAATGCATTCCATTTCTTTCAGATTTTGACTTGAATACTATGAACGTTTTACACTTTGACAAGGGTGCATCATAGTGTAAACGGCCATTACGAAACCAGTATAGTTTTAAATCAACAGATTTACACGTCAATTTGTAGACTTCTAACATAATTTTCGCAGTTCTACCCGCTATTTCTGATCACGGTCGTCCATCAAGATCTAAATTGACGACTTAAATACGTGCCGAACATTCAACGATGAAGGTTTTCTGACTCTTTAATAGTGTTCTAGCGAGTGCTAAATATTTAAATTTAAAGACAGACATAAACTTAGAGATAT